>WFKH01010931.1:48163211-48179960 GCA_016163765.1 Magallana hongkongensis
CCCCCCCCCCCCCTTACCCCGAACAATTTTCTGGATCCGCGCATGTGCGTGTAAAAGCACCAATTATGTCCACGTAAATTTGATTCAACTTATTACCGTCTTCCTTGGAAGACGGTATAAAGAGTTGAAATAATTTACAGTCTCCGGGTTGTGCACTTCCTCTCCTTTGTGATTGGTAGAAAATACATGATGTGAAAATTTACATTTATTTCATTGATTGAAATACTGTTCTGCGCAAGGGAGATAATTTTCTGATGATCTTTTTTAAGTAAGACTTAACAATTTTCGTAGATTTCAAATCTTAAAAAGTGAGAAAACGAAAAAGCAATAAAAATTGCTATGAATGAAATTCAGGCGTTAATTTTTCAGTACAACTAGTTGAAAGCAATATTCTATAATATATATTGAAACAATTTGTTCTTTTCTTTTTGTTTTTTTTTTATGCAAATACAAAAAATGTGAAAATTTGATACGATATGGCTAATATCTGTAAACAAGTTTGCATATTAGATACGGTAAAACTAATATCAGTAAAACAGATGCTGAATGCAGTGGTATCAACTTTGATTTCATTAAAATAAATTGTCTTTTCCTAAGATCTCTTTTTGCCTACTATAGTCAATCTCAACTAACGAGCACGTTGTACATATTTCTCAATTTTTAGCACGCACGCTTAAAAAGTTCCACATGTAGAGGAAGGCGACATTTATATGAAAAAAAAATTTAATTTTCTTTGATAACTTATTGCTGTTAAGACTTTGCTCTAAAGACGGTAAGCTTTTTTAAAGAAGCTAAACTTGTCAGTCTCTGTTTAACTTCAAGGACGTTCAAAAATCCTTAAATGGATTTCCGTGAATCGTGTGCTTACATATTATATATATTTTTATAGCTCATAAAATATATAAGATTAGTTGTTTCTAACTTACAACTTATAATTGATCATCAAAGCTGAAAAACGATATTTCTTTAATGTCAAACCTATCTAATTAATGCACTGTTGATTGTCAAAACACGCCAGAAACATGTATATATACTCCCATTTTTGACTGTGTAAACAATAAAGTTAACACTTCGCCGCTCCATTGAACATAAATCGCCGTTATCATCGCCGCTCCAGTGAATACAGATCACCGTTATTAAATTTCAATTCAGTCTTAATTTTTTTTAAATTCATTTTTTGGCAAAATTATTGGGGCGGCGACCGCCTCTGTCGCCCCTGTTCCAACACCATTGAAATGTCAGTGACTAGTACATGCATAACATTTAGGTGTTATCATTTGAAGAAAAAAACACATTCAAGGAAAGGGGTGGCTTGATCACAGACCCTCTCCCCCTACATCATCTACATCATTGCCAGATCAGATAGTCTTATAAATTACTCATCAAAAATGCTGGTTTATATACAAATATAACTTATTCGTCCGAACAAATAGCTAATTCGTCAGAACAAATCCTAATTCGTCCGAACAAATAACTTATTCGTCCGAACAAATCGTAATTCGTCCGAACAAATCCTAATTCGTCCGAACAAATCCTAATTCGTCCGAACAAATAACTTATTCGTCCGAACAAATCCTAATTCGTCCGAACAAATCGTAATTCGTCCGAACAAATAACTTATTCGTCCGAACAAATAGCTAATTCGTCCGAACAAATCCTAATTCGTCCGAACAAATCCTAATTCGTCCGAACAAATAATTTATTCGTCCGAACAAATCCTAATTCGTCCGAACAAATAGCCAATTCGTCCGAACAAATCGTAATTCGTCCGAACAAATAACTTATTCGTCCGAACAAATACCTAATTCGTCCGAACAAATCCTAATTTGTCCGAACAAATAAGATTTATTTATTTTTTCATCTGGCCCTTCCACGCCGCCGTATAAAATAGATATAACACGTCTTGAGAAACTTTCATGTACTTATCTTAAATGTTCCCCGAAAGTTATGTAATATGCATTTTCTTAAAAGTCTTTGTATGTTAGTTATTTTGAAAGCAATACGTGCGTGATTTC
This sequence comes from Magallana hongkongensis, assembly GCA_016163765.1. NCBI lineage: Eukaryota > Metazoa > Mollusca > Bivalvia > Ostreida > Ostreidae > Magallana > Magallana hongkongensis. Next base: position 48,165,227 of record WFKH01010931.1, read on the forward strand.
TTCTTGATATTTGATTTAGTATAATAAGACACACACACATTTCGTTGACAGTGTGAAACTTATAAATAAAATGTAAAAGGGGCGTTTGATAAAGATTACGTAACCAACATTTTGTTTATTTTAACATGAAAGATTAAGGAAGTTGCTTTTCAGCAAATTTCCCGGATAGTATTTTAGAGTAAGGCTCTTTAATTTTTTATTAGTTTGTTTGGGTTTTTTTTTTTTTTTGGGGGGGGGGGGGGTCTCGAATTTTTTACTGTTATACTGGTTGAGTAACAAGGGAAAACATTTGTATTTAGTTTTAACCTGATATTTTATCTGCTGCGACATTATAACGCACGCCCATTCGATAACTATAATTGTTTGAAATAAATGGACTTTATGCGCCGTCTTTCATCAAACTCATCCCATAAGTGCATCTCCAAATCACTACACTTAGATAATTTCCCTAATTTCATAATAATACTCCCATCAAGCAAAATTTTTTTGAAGTGAAACCTCTCTCTTGTGCAATGTTTCACTATCATATTCCAACAAATAACTGGTCAAGGTTATGCCGAACTGTGAATGTACATTGATTAATACATTTATAGTTTTTTCAACTTTCAAAAAATGTCAGAAACATAAATGTTTCAGTGTAGGCTAAAGAGTAAATGTAGAAAAAGCCATTTAAATGCGTTTTATTTTCCATCAATTAGAGTAATAGTCGTCCCAGAGAAAGGATCATTTGTCGCATGTAACTAGAATTTGAATGACAGTACGTGTCTCAAAAATGTAAAGTTCGTCAGTTTAATCGAAAAAAGCCCTAAAATAATAGTTGGAGGAGTGTAGAGAATCAAACTTACACCATAGCTGTCTTAAGGATAGAAATTACTTAATATATTGTTATTTATACATTTAAATGTGTCTAACCATTATCTCATTAAGTTAACACTAGATACTAAGTAATACGTTGATAAAAAAAACTTGCTGTCGAAACAACATATTATTTGGTCACTTGCATATATTGCACGTGCATATATGTAGTCAGGAAGCAAAACGATGCTGTTAAACCTATTATGAAGTAACGCCATATATACCATTAAGTCCAATCAATATATATATATATATATATATATATATATATATATATATATATATACATGTATATATAGGCGTTAATAGAATGTCAAACAATGCACTACATACTTATCTATATCACATCCCGTTACAGTATGAGACACAAATATCTGCCTGATGGGTGTATGGAAAAGAGTACTGTGTATGTGGAAAACCTGCGAAAAGTTACTGAGTATTGCATAGTACTGGACGTCACAAAATAATGCATGCTTAATGCAAATTGTTGATTTATTCAAAAGGATTGGATTTGAACAGACTTATATTTACACTTTCCAATGTCTTTGACATAAGCTTCGTGTACATGTATTTCGAGATAGACCAATATTTGTCACTGTGGGTGAAATGATCGTGTTGCAAAACCACGTGATTCCCCCACCAAATCGACGTTTACTATGTGACAGGGACGTTTTTCGATGAAATGAAAAAAGCGGGAAAAATAGCAATATTATCAAAGATACAATATGAAGAGAACATTATTCAGTGGAAGTGAAAAAATAAGATGTACATGTAGTTGTATAAGAATTGAGTTTATAATAGGTTATAAATCGGTTCAATAATTCATGTACTACTAACGTAATTTCCAATGAATTCGTAAACAAATATTTCAAAATAATTTTGCTTCTATGCATATATCGCAAAAAGAAAAGAAAAATACACGATTAGTATCACTAAATAAAAACTTGAAAGTATATCCATTTAGAGGTTGTAAAACAAACAGTTTACCAGAGCGTTATATGTGAACCTAATCACATTTCCATTAGCAATGTGTAGCCTGTTTATTTAGAATCAGATTGTATCGATTGTAAAAAGATAAACGGACTCAAAAGGACAAACGATCCGAATGAATTAATTTCTCAATGTCGAAGCAATCTAAACTGTCAGGGTCGACGCCATCCCAAATACCAAATTGCGTTGGTAAAATCAAACTGGTCCATTTTTTTAAATTTGAAAATGAATTACAAACAATGTTATATTATAATTTAATTTTGTTTTACAACTAGTTCTCTGTTTTATAAAATCAAGTTACTAGTACCTATATTCGATTTGGAATTCATGTCAATTATTTTCTTGAAAGGAATCGGTTTTTATCCCCTCGCGCAACTTGTTGCGAAGGGCGAAGGGGATATAGCATCGCTGCTCTCGTGTGTGTGTGTGTGTGTGTGTGTGTAGAAATAGAAATTTTATGTACGACTTGACAATAGACATTTCCGGTTCGTGAAAGTAAACATTTCAAACAAGTAATAACTTTCCAAAAACCTTGCATGACTTAACAAAATTATTCAATAGGAAGCATGTATCAATCTTAAATGAAATTTTTTTTTAATTTTCGCTTCTGTTCATAAATTTATAAACGGAACGTGCAGGTTCAAGAAGCAATTTAAATATGTTTCTTATCCAGTGCATGTACATCAATTGCAATTAAATTATTTCATTATTTCATTATACATGTATCAAATAATTGTACGCTTGAAAGCGGAAGAGAATACAGTCAAATTTTTAAATTGTATTTGTTTACATTAAGATGCAAAATAAAGGCCTTTTTGTCATTTCCAACCATAGGAAAGTAATAGGTCTGGAAATGTTTTTTTTTTCAAATAAAGCTGCATGTGTACACTCTGAAGTATGATCCCAATTTGGACTCGTCCACTAATCATTGCGAAAAAATTATGAATGTGATATCATGGCGCGAAATCCTGCTTTACCTTTCACCCATAGGAGGAGATCTTCGATGCTTTGAGTTTGAATGAACTCATCCATGGGGAGGGGGTCAAAACATTTGTCTTGTAATAACGATATATATTATACTTTTGATCGAATGTTTTAGAAGGAATCTATTTAACAAATTAACATAAACACTACTAGAAATAAATTGTTTAGTGTACATTTAGTAAGACACGCAAATTAGGTAGACAGACACTTCGACCCAACGACACCTTTTTCAAGATGAAAGAAATCGCCCAACTGATCGAAAAATCGGGGCACGCTCCGCGTCCGCGAATTAGTTCCTCCAGTAAATATTCCAGCTATATGAATATATATTTATTTTACTCCAAACTGATGATTTTTTTAATAATGATAATCCAACATCAATTATTACTTACATTCTACCGTAATAGACAATAGATAACAACTTGTTGCGATGACACCTACATCCCCTTTTCACCGTTCAAACATACACACGTGCATGGCGAACCTGCTTTTTACTTGAAAACTCTTGCTTGCTATTGCTTATTATATCCCGCATAACATCTTCATTAATTGCGAATTTAAATGTTGACACATTAATACGAAAGACGAATAGGGCCACATATAAAAATATTTTTATCTCGTAATTACGAGAAAAGATCTCGTTATTACGAGTTAATTATCTCGTTATTACGAGAAAAGATCTCGTTATTACGAGTAAAGATCTCGTAATTACGAGAAAAGATCTCGTTATTATGAGTTAATTATCTCGTAATTACGAGAAAAGATCTCGTAATTACGAGATAATTATCTCGAGTTGATTAACGAGTTGATTATCTCGTTATTACGAGAAAATATATTGTTATAATAAAATACGTAGTAGTTGTTATTAAGGTCTTCCGTTTCCAACGGAAGACCTTATAGTGATTGTAGTGTTCTTTCTTTCTTTCTTTGTTTCTTTCTTCTTATTTTTTCCCCCCTTTTTTGTCCGCAGAATTTCTCAGAGATGGCTGAATAGATTTTCATGAAATTTTTAGGGATGATAGAGAATGATAATATCTCGAGGCTTTTTTCATTTTTTCAAAATTCATTTCCTGTCGTCCGTTTCCTGTCCCATGTCAGAGAAGCTTGTTCCCTCGAGATCTCAGAAACGGCAATACTTTAACATCCAGACTTTGTGGGATGATAGACCTATAGTTGTAGATGTGTTTAAACTATTTTGTTTTGTTCGTCGTAACTTCCGGTCGTCACCGAAAGTACTTCAAAAATTATTTTATTTACGTTTTTGATTTATTTTGCATAGAATGAACATATTAGTATAAATCTTTACATGTGTTATCTATGCGATGTCAAATAAACAAAACAATTCTTCATCCGGTGAGATATCTCAAATATCTCAGGCAGCATTTTTAAACAAATTTTGTACCCTCGAGATCTCAAAAACTGTAATTGAACAAGACACGAAACTTACATGGATGATAGACATTTGATAGAGGATGTGTTTAATTGCCTTCCTTTTGTCAACCGTCACTTCCGGTCCACACCGGAAGAGTTCAAACAAATCAAGTTGTTTAGAAGGTTAAATGTTTTTCTTTGACAAATTTAGATAAATGGATAAGCAATAAAGTCTTGTCGTCTTATGTTTAAAAAATGCTAATTTTTATTTTCATTGAGCACATCCGTTTGTCCGTTTCCTGTCCCGGGACAAAAAACATTGACACCTCGAGATCTCAAAAACAGTAATGACTTGAACATTCAAACTTTCTGGGATGATAGACCTATTTATTTAGATGTGTTTGCACTATTTTTTTTTGTTCGGCGTAACTTCCGGTCGTCACCGGAAGCACTTCAAAAATTATTTTTTTTATCTATTTTAGTTATTTTTACATAGAAAGATTATATTAGTATAAACTCTTAAAAAAGTCATCTATGTGATGTTAAATAAACAAAAAAGATCTACTTCCGGTGTTATATCTCAAATATCTCAAATAGCGTTTTTAAACTAAATTTTGTACCTGCCAGATCTCAGAAACTGTAGGTGATCAAAACACAAAACTTACACAGATGATAGACATTTGATAGAAGATGTGTTTAACGTGAATTATTTTGTCAACCGTCAATTGTTTCCGGTCCTCACAGGAAGGGTTCAAACAAATGGCATTGTTTATAAGTTTAACTGTTTTCTTTGACTGTTTTAGTTAGCTTGATAAACAGTAATGTACGAGAGGCAAATGTTCAAGAAATACTAACTCTTATTTTCATTGAGCAATTCCGTTTGTCTGATTCCTGATCCGAGACAAAAAACCTTGTCTCTATGAGATCTCAAAAACGGTTAAGAATTAAACAACCAAACTTTGTTGTATGACTAACTTTTGCATATAGATATGTTAAACATGTTTTGCTTGAATCGTCGTAACTTCCTGTCGTCACAGGAAGTAATCAATTTTTTTTTTACATTTCGTTGTTTGATATTGAAGTAAGTTCTGGAAGTTTTCTTCAAAGAAAATATTATATCCATTATATTTTCTGTTTGAAAGAAGCTTTTTCATTTACAGAATAATACATTTATATGAGAACGGGAGACCTTTTTGTTGCTATAGCAACAAGTGTCTAGTTTGATTCATTATTGTGAAAAAATACATACACAATAAGTGTTCCTCGTTCACCAGAGCCATACCTCCAAGTCGATTGGTTCAGCCTTTCAGTCTATTTTAGAATTTTTCCAGAAACGTTAATTCAATTTTGATTATTTTTAAATAACAACGATCATAATTTATTGATTTCTACATAAAATAATCGGATTTGATATTTTATCTTATATGACTAAGTGGAAAGAATTTCATGTAATTTTACTTTTCAACGTGTTATTTTCCACCTATATTACAATCCCACTCCGAAGTAAATACCAGGTAGTCCTAGTCATAAAAACACAATTCCATTAGTTACAGAGAACTATACTGTTTCAATCATGAATATGCGAGATTTACCCCGGATTGTGTTTTATATATATTCATACACAACCTATATTGAAAATAATTGTTTTTGTATATTAACATTTTGGAGTCTGAAAACAAATTATCCTTTATATTTATAAATTGGTCAATTAATTCATTAATCAATCTGCTTTGCTCCTTCTTTTGAATTTTTTTCCCACTAATTTAATGAATTTCTCAATATATGTTCATCCATTTTACATAAAGAGACTCAGAGAGTACATGTAGAACAATGAAACGCACCATTTTATATAGATCTTTTCTCGTAATAACGAGATCTTTTCTCGTATTAACGAGATAATTAACTCGTAATAACGAGATCTTTTCTCGTAATAACGAGATAATTAACTCGTTATAACGAGATCTTTTCTCGTACTAACGAGATCTTTTAACGTAATTACGAGATCTTTTCTCGTAATAACGAGATAATTAACTCGTTATAACGAGATCTTTTCTCGTAATTACGAGATAAAAATATTTTTTTCATGTGGCCCTATTCGTCTTTCGTACATTAAACATGCATCCGGTTATCTTTTATATGAAAAAAATTGATATTGCTAGGTCCCATTGCCTGCACTATTTCGGAGAATGCAACTTTCAAACCTTACGTCAGGCAATCAACAACTTGATATTGTGTTTGATTTAGGCCTTGTAAAGGTAAGAAACAAAGGTGTGTTTTTTTCAGAAATGGGGAGTTAGAAGGATGCTCAAAGTGAAAAATTGAAGCGAGTAGAAGATCAAGCTCATCCCGATTTTTAATTAATCAAAACAAGCAGCCGTCTGAGCCGAATTTCGGGCTATATTTCCCGAATTACTAAGAGAAAAGACTGACGAATATCGTCAATATTATTAACCGGAATTCATTTCATGTTAATTGCTGTAGATACGTTACTCTATTTAAAAAATTGGGGTTCAAATAACGACATGTTAACTCGAATTTTTCCATAGAGCAGACTACAAATCGCTAGATCCTTAGCTACATTTCATTATTAAACTTAATTGCCTACACTTATTGTCTGAATGCGTAATGTATGTCACTGAATAAAGAGAATGTGGTGTGATTTTGCTAGTAATGGGAGGAGTTGTACAACCACGTAAATGTAAACCCCCCCCCCCCCCCCCCCCCCCCAATCCATGGTTACACCCCAGAGAGTGCATTGGGATAGGAATAAACGAAATATTTTAATTCAGAGTCTTAAAGAAGATAAATATTTGGTCTTTTAATTAAATTACATGTATATTCCTAAATAATGCACCCCCCCCCCCCCCCCCCCAATATTTCAGCTCCGCTGCTTTGCGGTGCCCTTGTTATATTTAAGTTCTATAACTGATTACGGATTACGTTGCGCGTGTATTTTAGCCTACAGTTTTTTAATTAGCCAGACTAAAATCGTTGGCATTAATTATTTTCCATTATTACAAGACCTTGCAGGCATTATCGCACATTCCCATACATTAGAAAACAAGTCGATTTAGCAAATAGAAGAGTTGATTTTGTGGTAAAGTCTGTCCAGGTTCCCTTTCCCATCACTTTTTGACGATTTTCTTTATAAAAAACACATACATATCAAAAAACAGTTGAAATCGATGAAAGGCAAAATTTCACGAGTTCTCTCTTTTACACGGGGAAATTGACACGAATGAAAATTGTACATGCATTGTAAAATAGAATTCACGGTCCCACATTAATATTCTACTCTAATGAAATTTTAGATAATTCAAGCCATTCATGATAAAACTTGGTCTCGTTCAGTGTATTATGGTAAATACGGGTTTTTAGCCAAATGAATTTTATTCGTTGAAATTATTCTGAATTCCTAATTAGATACAAAGATTGAGTAGCCTCAAGCACATGCCCTTGGCTCTATATTCTCTCCTTATAAGACCTCGAAATATAATAAACCCTAAACGTACTAACTCAAGTGAATTATTTGGTAAAGGATGCGTTTCATCGTTATATAAAAAATATATTAATTCAGGTGCATAGTTTGTTGCGGTCTAGATTTCAGACAATTTTACATTTTACCTTTCTGTAATAGTAATGTAAAGATATAGGGATGATGAATGGCACTAACCATCGAGTAACAGCTATAGAAAATCAAAGTACTGAAGTACTGAAAGCCGGGCTCTTTTGATGTGTCTTTATGCATATTGTGTAGTAAAGACTGAAAATTTCTCTCTCTCTCTCTCTCTCTCTCTCTCTCTCTCTCTCTCTCTCTCTCTCTCATATTTTTAATGTCGGCAAAGCGTCAGAGAGCGACCGAATTTTGTAGCGGCTATAAACAAAAATATGTCTGTCTAGTGGAAAAAAATTTAACAGTGGCTGCGTTGAATTTTGCATCAAGCGTTATAAATTCAATCCCCCATTTCTTCAATGTGCAGCAAAGTAGTTCATGGAAATTCATGCGCATTGTATGTGTCTAAAATGCACAGTCTTGTTTTTAAAACACGTAATTAATAAAAAAAACTTTAAAAGATTGACAATCCTCTCGAATAAAAAAACAACAACAAAAAACAAAAAAACAAAACAAAGCAAAACAAAACCCAAAATATTTGACAAAACATGGCTCTTTGTGTAACTATTTAGTATAGCGGAAGCTTTTACTTTGACGCTGTTCGGTTTTTTGTTTACTTTTGAAGTTATGCTATTTATAGTAACATTGGCGATTTGCCTGCCTACAGCCAGGACTCTGCTTTCAGCAGAGCCCGGCTAAAAATTATAGTTGATGGGCGGTGGGAAGGACAAAGAATACGATGGAAACCCTTATGCAAAGCAAAACAAAATTAACGGTCTTTTCATGATAAACAATCTGAAATGCATATAGTGAACGCCCCCTTTTGATTCTTTAAAATATTTGTGGTGGCTCAAATTTCGTGGATTCCGTGGGAACTCCTCACACACAAAACAACATCCTCAGCAAATTATGAAATTTTAATTTATAAAAGTCAATACATGAAATTATGTAATTTTATGACATTTACATGTATATCATAATTTATTTTTTACTGTGATTTTCTACGTTCCCTCGATTGTCGAAAACCCACTGCCAGAGTCGCAGTTCACTTCATCTGAAATCTTACTGACACAGAATTACAATAAAGAAGCTTTTAAAAGGTGACAAACATCATCATTAAAGGCTTCCTCCGTGAAATAAATCAAACAATGGGTACTTTCAACTTCTTCAGGAAAAAGCGTATCGGAATTAACAGATTACTTCAAGTGAATATATAAAGCATAAAGTAATCATTTGACACCATAATCACTTGAACATAGTTGAATTATTAAAGGGAAATTGTTTTTTAAAAAATGAAAAGGAAAACGGATCAGAAATGAAGTGTAAACTCACTGAATCATATAATTTGGATGTTTTACAGGAAATGAAAGTGAAAAAAAGACCACGATTAGTATTAAAAAAACCTATTGACCATTAAGAAATTAACCTCATAAAACACTCTTCAAACACTTTAATTAAGTGGCAATAATTGTGTTATTAGCGATAGGTTTCGAAATAGAAACTTAAAGTAACATCTATGTAATCAGTATCGGTTTTATTCTTAAGTAGATAATTATGCAACATTAAGAAGATATTTTTGTACTTTAGTCATCGAGTTCTCTAAATCTTTTATTTTACCTTGATCTAAGCGAAGAATGATATCAATTTGCTTTTATGGGGATAAGAGACTACTAGTATATGCATGTACCATTGTATGATAAACATTTTACCGCAATTATTTTTTTATATACTCATAAAGTGTTTCATATAACGTTTTTACGTTACTCTGATTATGTTTTTATTTTAAATATTATTTTTATTGTAGATCCTTTTAACTTTGAAATGATTAAATAAAATTATCGAATGAGAGTCGCATCATAAGTATGGTAGATTGTTAACACAGGCACCTTGAAGTTTTATATATATATATATATATATATATATATACATCCAACCAATTATTAAGTATGGGATATATTTTTTTTTTCATTAAGAGAAAAATATATCACATCAGGTGCCCGTGATTGTTAAATATTTTCTCCAAATATTAATAAAAGCTAGGTGCCCTTTCCAAATAATTCTTCGCCGAATGTGACAAACTCATAAAAGTTCAATAGATACCATTATAGCATTCAAGCGAAGAGCCATTCAAACTACTATATTATAATTACTCATAAGATTTATCCGCGAGCGATGCGTATATTTGTTTACATGTATATTTCACAACGATGAGCTGTCGTTTTCCTTTCCTTCACAGTTTAATTTCTGATGGGGACAAGTGCTCCGCTGTGACGGTGGGCTGAGACATCGGAAAGGGGCCATATTGCCTCGGAGACAGTCATTCCCGACGCTTTGTTACTGACAGCCTATAACTTTCAAATCGATCAGGCGCTTTGCATCCATTGACAAAAGTATAAAAGTATTTCATCACAGAAACTGTTGCCACTTTAATGGTTTAGGATATCCTGCCTGATTCTTCCCGATCTAAAAGCCAATTTAGCTACAACATCCGGTGCTGAGACAAAGATTTTCCATCGGAGCTCGGGAGTTTGATCGGAGGTGACAAGGAGATTGTGCGTGGACAATGAATGGACCACTGGTATAGAAATGCTTTTGAAGCGTGAATGAAATTTTGAAGAAAAAAAAACGAAATAGAATGATACTGGGATTTTAAATGCACTGCGAAATAATTACACCAAAAGAGACTCAGTTGACATGGATATTTGATATACTTTTTTATATTTTATCTATTGAGGAGGTAGGTCTACAGGCCGACAAGCTAGACTGTTAATCAAAGAATTATTACAATTGTCATTGCTGCCATGGATTATTACAGGGACAGGGATTTGCTCTATGGCGCCCCTGGTTTGGAACCGGACGAGGAATCGACCACGGTGTTTATCACTACCCTCCCTCCCGTATCCGTGGCTAAACCAAGGGAATTCTGTCCAGTTTGGTTACGAAATCTTAATTGGCCCAACACCACAACCATCGAGGACATCAATGGAGAATTTCGTCAACGAAACATCCCCGGCATTTATTTCATCTCTTTGCAAATGTTACTGGGCTTAGTGGGAAACTTGTTGGTGATTGTACTATACTGCACTCGATTCAAAATTTCAAATTACCGAGTTTTTGTCTTATTCCTGGCCTGTCTAGATCTTATCAACTGTATTTTGGTAATGCCGTTTGCAATCTTATATCTATATTTTCCAATAAATTTTCCTTCGAACTTTATATGCAAAGCCGGACATTTCATAGGTTTCTTCGGAGGTGTAGCATCACCGTTGATGCTAGTGGTAATTGCCATCGACCGATTCCGGAAGGTGTGTAGACCATTGAAGAAACAAATTACCGAAAAGCAGGCCAAAATTAGCTGCACGGTAATAGTTTTGATCACTCTAAGCGTCACGTGGTTTACACCTTGGTTTTACGGGAACACGACCATAGAAACAAACATACACGGCATTATTGGTACAAGGTGCTTCAGAGCTGAGAGCCAATTCTTCTTGTCTTTGTCTAAATGGTATTACAATGTCTTAGTGTCCATGTTTCTTGTCGTCACTGTGTTTTTGTCAGTTTTATATTACTTTATCATGAAAAGAGTTCATAGTCATTCAAAGTATTTCTCAAGCCAACGCAAGGATTCGGTTGGATCGTGTAGCAAAAATGTTCAAACCAGAAAATCGACGGTAACGTTTATGATAATAACTGTTGTGTACGTCATTAGTACACTTACCCATGATGCCTTGGCAATGATTCTGCATCTAAAATCAGACTTGGAATGCGACCTTACGTTTACGTCGGGCACGATATACTACACGTTTTTCTGGACGGTGTTTCTAAATAACGTGTCCAATCCTTTCATTTACGGCCTGTCGGACGACAGATTTTCCTCACTGGTGAAGGAACTATTCCGGAAAAAAGATTCCGGGTATTCCAGAGCGACACTGAGCAAAGGTAGATCAAACTCAAACAGGAGTTCGACGTTATCTAGTATGCTCACCCAGTTCCACAGACAAAACACGTTGACCAAACCTTACAGACAATCTGGAGTTTCCCGAAAACAATCCGTTGTCAGTAGGTCATCCACACAGTCAAGCGTGTTCCGAAAACATTCTGTAAACAGCAAGAATTCTCAGACGGCAGAGGTTCCCGAAAACCGAGCCGTTGTAAGGAAGCTTTCATCTGAAACAGGTCTATGATTCCTTTATTAAATCATATTGAGTTATCAAGTATTCAAACACAAAAGACGTTTTGTTTTTTTGGTTTTTTTTTGATAACATGCATTTCTTTAAATTTCATTTTTTATGTGCATGTACGCTTCTATTGTTGTTGGAATGATGTTGGTTTATGAAGAGTTTGTGTGATTAGCTAAGCTAAGAATTCAAGTTTGAGTGAGTTTGTATTTTATTATCATATTGCATGTTATTGTTTGTCTTGAAGACTTTAAACACGTAATCTGCTTCTGTTTTTTGTTTGAGCATTAAATTTTATTGAAACAAATTGTCTCGTGGTTTTTTTCCGACTTCATAAAACCAATTCAAGCAACAAGAATATGCAAGAAACACACAGAAATGCCGAATATCTACATGTTCTAAAAAATTGGTTCCTTATTATTGAGTAAAATTTTTCGATTTTTTTTTGGTAATAATTTATACGCGTATGAAAGAAATAGCGGTAGTAGAGATATTATCAGCCTCTTCATTGTGCCAACCTTTTTAAAGACGTTTGCTTGATTGTTTCTTTCCTGCAAACATATTCACAATCCATTAAAATCTATATGTTTAATACTAGTATGCAATTGATATGCAAGCAAATGGACGATTTGATATCGTAAGTAATGTCGCGGTATAAGTACTTTACAGTTTAAAATAACCTTCTTTGACACGATACATTGTAATTACATTTCCTACGAATTCTTTTTTTTTCTTTTTGCTAAACACCAGATCTAACCAGCTTCATTTTATTTATAACATTTTCAAGTGTCATTTGCATCGATTCATCTACCGACAAAAAAACATCCGGCAATTATACTTTTGCAAACAAACAATTGATGTAAAACACTGTCTAACCCTTACTTTGTCTTTATACGGTACCAAATACAATACGAAGTTATAAATGCATTATTACTTTTTCTATATTTCCCCCTTCCTGCTGATTAAACTTGCTTAAAACTATTACTGTAGTCTGCCCCAAGACATTTACGCAGCACATTTTGACGATTTTAAATAAAGGTACACATACCTCTGAAAGATGTGCAATTGAAATCGATTAAAGAGAAAATATCCAAGATATCTTCATTGATACATTATCATTTTTCACTCGGAAAAATTTTCAGGAACGAAAACAGATTTTTTACGAAGATTTATAAACAATATTATGGGAAATGTTGACATCGTTTCTCCATTCGAAAGTCACTCGTAATACCTCGCACAATTTTTCAACGTTATCATCCGGGTATCTTCATGTCTGTTGCAATGCAAGATCCCCGTAGACTCCTTTATTTTTAGCCGTGTATTAAAACCTGATAAGCTAGTAGGGGCGTTTCAAAGGAGAAATCTTGGAATTTGTTCATACATTATAATGAATATCGTTGAAACCCTAGCTGATGTGTTTATAAATATCGAGTAATTAAGCAAAATGTAAATCGATGATATCTTGGGACAAAGTATAGTATACTCTGCAGAAAAAATATTTTCTTTGAATATTAGTCGGGAACGATCGAGTCTTCCTTTACGTAATTCTCCTTGTTCATTTCAGCAAAATAAAAAGCACCCCAACCCACCTCTCACAAAAACAGAAAAATAAGAATGACTAATTTTTTGTATTTCAAAACGGATTTTCATCTATATAAGATATGGTTAGAAAATGAGACACGGGAAAAAAAATAAGATCTGAGATCCCATCAATATACATGAACATGTATTTCATTATTTATATTCCAGTTTCTTATAAGAGACTTTCATTCAATTTGATTCACAAGTTGTTGTATCCACACTTTTCAGATATGTATTATTTATTCTAATACTAATACTAAGTTGGTAAAACTATTTGAGAGCCTGACGTCAGTCCGTGCATTCTGTCTCTTCAATATACGTACATGAAAACGTTTTGATCGATTCTGTGTTTTCAAAATACGTAAACGTTTCGATCGACAACGAAAAAGTAAACCAAGGAAATATCATTTAACAGTGGAAATAAAATGCATTGAACAGTGCTTAATGCATGATACGTCTAAAATCTGTTTTAAAATGTTCAAGGAATGCATACATTCATGCGTTGACAAATTGCTTTCATCTGATTAGACCTAAATTCGGTTTGTAGCAATATGAATAGTAAACAGAAGAAAATATGTAAACATATCAATTGGGGTTTTTTTTCCTGCTGCCTGCATAGAATGCAATTACATGTAAGTATTATTTTAGTATGGTAATTAAAATAATGCTGTACAATGTATATGTTTTTATATGCTTACTAATATTGAAATACAAATTGTTTATTTCGTTCTCTGACATATGCTACTTTTTATAATCGGTTCGTACGTGATTACTATGAAAATAAGTTGCAAGCAAATTCACAGATATGGCTTTTAAAAAGTTCGCATCCATACATCAAAATGATGTTTCTATAATATGAATATTTACATGTATGTACATTTTTAATTGTTGTTCTCGTGACAAAAAGAGAACCAAAGCCAACTTTTTTCAAACAAAACGTGTCCAACATTTCTCTGTCACATTTTACTATAGATCACAATCGGTCACCATTAGACTTTATGGCGCATTCAACCGGACTATCTTTAATCTTTATCATAAACTTTATAGGTTCAAATAACTTCTGAATGTAATATGGATTGGTTTAAATTTTTCTATAGGCGAATCTTATCCTCAGGTTAAATTGAGATAGATAGATAGATAGATAGATAGATAGATAGATAGA
>WFKH01010931.1:48180360-48201832 GCA_016163765.1 Magallana hongkongensis
CACACACACACACACACACACACACACACACACACACACAGAGGATTCATCAATCCACGTGACCTGCCGTCGGCTGCATTTACTTCCTCCTTACGAATCTTAATTAAATACGATTAAAATTAATCTTTTGTTTGATATATACAGTAATATTTATTCACAATTCTTTTTTTTTCTTTCTTTTTTTTGGGGGGGGGGGGGTGTTAATATTGACATGCAGCGCAAACATCAATAGAACGGTGATATAACCAAAAATCTGTTAAATTACGTGAGTAAAAAAGAACAAAGAAAGGTTTAGAATTTTGGCGAGAATAAGCATGGTCAAGGATAGAAAACCGGTAAAGCGCTAAAATAGGACATACAAATCTATATTAATGGAATTTTAAACCTCATCCCCCTTTTCTACATTTACTTGTGCCTACTGTGTATATAAACAGTACATTTCTACTGCCATATTGATTTAATATTTTCAGAGTGTTTTTATCCGCACCATAATCCATCCCTATATCTAGGATACATTTATTAGTCTATGAACAAAATGATTTTTGGACGAAAAAAAAAATGAACTTGCAACTGCTTGCTTTAATTCTATTATGTGTTGCAGGAAATATTTGGAAAAACAAAGACGGGATATTTCTTCTAAAGTATTGAAACTCTTTTACTGATTTCATTTATTTGTTCCTGTTTGTGTGTGGTCTTAATTTCAGAAAAAATGGATATGAATTTCAAAATATTGAACTGAATTATTGAATGAATAATAAATACACAAGACTTCATTTTTTGACAATGAGCTAACATCATAAAGAATTTATATCAGCAACTATTATTATGTAAAATATTAAACAAATGGGACTATTAAATAGCTATTCTTTAATTCAGAAAACTGCATTTAATGGCTCTGTTTCAGGCTGATAAATACAGATTTCAATGAAACACAACAAGGCCATCTGCTTAATGGCACAGTCACGACTATTTGTTAGCTCAATTTATAATGAATTTTTAAAGTGCTTTTACAAAATCAATGGTGTATGCAGGTCCGCATTTCATCCAAACAGTTTAATTGCGAGACTTGGATAAGCCTGGATAACTATATAATTCCAGTCAATAAAAATGAACTGAATACAAATCATTTATCACAATTGTAATTTAATATATCCATTTGCATTTTACATATCATATTATCATGGGTAAAACCAATATTACCAATGACGAATCAATTCATCTTTATAACGACGTAAACAAGCAAAAAAAAAAAATAGTCAAGTGCCGAAATTACAAGAAATCGTACAAGGGCTTTGAACCGTAATATCCGGACTCGACTTTGGCTTGAATTTCTTCTCTCATTCTGCTTATCTCTGGTGCAAGAGGTCCGGAAGGGAGAGGTTCCCTATTAGACCGAGGGTCTTTGATCGGTGAGGTTTTAAATTTTTCACCAACCGGAAGTGGTAGGTAGTCAGCGAGCGTGCCATATTTCGCGTACAGAGATGATCGGTCACGTGATTGAAGACCGGTGGATGGGGATCGGTCTCCCACCCTAGCGCCCGTGGAACCCAGTGATGACAAAGCATTTGTGTCATGTGGTCTGCTAATCCTCTGTCTCCATGGTGTTGATGAATCAAAATCATTCAATCCAATTACATCTATAAAAGAACGTAAAAACTATACGTATAAAAAAAAACTAGAAAACCAATAAAAACATCTTATAACAATGTCGAAAATACAATATTTTTGATTTGTTTTATACCAAATCGTTGCAATATTTTTGTGCCAGTTTCGTTAATATGATTAATTAATTAAGGTAGACCCACCCTTTTAGAAATTTGTGTCAAACGTTTTTTTTAATTTGAACAGTTAAAACAACATAAAATTACTAAAAAGGACAAAATATTTACACATTGGCACGTTTGTTTTCCTACAGTGAGCTTCAGCCAAATTTTAACACAATGAAGCTTGATCTCAATTTATCAATTTATGCACCAAAATACATCATGTTAGGTTATAATTTTAGAAAATCTAATGATAGTCATTTATTTTAAAAAAGTCTTATTGATTTTCTACAGAAAAATATAAAAAAAAAAATAAAACATTTATTCGTCATATGACCTTCCAAATAACTCACAAAATTGCATATTTTTGGAAATTTCTTTAAAATTATGTTGTTTACATAGTATTTGTATTAAACATGTATGAAGAGTTATATATTTTGTAAACAAAAAAACATAACTTATCAAAATTGACCAGCTAGTTTTTGCTTGATAGTCTCTTGAACATGTATACCACCATATTGTTGGATATAGTTTTACAAGTTGTTTTTTGCAAACATTGGAAAAATATTGAAATTTACCAAAGAGACACAATCTAACAGTCACTAAAACTTACATACTCATTAAAACTGTATTATATATTTTAACATTTTGGTCTTAGCTGGCAAAACCGTAGAAACGAGTGCAGTAGCACCCCCCTCCCTCCCCCGCCTTTTCCGTCAAGTAATCTTCCACCAAATTTTTGACATACATGTATTTATGGTTTTCCTCTCCTATTAAAAAATGAGCTAAATATATGTACTGAAGCCATCGAATCATATTTGTACAATACTTTAAATCAAATACATATCATCTGAAATGATCATTGATGTGCGCAATACTATAACCGGAAATTTATCACGCCGTCTAAAAAAGAACCGGACACGAAAGCCACTGGAGTTACCTTAATATATTATTTCTTTTGATTTTAACTAATTTGGTGTTAATTTGAAAAATAAGAAATAGGGCAGGATCAGACAACAGATAGACCATCGAAACACAATTGGTCGTATACTCAGCTAGACCATCATAAAAGGAGAAGGCAGTATTTGAAAAACATCGTCCTTGGTTTTGGTCTAAAAGATTTCATTTCAATTTTTTTCCTCTAAAAATTTGTTCCAGATTTACCTGAATAAGGCCATGATCCATGGCTAGGAAATCTATATTGTGACCAAATGTTGTTCAATCTAATCAACCTACGTCTTTGGCCTTCACTGTCCCAGCCCGAGGACCGCCAACCCGTCAGTGTTCGCCTCCGCGGCACTGCGACGTTCCTCGAGGGATCCCTAAATCTAATCGTTAATCCGCTGATACATCCTACCAACGCCAGCCTGAAGAGGAAGAAAATTACATGTATTACATATAATACGTAAGACGTTAAAAGTTTTCAAGGGATTGCATAATCATGTTCTATCCTCCTGGATGAGAAGTTCTCTCTATCAAATACCGATATACAGGTTACATGTAATATTCAAATTTCAAAGCTAAAATGCTTCAAAGGCTTGTTTTTTTTAAAGGAATATTAGTTTCTGGCTGAAATAATTAAATCTAAAATTTTAGATGAAAAAATGGGTAATCTGTAGACAACCCAACCTCCTTATTTAGATTTAAGAAGTATTGCTGAAATCAATCTTGATTGTGTTAGGTAAGTTTATAAGAGTTTCAATTTTAAACATTAATGAAGCAGGATGCAGATATGAACTGTACGTTGCAAATTAATAGAATTACTGAAGTAATGAAAGTTCTGATAATCACAAATGATTACGTTGCGTTTTGGATTTTATTCATTTGAACGAGTTTTTAGATTTTCGAATTACAAAAGTGGAGGTATAATTTGAATATAAAAAGCATATGGGCCCCCAACTACGCACTTAAATACGTACAAGTATAGCGAAACAAGCAGTTATTTTAATCCAAATGAAAGTTCTTACATGCAAAAATAAACACGTTTTTGTGAATTGTCCATCATATTGCACCAGAGAGAGAGAGAGAGAGAGAGAGAGAGAGAGAGAGAGAGAGAGAGAGATTTACCCAGAAAACTGAGAATATTATACATCAAGTCAAATCAAAGTTAATTTCTTTTGTTTATTTTATAATTAACCATATAGTGTCAACAGTTAATTCCATTGCTCTATCTTAACTTACCGAGAGAGAAAAAATGTCGAGAAACAGTGCTTGTAACATTGCAATAGCCCTGCTCTTTGTAAACAACAAAAGAGACATTATAGTGTTATATTTAAGACTAACATTGATTTTTCATCATTTTATCTAATCATCGGTATAGATTACACAAAACAACGAAAATGGATGTAAAAACCATCCTAATTTTTAAAAAAATCTCAAAGCAAACTATATTTAGAATATTCACTGGTAGTTAAATCTAAATCACACATCAAATGTGGTCTATTGATTATAATTGATTTTAACAGTTATTAATTAGTTAAACAGCCGGACACATTAACTCATTAGATCGAACCCCCGTCTTTTTAGTTTTAACAGTCATTTTTTTTAGCTTTTGCTTCCCGAAAAGTATCGATTGTTGTGTATGTTTTCAGTGCGTATCATTTTTTGGTAGCGAAATCGAATTACTGAAAATTAAAGATAAATCTTGGAGACGGAAAATTGTTTAGAGACCAAATTCTCTCTCTCTCTCTCTCTCTCTCTCTCTCTCTCTCTCTCTCTCTCTCTCTCTCTCTCTCCTCTTTTTTTTTTTTTTTTTCTTTTTTTATGTATTTTTTTCATTTTCCGTATAAGAACTTAAGATAAAATCTATTTTATAAAAAAAAAAAACAACCCGTCCGTTATTAAAAAAAAAAAAAAATAATAATATTAATACGGTATTTTAAATAGTGTTTAAAGTATACTTACACCAAACACGAGATAGTGTTAATCCTCATTTGGTCTGTGAGTTGTTTTGGTTTTGGGGTCGGTGTGCGTTGAGTTTTATCATCAGGAACATGATGGATTGTATAGGGGGTTCTGCGTAGATAATCCGTCAGGAAAATAGATGCATTTCTGACATTTTAAAATTTAAAACACTCCAGGACCTTATTTCAGAGGACTGACAAATCATATTACGTTAGGACTTTTCGGTAAAATATCATCAATTTTATAAGCGCAAAGTAAAATAATGCACTAAAAGAATGTAGATTATAAAATGTGAGTGGATTTCTAGGTTAGAGTCCAGGGTTATTTGTATATGTTTATAAAACAAACAAGTAGGGAAAACTGATGCAAATTAACACATACTTTTGATAACGAGTATCTTATTACCAAAGTGGTCCGTATTTTTCAAAAAGATTTCATAAGTTCTTCACGCAAAATGCACAATTTTCTTGTACCAAGTTCAGAAATGTTTATGATACAGGTTAAATTCATCAAAATAAAACTGCAAGGGTATTTTGACACGATGAATTATGTAATATTTTAATACCGCAGAATGAGGTACATATATTAGGTACTGATATTTGTCAAAAATGAATTATTTGCAAAGTAAGTCACCATGGCACCATCCTCTTTTTCTCTTCAAAAATCAGTGTACGGCGTCGAATGACAAACGTAGATTTTTACCGAGTGATGTAACTATCCCTACCCCTTTAGATCGTGCCACTGCCGACATTATTGAGCAGCCTTAGAAAACGTTTCACGCGTATATTATCATATGTTTTAAACATGATAAGCACACGGCTGAAGACATACCGGTATATGCAACCGAAATCAATCTACTTATTAAACGATAGACTGGTTTGCGAAAAGATAACTCTCCTTTTACACTAAACATTTATTACCAGATACCCTTATGAAACAGAAAAAGAACTATTCTTGCTTTATTGATTTCAAGCAGGCTTTCGACACTGTTTGAAAAAATGATTTATGGTTTAAAAAATCAAAAAATGATGCCAATTGAAAATTTTTTCTTTATTTTAAAAAACTTTACGAAGAAATGAAATCTCTGATTAGTATGTCATCTGATTTTATCAGCTGTAATGTCGGAGTACGACAAGGTGAAAACGTGTCTCCAATTTTGTTTCCCCTCTCTGATTTAGAGAATTTTTTTCGATTAAACCGTCGTGTCATTAAAGCAGTACCACTTCCAAAGAAAATTAACTGCTTTTGTATATGAAACTATTCATCCTGTTTTAGGCTGATTATACGGTAATTATTGCAGAGACTGCCGATGACCTCCAAGACGCATTAAATGCAAAAATATTGAAAAATGCTTTAAAACATAAAAGGACGCCATACCTCAAAATTTTTATCATTGATCTCATATAAATAATGCCAGCTGATTACGGTCAATAAAAGGGGTATGAAACCATAAATGTTTAAGTGTTATCATCATACAGGTTTTTTTAAAAAAAAAAAAAGGGGGGGGTGTAATTAAAAATTGAATAAAAAAGGAAAACTGATAGAGGAAATTCGGCCTGGTGGTTTTTTTTTTAAATTGTTGCTCAAAACATAATACTTTTTATCTATTTAGCTACACTGCCCTTAATAAACTGTATTTCATTTTTCAAAGAGTTTAATTTTTTGTAGTATTTTCACCATTAAGAAAATCTCAATCTTGAGGGATTTAAAAAAAAAATTAAAATATATTTAAAGGCCACTTCCTCAAAAAGTAGGTAATTGACCTAGTTTTTTGAAAGTGAAAATAACACAGTGACTACAATCAAAGGTCTATAACATAAAATAGGTGGTATTTCATTATCATCATTGGATTTTTTTTTTCATTCTGAGTTATCGTCATCCTTATATAACAAATGCACTTATTGAACATCTTGTTTTCAGAAATAAACAAACTTACTAAAACGTGCATCGTCTTCAAATGTATTTGATTTGGTTAGTTTTGTATGAAAACCTTGACTGGTTTGAACAGATTTTTTTTTAAAATAACTATCAAAAAGGTGTTTTTGTTTAGTATGGAAATGTTTGTTGGTCAATACATATACCTGCGTCGTACAAACAAATCGTAAATTGCGTTGTCGCGATTTTGTTATTTTTTTTGGGGGGGGGGGGGGGGGGGGGGGGGGGAGGGGATATCGGCGCGAGCGTTTCCTGATGATGTGGATTGGTTGTAAACATTAAATATACACTTAATCTGCATGGGTGTTGTTATTTGATTTGGAGATCAGCCAAATCATGACCTGTTTCTAACAGATAATCCGTTTGTAATGTAGTAGATATAACAAATTACTTCCATGTTGTCAAAACACCATGCTAGTTTATCTTCATAAATATCATCATCCACAGACAAAGAGCTATCTATTTTTTAGGTTGATAAATACATTTGATAATTGATTGAAATTTCATAAATAGAAATAAATACGGTAGTGTGGTATGACTCCTGATGGAGTTTATATTGTGTATAGTTACTTGTTCTTAAATGAAAATGTACTCAAAGATTAAAAAAAAAACTGATCAAAATGTGCAAACAGTAAAGAGTATGCATAAGATTTAAGTTAATTTTAATAATGCTTTTCTAAAGGAAACGAATTTCAATTTTATTATTATTTTTAAGAATAAAATACGGTAAAAAAGTATTACTCATATCTTGTGTATTATTAAACTGTGAACCATAAACGTTGATGTTATGCGTTCACAATGCGTCGGACACCCTTTGATTTTTGGTAAATTACCTGCTTTGGTTCAAATAAAAATGAACTTGATCCCTTAACTGAAGTTTTTAAAAGGCAATATTTTTACACTTATAATCAGTAAAAACTTGTAAAATTATCAAAAAAAAATTAGTGAATGCTTGTTACTCCCACAATATGAATAATAACACATATTTCCTGAAACAGCCACTAAATAGACGTATTTACTGAATTGTTCAAAAGATTCATGATATATTTGAATTAGAGTTTTTATTTTTCATGCATCCCATTCCTAATTATATGGGATTCAATGATTGCTTTATATAGGCATCATTATGATTAAATATTGAATATTACCAGTGTAAGTACACAGGAAAAGTTCTTGTGTCAGTTACATTTTCCATTAATATCTTTGACAATGAAATATGTTTAAACCAATAATGTGATATTTTCATCAATTATATATAAGCTGTGGTGAATATATGGGGGCCAAAATACGTAAAATACGTTCAAGCCCTCGATGAAATGCCATTCACTCTTTCAGGCAGTTTTATTTGGAGCTGAATAACTTTGTACCAAGAAAACTATCGTCCATTCACTTGAAATAAAAGATATGTTTACCGTTTGTTATTATCCAGTGGGAGTATGGTTGAATTGTCTAACGCATATATTCTAAGATGGCCATGGGGCTTTAGTATATAAACCTGAAATTACAACGACGGTACGTTTTTTGTTAAGATTTATAATTAATGCCAGATGACTTCTCAGATCATATTTCAAAAGTGGAAATAAGATGAGAATATTATGTAAAATGCAGACATAATTATATACAATGCATTACAATGCATTAAATATAACTCAATTATATTTACATTGACTTATACATGTATTCAACAGTTTTTGAAATAACAACGAGTGAATTTTGAGTGTTTTATATAAAATTCCCTAAATTATGGAGTTTATTTTCAGTTAACAATACAAGTTGTACAAGTTTTTACATACATGTTCTATTCCAATAGTACCTTTTAATATTGGCATTTTCCAGCAGTAAGTGATAAAAATAAGTTTTGAAATAAAATGATACTCGCCTTTAACGAATTACATAACCTTTGCCCTCTAGGCATTTGATTTAATCATCTTTTCTTAAACATCAATAGCCGCGCATTTAGACTCAAATACTATGTATATACATGTAATCTGACAACTGAATATTTTAAGTAACCGGTTATATTTTACTGAATTCCTCTTTATACTGTGCATTATTCATACATAATTGTTCAAGTCAACTTGACAGGGTGTATGTTTACGCAAAAATGACTCAAACATGATATGAATAAAATATCACAGTGTTAATGTTGATTAATTTTATTTGTTAGTTTATATAAATTACGCAAAATAATTATTCAGTTTTAATATGTTTCTGTAGAAGGAAAATCTTTCAAATATGCATTGACGATTGTGAATTGGAGTGAAATTAATCTTAAATGCACTGTGTTATGTGTACGATTGATTTAAGACATGTAATTGGTTTACCTACTAGAACAATCAATTACGCCCCTAGCTGTAATCAATTAATCACTGCAATCATTCTCAAACTTTAGTGTGTGATGTATTATTCATCCTCAAGGTTACATGTTCAGTTGGAAAAGAGGTAATACAACATGAGACATTTTTTGACTAATTACAATTTGTTACCCGAGAAATATAAATAAATGGAAAACTCAATAAACACAATATGATTTATTCCAATAACATCAAATTATAGTAAAAAAATAGATTATGCAACAAGTGGATTGCAACATGTAGAAAAACGACACAACTATAGTTTATAAATCAAACAGGGGTTTATCACCATAGTAACCAGCTGCTGCTTTAGCACGTATCAAGTCCCCAGCATATCGTATTTCCGGTGAGAGTGGCCCCGCCGGAAGTTGAGGTCTATTCGCCCTTGGATCCCTAAAGGGTGAAGGTTTGAATCTCTCTCCTATTGGGAGGGGAAGGAAATTTTCTAGTGGTCCATTAAAATCGTAGACTGGTCTGTTTTTTCTCGCTTCTGCTATGATACGCCGAAGTCGCTCCACTTCACGAATGGCGCTCTGTCGGGAAGAGTATGGCCACCAAGGATCTGTGAAAACATTGAATAACAATTTATCGGAAACACTCTATGAAAAAGTATTTTTTAAACCAAAATTAGACGGATTTCGTTGTAAACTTACTTTATGTACTACCAGGGTATCTATTTCATTCTTTCCTTAAATGTTAAATGCGAAAACGTTCAATTCTGTATGAACTTTTTCATGACGTCACAATGATCATAGCACGCGCTTATCGCTTGTCGCTTGGATTATTGTAAACATAAAATCTCGGTAATTTTAACAGTTCTGAACGATTTGTCTTTTTCAAACGTAAATATAAGTAATAAACAACAATGTTAAAAAGTTCACCGGGATATGAAGTTGGTTGGTACGTGATCAAATCTACTGAGAAGCCCTTCGGGCTTCACAGGATCTGATCACGTGACCAACCAAATTCATATTCATATCCCGGTGAACTTTTTTAAATTGCTGTTTATTTCTTAATTATACTAGTATCATTATGCGACTTTGGTATCAAGTATAATATCCTTTGCTGAAATCCACACGAATGTTCATTGTAACATTTAATTCAAATACTAAAAAATCTCAAAAACACTGTTTTATCTTTTCACAGAGAGAAATTTTACAAAGGGAATGGACGTATAATCCTTATCTGGAACAAACTGTGCAAACCGTCAGTGTCACAAATATTAGTCAATCCTGTTTGAATATTATTGACCTGTCATCCTGTACATATATATGACCCGTATCACCGAAAAAAATGGACACTTTATGTTCATAAAACATATTTTAGATATTTCAAATATGATTTACCTATACGATTTTGAATCACAGGAAAATTAGTCCGCTGTCTCCGTGAATTGAAGGACACGTTGTTAGTAATCGATCGCCGTGCGCCTCTTCCCGCCATGTCGCGGTCCATGTATGGAAACAGGGGGGTGTTTTGGCCGGCACATAGATGTGCCAAAAATACCCTGAAATGATAAGAGAACACAGGCCTTAGTATATATATTCATGACACGAACAACTATTTTTTATGGCATCAAATTAAGATGGCTGAATGGTCAGCAAATTATCCATCAGATCTACCTTAAAATTTGAAATATCTAGGGAAGAAAAAAATCTAAATACTTTAATTTTAAATTATTTTCCCATATTTTTACATAGAGCTCTTCGTCTTAAGAAGAAAAATATAGTCTAAAAATGAGCACGACCATCCAGGTCTCTTAATTTGACAGTGTCGCCTTATGATGTGTTTATTATCACGTCACACTATTCAACTATCCTTATATTAAATAAGTGTGTCAAATAACGATACAAAATGTTTCATAGTAAAACACATTCTGATTTTGTTTTTGTTTTTTGGGGGGATTTTTTTTTGGGGGGGGGGGGGTATGCAACATGTAAATATTGCATGCTATCACAATATGTTCCTAAGAATAACACGTTCACTGCATTTAATTCACTGGAATAACATGCATGTAAATATTATTTCTTAGTAATGTATATTCTGGTATGTTTCTTAACAACATAAAGATATTTTAATTTAAAAATAACATCATATCAATTTTGTAAAATATGTTCCCTATTATAACAAATAGAGACATGTACCTTGATTCCAAGCTATCAATTAAATAAATACTTATTTTATGTCAAGAAGAACTAGGGATGTTGTTGCTCAAAAGTACAGGTACTGTACTTTAACATCTTTTTCTACTGCGCAATAAATGCATGCATGTGTAATTAATTGTTTAAGAGTCAGTTATTGAAATTGACAAAAAAAAACCTCATTAATTTAAAGCTCCGATGGATGTTACTACATGCATCATACAAGTTAGGTATTAGTTTCAAAGTCCTAAAGATATGTTGATTAATTCATAAGATTGCATCCATGTTGAACTCTTGTAAAAAAAAAATCTGTACTATAGACTATCCAGTTAGTTGCTAATACACGGAAAAGTAAACAAGATACTTTGTAACATTTCGAAACAGAAAAATAAAAGTCTGTTTTGGGGATATCAAGCGGCTTTGACTGACTGATGTTACCACACAGACCTTTACTCATGCGTAACAAGTGCCCTATCCCCGAGTAATCGATGGCTACTCATCCGTCTTCTTGTGATCTGAGTGTCCCCAAACCCCACGAACAGTTTCCTTGTCCAAACCCATACATTTACCTACAAAACTCTTTTTCCTTTTATTGATGTATTACTTTGTATGACAGTTAAGGCTAACTGGCTCCAAAGAAAAGGGACATCAAAATAGTTCAATGAAATAATAAGTATATGCCCCGTCGATAAATAGCATGTCTATATACTATTGATAAAAGGAAGGGTGATGCGAACAATTGAACATGGATTGTAACTGGAACATTTCAATTTTGTTGTAATAGATCAACGTCTGGGGTCAAACCGCATTTAATACAGAATTGATATAATTTGTTTACCGACATAATTCGAAAACGATCATTTTTAAATATTTTTTACTTTTTAAAAATCTTTTAATTTTCAGATATATATAAAGTAAAGATGTCCCGTTTCCAGTTTATGTCGTAATATTGATTTTATTATTTCTTGTATATAATTCGCTTTTAACGTGTAACTACGTAGATCAAAATGACGTTTGTTCTGTAATTTTAAGTGCAATCTGTTTTAAATTTATGTGAATTTTGTCACTTTAATTTACATAGTATGTATTGCCTTGAGTTAAGAAAGACAGATTACAGAGATTAAAAAAAATGTTGTCAAGGAAGACCAAGAGCTATCATTGTTTACAAAAACTACGCACATGAATTATTACTTCAAGGTTGTATTTAAAAAGAGCACTCAATAAATATCTTTGAAATTTTTTGTATTAAAACATCTGGGCTATTCACATAAAAGATTATTGTGCTGTTTTAAATTCTCCAGATATTACACTGAATATAACAAAACAGCTCAGCATCACAAGCACATCGGACATTGACACCCGCTATTTTCCTTTTTTTAAGAATAAGAAATATTGACCGACACACATTTCTCCTATTTATCATTAATAATAATTCATCGATAACAGTGTCCGTTTTTGTCTCTATTTTTTGAAATCACACTGTTCGAGATTTAAATTGCGTGATTTCTTTTACAAAATCTGAAATATTTTCGTGTTCGAATAGGTGTGTATACTTCATATAGGAAGTACAAGAACTATAACTCTTACCATATTGTACTGCTCTTTTTGATCAGAAATCTGAACATGGCCAGCTGCTGTACGTACATGTTTACTTAGTAAACAGTAAACGAGGCAGTAAAAGAAGTTTGTGTGAGAGATCATGCAATGTCAAAAGTTCGGATTTGGCGAGAATTTTTAATAAGAAAAACAAGCAGTTGGTGTTTTAGTTAGAATGTATTATATGAGATTAATGCTGCGCTTCCAAAAATGGCCATTTTTGACAATGACAATGACAATTTCTTTATTCTCTGAACTGCATAAACTACAGTGTTGAGAAGAATAAATTGAACAATAATACATATAATACATACATTGCATGCATTGGAGAGTGACAATGCAATAGTGAGAAAAAGGGAAAAAAGTATGATTGGCAGTTAACCTAGAGAGCTAACTCTCTCAATTATAACTTTAATGAATATACACAGATTAATCATTTTTGGACTCCCCTAGCTTACCAATTAAATCACGTGATCACTTTTTTGCTCATTATTGATACGATTGCAGGTTTTTTTTTTTATTTTCTTAGGATAGTTGTTGTGCGATGTCTCAACACAATCTAAGACAAAGGAAACACATCATGTTTACCATTTATTTGGATGTTGTTTTGCGTGAGGTTTTATTCCTGATTGATTCAATATCACATAGATCGCTAATTGTAACAAGACGGTTTTGTCGTTTAACCTTTTGCCTGCATGATGTACCGGTATATTAAGACATAAATTAAGAGTTTTATTTCTATCGAAACAGTTCTGTTGTGAACTAGGCAAAATGCTTACAGTGGTCAATTAAGTGACACCTTTATGATAGAATTCAGTAACACTTGGTTAACAGAACAGAACACAGCAGACTTAGGCAACTGAAGCTGCCGTGGTCAAACCAACTAAACGGGACAACGCTTAATAAAACTTGTTGGCATTATATATAGGATTTATCATGATTTGTATATTGGATTTTTTTTCCTGACAAGTTGTGGATTTTCAAGGTATAGAAACCACACGACGAGTTGGATAAAAATTCTATAAATGTATCATCACAAATTATTAAAGTTCTTATTGTTTTCATATCTTCAGTTGTTTTTTTTTCTTTCTATAAAATCATCCTAGTCAATCCTTAGGGCTTTACAACAATAATGCATATAAAATCCATTGAAAAAAAAAACAAAAGTAGAAAATGGGTGACATCCCCCGCACATTGAGGCATACATGGTATTTAATACACACCATTTCAGTGATTTCACATGGTTTAAACGCCTTCAGTATACTTTTGTCGAATTTTCTCTGACTGTTAGAGGATTTTCCCTTGTCTGTGTAAAAATATAAATACTTGTGTTCTTTACAAAATATTAAATTATTGATAATTAATTGTCATGCACAAATTTTGATTTCCAATAATCTAAATTTTTGTAAAGGTCACCAGTATTAGATTTCTGATCTACGAGGAAGGATTTTAAAATACTTTTCATTTTGAGGTTAATTTATTTCCTGGGTTGTGTGCACCATTCATTCCGGGGGGTCAGGGGAAGTTGTCTTTATTATGTTGTGTGTGGTCAATCATCAATCAATAAATGACAAATCGACATGTCCGATGTTGTGTTCTAATTTTTAAAAACCAAATAAATGAAATTGAAAATGAATGAGCAGGTTTAGTCACTGGTTGACGTTAGTAGGTTTACAAGGAACAATTAGGTTAAAACATGAATGAACGTAGTCTGTTGAATAAGATATGTATGTAAAATTGAATAAACTTGCATACTTAAACACGATGTTACATTTATTAACTCCTTCAATCATTCACTGTTTAAGAGGGCATGATAGTCGTGGCCATTTTTATGCTATATTTACCTCCACTAGACGAACAGCTGTGTATACAGATATAGGGAAATTTCCTAATTTTTAAAGCTAAAATGATTGGATTTTTTCTTTACTATGTGACAGTTTATGTGCAAAAATGTCATTTTCAAAAGTTTAAGGGAGATCTGATGGTTAATTTGTTGACCACCCGGCCTTCTTAAGTAATTTTTCTGTTCGATTAATTGAAGATTTATTTATCATAAAGATGATTATAATGATATGAATATTTACTTAATAGAATCTTCCTAAATTCAAAGTGCCAAAACCACGATATCTTCACGATTTTGGTTCATAAATAAAAATATGCTTCATAACTACTGAATTTTGATTACAATCGATTTGCTGTTATCAATCAGTTGTACGATTGACATGGTTTTACCAAATTTTAATGGTTAATTAATTTCGGTTATTAAACACACATCACCTTTGAAGCTGTCACTCAAAATCACCTTTGATTTTAAACAGAAATTAATCATTTCTGCTTCAAAATAATGCTCTGTAAATCAAAAGCATTCAACATTCATTATAATATTAAGCTTGATCCTTACATATATAAATATCAATGATTTGTTCTAATAATCCTTTAGGGAAGCTATTATACTTTATATCAATAAGACCAGCGTAGAAATCGGCCGTAAATTTCAAATACAAATTATTTATGACATTCTTGTGCAAATTTCTATGCATAACTTGATAAACTAATTACGAGAAATGAAGAAAGATAATATGAAAAATGCATGGATTACAAGTATAACATGCGTCCGTAAAAAGGATTTACAAGTTACATTGGTGTGCAGCAAGGCCAACGACTAAGTCTTTACTTTTTATACCTGATGTAAGCGTTTAATATACATGTTGACATGAACGAATATTGTTGTATTCACCATGTTCTTTCCATTATTCATGAGCAATGTGTTTGTACTGTCTGTCCTGTGGCCGAATGTATTGTTTGTAATTAAGGAAGTAAATTGTCCGTTACATTTTCTCAGTTTGATTAATTGGCATATAATGCACAAGAACAGTGTAATTTACTTATCACATTTTTCACCTTTTCTTGAAAGGGCGGTGTATTGATGTTTAAGAGTTTCAATTTATTGAGAACTTTTTTTAAAAATAGAAAAATCTATAAATATGTATAATTTGTTAACTCCAGACACTTTTTGCACATTATTTCTTTTAATAAAAGGGTCTCATTTTAAAAGAGTTTTGTTTCCATTAAAAGAACGAAACTTTAACGAGATAATTTTTTTTTAGTTATTTGCATCTGTGCCTTGGCTCGTGTAAACTTTATCTGAAATAATTTGATAAATGATGCTATTTCCGAAATCAGTTGAAATTTTTATGGCTGTCATTTGTTTAAAATGGATATATTGCAGTATTGGTGAATACTTGGTGAAATTTGAAATTGGTATTTGGTGAAATTTAAAAAAAAATGTTTTGATTTATATTTACTAAATGGAGAATTTGCTAGCTAAATGCACTAATGCTTTGTACAGGGTATTTAGCACACTAAAGGGGAAAGGTTTAAGGTATATACATCTATCATAACAATGAAAGAGAAGAAATTAAATACTTACGAAATAAGTGTCGTTGTAATAGCTCCCTGACGCATGGTTGTCGTTTGTTACTGAAGGAGAGCAGACGTCCGACTTTATGTCAACTTCTGACTGACTCAAGGAAAGCTAACGAATCGGAACGAACGCCTTACAATCAGCCCCCAACTGTCAATCAAATCAACTATAGGTGAGAAGTCGTCAGTCACTTAAAATTCAAACCACAAAAAAAAAAGAGAGAGAAAAAGAAAATCGAAAATCGTCTTAAATTCAAACACATACGCGTTGTTAAGGATTATGAAGG
This sequence comes from Magallana hongkongensis, assembly GCA_016163765.1. Classification (NCBI taxonomy): domain Eukaryota; kingdom Metazoa; phylum Mollusca; class Bivalvia; order Ostreida; family Ostreidae; genus Magallana; species Magallana hongkongensis. Next base: position 48,196,764 of record WFKH01010931.1, read on the forward strand.
TGATATACCGCAGACAGAGATGTAAGCTGGTTTGCCCATTGGGGCTCCTGTCAGGTCATGGTCATGGCTATTAATAATGTCCGTTGATAATTAATTGGGCCATTACTAAACCCATTTCGAAGGGCTCAGCGATTCTTCAAATTTTGGATAACCAAATTCTGAACTGCAAACCAAATAATGAATTCAGCTTATATCATATAAGAAAACAAATTGATTTGAAAGCTTGATATGAATTAAAGAAATATTCTATTTTCGTACAAGATTACATGCATGCTGTTATCCATCAAATTAACAGTGCGTGTTCTATGAAAAGAAGGGTGTAACAATGTTTTAAGTAATTCTAATTAGTTCATATATTCTGATCCTGTTTTTAATTTCTTTGTCGTTATAATAAAAACTATTATATAATTTATATTATTACACAAATTTCGACATCGCCTTTGAAAAGAAATTGTGTTAACATGATAAAACCATTTTTAAATCATATTAAATAATTGCAAAACACTGCTCACCGACTTACAGCAGAAATTAACATTATTTTCATATTTTTAATGTTTACATAATTTTTTACAATAATGCCCACTTTAAAGTGATAAACGATGTTACACCGATAAGTGATATCTACAGTCAAGGTAAATAAAATAAAACCACGAATTTTTCAGCTGACCTATTTGTATAAATGATCTAAAAATTATGCCGGGTATTGACCCCCCCCCCCCCCCCAATTAAGATGCAGCGTCTTATTAATTGCATTCATTTGTAATAATTTTCTAATGAGGAAAAATGAATCTTTCAAAAAATAAGTAATTAAAAGGGCGTTAAATCTTAATGTTCATAGACGTAACTATATATATGCAGGATATAAATGTTAGTTGTATGGTTTTTTTACTGTTTACACCCCTCTCGAGAATGTTTATATCGTAAAAATATACTGAGCGTAACTGAAACAGTAGGTTAAATTCCACACTATAGGTTGATGGACGCGTTAATTTACTTTTTTGTGTCAGACTAGTTTATCAATCATTCTTTTACACTGTTATCAGGGGGAGTGGTTAATGAACCTACCAATACCCTTCTCCAGTTCGGACTATGGGGATAGGGGGTTAAACATTAGTCCACTTTTAATCTCAAGCATTAAATTTTAATATTTCCTCTTTATATTTTTTAGGATTTATTAAATCATTCAAAGTATAACATATTACAAGATTATCTTCTCGAGTTGCATCGAGCTGTTATATCTATTCATATTTGAGCTATTGAAATCTGGAAGGTACTTAAACATGCAGAGGCATTATCCTGTATAGGATTAGTGCATTATTCTTTTTTTTACATTTAATACACTTTCAATCTTCCTAAATGATATTCATCATCAATAAACAAGATAGATAAATAGTGAATGATCTGAGGGTTATTTGGGCGATATCGTAAAATCATTCAAATTATCGACGTGAAATGTGTCGTTCCTAGTAACTTCCGAACGATCGGCCTCTGACTGGATTAATTAACGATATTACGTGTGTACTTGGCAAAACAAACAAACAAAAACACAGCTTGTTTACACACAGTTCTGATAATTCATAACAAGGATGATTAATTTTTATGTATATGTGTTTATATTTGTATTTTCAATTTTGGAATAGCACTGCGCCAATACGATGTGTTAGTAAAGCGATTGGGAAAATAACTAATGTAAATAGTTGAATTTTGATGAATGGACTTGTTACATTTATGAAAACTCAAAGTTGGAGTACAAACAGATCGAGCGAATGGGATAAGCAGATACACACACATTCCAAAAATTTCAACAAAAAAGTTGTGAAATATAAAAGACAACAGTGTCAATAAAACAGAACATATTCACATTACACTTACAGTAAAGAGTACATATTCGGATGGTTCCTTTTGCGGACCTCTTTGTAGATAACATTATTTTAAACCAGATAAATATTATAAAAGACGTATTAAAATTCACTGACATGGACGGAACTTGATGCCAGATATTTGTTTAAAGTGCAAAATTTAAATAAATCAATTGAAACAAAAATGTTAATGAAGTATTAATTTACAATAAGTCGATGTCTTTTGCGCAAGAAATCATCGAGTTTCATCTCCATACACTACCATTTATCACCCTACCGACAAAGGTAACTTGCTGTGCATCCAGTTTTCATTTTGAAAAAGGTGTCAGGATGTACAAACAAAGTAATAAAGATCGTGTGACTTCCGAGTTTTCGTTCTAAATCAATGTACGTTTTATAATAAAAGCCTAGAGTACATACTTGTATAGTATTCGCACTTTAAACAAATAAGCAAATTACTGATGAATACACACAAACATGTTTGATAATTAATTTGTTATTTCCGAATTCCAATTGATAATCTGCATGCCTGAAACACCTGTTCATCGCGTGCCTAGTAAATCAATGGCCCTTTGACCTTGGGATATAACTCAACTGCAACATTCAATGAGGCTTGTCTGCTAGCCACTAATAGATATGTAAGTATCCAATTATTTATCTCCAGATATCAATATAACTCACTAGATGTTACCAGCAGGTTGAAGGTAGACAAGGATGACCATGGAAACCAACGGAAGCGGAAGCCGTTTTTCATCGCCGGATCCACACGGCCGAGTTTTTACTTGTGACTAACATAACGGAGCAATAAGTAAATAAATATACTGAATACTATAAACGTACTACATTTGACTGCTTATTCTATTCACCGTTTTGGCGGAAAGCCTCTTCCGCTAGCTGAATGGCATGCATAGATAATATACTTGCACAAAGTAAAATTTATGCAAAGCTGCTGATAATAAACCATGTTATCCGTAAGTTGTATGGTATGTTATTCTGTTGTTGTTTTTAGGTTGTTGTTTTTTTAATTAAACATCATCTTAACATAACATCCTTCTTTGTCTGTAAAAAAAAAAAAACCCTGCTAAACAACAATTCTGTTAAAGAAGATAATACATGTAACATATCAACTGAATATCGTTTTGAAGTTTCTTGAGAGAGAAAGTTTTTATCATTTAACAGTAAATTTATGGTTATCTGACCATAAAAATCACATCGTATATACCTCAAATGGTCTAATCTCAAATGATAACAATACTTTGTGGATTGAATTTATACATGTACCGTTCAAGTATATACGTGTATGACATAATTTATCCACACATTTGTACATATTCCAGTCAGCCGTTATTTATATCCTAAATATTTCATTGACAAATATATTTAATTAATATAAAGAGTGATAATTTTTCTTAACACAAATGCAGATATTAAATTTGAACCTGTTTTGGACACTTTATATATATATTATTGTTGAGTCCTAAATTATAAAACTGAACGCATCTTATTCATTTATCTTCTTTTTGTTTTGCTTTACTAATGATAAATACTTCGTTTGCTAATTACGTACATTTTAGGTTCATGAGAAGCAAATCTTGAAATTATTTCAGCCATTTTAATCATGTAAATATATTCAATTCTGTTTTGTCATTTTAAGACAAAGAACAATACTTTTTATTAAAACACGTGCAAGAAAGAAAAAAATCAGATGACTTAATTTATTGTGCAGTAAGTGGATGTTTTTTTTAATTTCGTTCTATATAGATGCTCATTTGTTCTTGTACATGTATTAAAAGAAGTATTAACTGTAACAGTGATGGCACCCCACCTTTTTCAGTTACATAGAAATATATATTCATGGTACATGTAGATCGAGTACAAGGGTCATGTTCCACATCCCTCGCATGGCCTATGCAATAAAGCTTACTTCAAACTTAAGTATATCACTAAGTTATAGCTTGCCTCTTTACATTGATTTCACAAATCAAAGCAACAATTTTCTGTAGATTTTTTTTCTTTCTAAAATTGGACCCTTCTTATTGAGGCAAATCTCCGAGACACTCTTTCGGATTACGGAAAAAAGAACGTACCATAACCGCAGTCGTTTGTTTCTATATATATGTTAATTTCACAAATTTTACCTTTTAACTTTCTTTGTATCAGGTCATTCCTATGTAAATCGGACCCCTTTTCCTAATAGTGACTTCTCTTCGTGTGTACTACCTTCCTTTGATACTAGTTTCCTAATGATTATATTTCTATCCCCCCCCCCCCCCCCCGGATTATAATGACCCCTCTTTAACCCCTAGGGGTTATGCTATGTTTAAATTTGAAACATCTATAAACTAGCTCACTATTATACTAATTTTACAAATTATAAAAAACTTTGAAATTTCTTTCAAATATTTTTTTACCCCACCGACCAACCGAAATTCGTCCTCGGTCGATATAAATGTACTCTCAATAGGTCTGTAAAAGCATGTGCTGACCTCATCAAAAGTCTATGGTTAAAAATTAAAATCGACTCTGAAATTGAACGCAAACACGTAAACAGGACTAGGTCTCTAATAGATGCATTCGATAAAATATTAATGATAAGCAATATTAGAACAATTGTCGACAATAAATTTTAAATTATATTTTGCTGACAACTGCATCGTTTGTATTTTCTATGAGATAAAACTATATGCAATGCAGGTTTCGCCGTCAAATTTCACATCCCTTTGTGAATAAATCATGGAGATCTCTATACTGGAATTTAGACGGCCTACAACTGAATTGCCATCGTCTGTTTCTAAATAGAGTGGTGTGCATTAATTCTACACCTCAGTGACATTTGAAGATGATTAATGACAGAACAAATTATTTTGAAAAGTGAAAATCGATTGTCAATTAAAAGAATTCTCATTACACTAATCGAGAAACCCTAGCCAAAATGTCAACATTACATGTATAAATATCAGAGTTGATGTATATTGAGGAAATAGAGACATGCAGAAAGTTTTTACCTGCGTCATTCTTTTCATAGAAAATATCGTAAAATAAGTTTTAAGCTCTTTTTATAAAAAAAATTTCGAGACGCATGAAATATGCAGATTGTGGTCATCATATCCCATGTCATTCTCAGTAGCAATCATGGTTATTTTAGCTCCAGGGACGTAGCATCGGGGGGGGGGGGGGGGGGGGGGGGGGGGCCTGGCCCCCCACTTTTTG
>WFKH01010931.1:48201932-48310662 GCA_016163765.1 Magallana hongkongensis
TTTTTTTTTTTTTGCTTGTCAAGATTTTTTGGATGAGTTTGGCCCCCCCACTTTCAAAAACGATGCTACGTGCCTGAGCTCAGTGGCGTTGTCATGTACTTTCAGTGAACCTAAAACACGAGCTAGATGAGTATTGAGTTGCAAGGCCCACGAAAGAAATTCTATTGCAACAAATAAAGCAACATTTAAAAAATAGCAAACAAGAGGTCAATGGGCCACATCGCTCACCTGAACAACAGTTCTTGTATCTCTTTCGAAATTTATACATATAAAACTCTTCTAAAAAATTGTAAAACTCACAAAAATTCCATATGGTCCAAGATTTGAAAATACATAAAAACAATATATAAAAAGAAGCCTTTTTTTTTTTGGACATCATATCTCACATTTCATGATCATAAGATCAAAGATGCATAAACTGTTCAATCTTATTATCATTGGCCTCAACGTATCAAATTTAACAAAATTGGAAAATGAACTATTTATAAATAGTTATAAAAAGGAAAGGAAGGTCACCGAGACCTTTGTATGATGATATGAAGATATGAGGTCAACGGATGCTTACAAAGTGATATCACTAAATGTAGCATTGTATATCTTCAGGAAAAGATTTTAAACATTTTCCCAATGTATTTATATGTTAAACTTTGAACACCTCTTGGGGCCCCAGTATTAGTCCGGTGGTAAATTATAAATTGTAGCATTGTAGTTTTTGAGAATAAGATTTTTAAAACATTTACCCTATTGGTTCTATTTTGAACTTTGACCCCCTTTTGAGACCCCCAGTATTGGCTTTGGATTACGGTTTTAACAAAAAGAATCTACACTTTTTGAGGATGCTTGCATAGTAATCTCACAAACTGTAGCATTGTAGTTCTTGACAAGAAGATTTTAAAACATTTTCACTATATATTTCTGTGTTGAACTTTGAACCCCTTTTGGGGCCCTAGTATTGGTCCAAGGGTCATGGTTTTAACAATTTGGAATCTACACTATCTGAAAATGCTTGCTTAGAAATCTCACAAATTGCAGCATTGAAGTTCTTGAGAAGATTTTTAAACATATTCCCTATACATTTCTGTTAAACTCTGAACCCCTCTTGGGACCTAAGTATTGGTCCTGGGGTCATGATTTTAACAATTTAGAATCTACACTATCTGAGAATGCTTGCATATAATCTCACAAATTGTAGCATTGTACATGTAGTTCTTGAGAAGAAAATTTTTCAACATTTTCTCTACTTACACGTATTTCTATGTTGAACTTTGAACCCCTTTTGGGGCCTCGGTATTGGTCCGGTGGTCACGGTTTTAACAATTTAAAATCTTTACTATATATACAAGCTTTGGTATAAATATTGGCATTTATGGTGCAGTGGTTCTTCAGAAGATTTTTTAAGACACACACCCTATTTTCATTGTTTTGTGATTATCTCTCTTTTAAAAAGGGTTTCGACCTTTTTTGTTACAATTTAGAATCCCCTTTATATAAGGATGGTTTGTACCAAGTTTGGTTAAATTTGGCCTAGTGGTTCTAGAGAAGAAGTCAAAAATGTGAAAAGTTTACAGACAGACGGACAGACGACGGACAACAGGTGATCAGAAAAGCTCACTTGAACCTTCGGTTCAGGTGAGCTAAAAGGTATGGGGGGGGGGGGGGAGGTGGGAGGGGGTAGCAAAAAATACAGCATCTGAAAGTGTGCGGAATGGAGGACATGATCCTCATCTATAGGTAAGCTGATCTTTTATTGAAATCAAATTTCATTCATTTCAAATTCTTTTACAGTTAATTACCAGTCGATGATATTGATCTTACATAATTTCGTACATTGAAAAGCGCGGAACAGGCGGGGAAAAATTGCTGGTCCAAATGCAAACAAAAGTAGGGTTGACCTCATGAATGATAAACATGCCCTTCTTTTTAATGTTTCCGAGGTTGAGATCGGGGGGCATATTGTTTTTTGGGTTTTTTGGGGTTTTTTGTTGTTGTTGTTGTTTGTTTGGTCTGCCTGTACGTCCATCTGCCTCATTGTCTGTCTGTCTCTTTTTATAAGACTATCGTTAAACATGAATGCCTAAGCATGTGCTGAAAAAGTTAATTAGCTTTCTGAATTGTGCTCTAATTTATCACGAATTCACTACAATTTTTTAAATAATGGAACTAATACTTTATCTGTGAAATACTGATTGCGAAAATAAACAGTGATCAAAACTTAACTGTCCTATGGCTATCTTTTATCTAGAATGAATGCATTTTCTGACGAATGTTGTGAGATAACATTCAATAAATAAATCCCCTAAAAATGCAAAAAATGTTACGTTGGGCGACCCGACCTTTTTACTTGTACAAGAAGAATTTGGAAGGTTGTTTCAGATGACTTATAGATCTATCTACTTTACAATCCTATGGACTGTAATGTGGATCGTGGTTCAAGGTTTACACTCTATCACATCATATATGATCTGTATATAGATGATAATTCTTTTTGAAACTATTTTTTTTTTGAGATAATTACCCTAATAAAGTCGTATAAATATCACAGGTTAAGTAATCAACTGTAATTATTTGCGTGTTATCTTCGTTAAATAACTTGATAAAATATATTGATAATTTGCTCATGTACATTAGAATATTTATTTATTTTGAAAAGTGTCAGTAAAAATGAATAAATTAATATTGATTCCAGGTATGCTTTAATAAATTCAAACTTGAAAACACAGCACGTAAATATGATGTATTATTCATTAAAAGATAACATTTGACACCCTTCAATGACATTTAAACTCTTAATTTTAAACAATAGAAGAAAATTTTTTGTTTCAATTTCCAAACGAAAAATCCCAAAATCATGTTGCGTTGGGGTGTTAAAACGGTTGATTAATTGAATCGATCATAGGCCCATGGGTCACCGTGCCCACCTGTATATGTGTTCCACTGACATTTTCTAACAAGACTTTTTCACTTCCTGGTCTACCTTTATCACTTTGTATCACGACACGTTTTTAAAGTTCGCATTCACGTGCGGAATACATTTAGCATCAGAATAGAAACAATTCATTGTTTTAGAGACATGTTTTTGTTACAGAGGCTCATAATGAGTTTTACACAATAAAAAAGTGAATTACTGATATTTTCAATATTTTTTTCAGTATAATTCTTTTTTAATTACGTGAACAATTGTGTACCAAGCGTTTAAATACAATGAAAATACAGCTGTAATGCATATCTATATTTTTAGAATTAAAATACGTCAAAAATAGTGGTGCAATTTTTTATACACATAATGTGAAAATTGTTGCTAGGACATATTTGTTGATTTGCTTTTTGCAGTCTGCATAGTTGCAAATAAAATTTGACTCTTTACTTACTGCAAAATTTTCAATTCAGAGTCTTGCTAGGAAACTTAAAAGTTCCTTCTTCGATCTATTTAAATTAGATCTCTTGATCCACTCCAGTAGATATACAAGGCAATTTACTGCAGCAGATCAAAGGATCCAATTTTAATTAGATTGTTCCTTTTTCTGTTTCCAATCAATGACCTACAGATTCTAAGAAAAACTAATTCATCAAAAATGGAAGATTAATCATTATTTTATTCTACAGTTTCATACCCATTCTTCAGATTCACAATAGACATTATATAATAATATAATTGCATTTACCAGGCTAATGTCAATTTGATTGATCAGTTCAATCTCACTTCTCAATGATGGTTCAATTCTACTGGTAATTCATTGTTGTTGAAAGTATACATATAACTCTAAATAAGACTAGTCATCCTCTTTTTCTTTGAAATATTTGGCTTCAATTCTCTGGCAGAATTCTGTCAGATTCACAAACTCTTTAATGTCTGCAGCTATATCCACAGCTGGAAGCTGTATTGTCAGCAAAGAGAAGAGATGTCCAAAGACCAAAGCATCTAGTTCTGTAGGTCTGAAATACATGAACACAAATGGGGTACAGACTACAGTTCGAATCATTTAATTCACAGTTGCTCAATTTTTGCTGATTTTGTGGGTCATCCTCACTCACAAATTTAAATCCTCAGTGATTTATAATACACATCATTAATTCATAAATCATACAAAAAATTCCAAGAAATAACATCCCCATGAATCTGGGGAAAAATTGGCCCCCTCAAATTTTAATGATTCCACATGTAATAGTCCATGTGAAGGTCCAAATACAGTGCACAACAATCTAATTAAAATCAGCTGTTTTAATATGATACAGCTCTATATTTTCATCAGATTGAGTACTTAAGAGACTTAAAAATATTGGAATTGGGGTGAAATTCTCTAAAATACCCTTCAAAAGACAGCACAAAAAACTGTACAAAATATCTCTTAAAAATCTACGGTAGTGTCGAGCATAATGCCATTATGACATCATAGAATTGTAGTACAAAAAATCATACATGGCCTTCTTACACAGATAAAATCGATCTTACATGGACAAAAATGTGATAAATCTATATCTCACTAAAAAACAAGAGTCATCTGCCATTATGAAAGCCTGTCAAACAAGGGTTACTAGCTAATGTTTGTAAAATTCCATCCATCTTGGTCGTGAGACATGTTTCTGGAAGTACCATTAACCCTATGATCCAATCTCTGAAAGATTTAATGGCTGTTGAACTTTGAGTTCACAAGATGCTCCCCTCACAATACTTGAGCAGAATACATGATTATGAATCCTATCATGTTTGTTTTGTAACAAATTGAAGTTTGATGATAGTCAGGTGACGGCTTACAAGGTTAAACAACAAAAAGGTCTCTCCTCTTCCCATTCAGACCAAATCATACATTTTTATCTTAACTTTACTTTTCTATTCAAGGGCACTGAAAACAACAACAGTGTATAACACTATTTGAGACCTCTGGATGTATTTTCCGGAAAGTTACCAAATCATGGGCAGGTAAATAATGACAGGATTAACTTAGGAGGGGACTGACAGCTAAAAAATTGTAACTTTTGTGTTGTCATGCACGTAGACAACCAAAAAATCTTCATAAGCTTGTCAAAAAGTTCAATACTGTTCATCATTCATTCTCTGACTGACTGAACTGGTCTAGTTCCCTTTGACTTTAGAGGCTTCACATTTTAGAAAAACAACTGTGGAATCATTATATTTTGTGGGGGCTAATGCTCATGAGCAGTTCAAATGTTACTGGTTCTTTCGGACATACTTTCATGGGTTCCTGTCACAATGAATATTAAGATGACTTATGTGTATTTAAAAGCTATTAATGCCAAATATGTGAAGATATGATGGAACTTACTGGTCTCCAAAAAAGTACTTCTGCTGTTCCAACCTTTCTGATAAAGCTTGGCAGCAAGACTTAATTTCGTTCAAAACCTGCAAATCCAAAACACTTTGTTAAATGTAATGTTTCAAATACTGGTACATGTAATACTGGTATATTTTAGTAAACCTGGACATCACAAATATGTCATGAGTGAGATAAAACTTTGAAGTATATGAATATAAGGATTTGAAAAACATGCAGGGTTAAATCATACACAGAATAGCAGTCACCATCTTGAAATCTCTTTGACATATTTGCTAGTATTTATACAGTATTGATGTTCAAGATACCAAAGAAAATTGACTGCTGTTGCAATAATTCTATTACAACCCCCTGCCCATTGAAATCATATCAACTATGTCAAATGAGATATTTCACTATTTAAAAACAAAAATTCTTTAACACTCAAAAATCAAAGATCATTTTTTAACTTGGAGAGAGAGGAGAGAGAGAGGGAGAGAGAGAGAGAGAGGAGAGAGAGAGATTTTCAAAAGGAAAACAGTATTTGAAAAGACTTAAAATAACAAAATATAATTTTAAAAATTATTATCAATAGACATTATTTATTTTTTATAAACCATTCATATTGATATATACTGGTTCTGTCAAGAAACTCAAATTAATCTTGATTGCTTTTTTTTCATTATACCTACTAATATTGCACACAATGAAAGCATTAACTATAGTAATTTATCATATTCTATGTGATGCTCTATTTATTCCCTGGGTAATTAGTAGCAAAATTTGATTTAAATGATTGAACGAATGATAAAAATACACACATCTTTCTTATAAAATAGACCAACATGATTCTGCTCTGCATAATCCCTGTTGTATATGATACATGTGCTCTTTGTGCTTTGTGTTATTCATAAATCAACATCCATCATGCAAACATCATTCCTTCCTATAGGTTTCAAACAATGCCCACACAGAGTACATTGAATGATTGAAACATTTAAAATGATTCTTGTCACCTCGGAACTATAACATCCAAAATCATTCTTGCTAATCAAATAATGACACTGAATCTATCAAGGTGTGTAAGCCAACAGAACCTCCCAAAAATCGAAAATTAAAATATTAACTCATAAAAACAGGAACAATTGTATTATAAATTTCAATAAATTTTCAACTTTGGTATCATTTATGGAAATGTACAAACTTGGTGTAGATCTTCATACTATATGTAGGTATAAAGTGAAAACATCCAAACTAGTGTAAACATTATACTGTAAAAGTGGTTATTTATGCTGGTGGTTAAGTACATATTTTTTATAGTCAAACAATGCTCATGGGTATTAAATACGCGTATGCTTGATTTACCAGACTGAAGTTTTGATTTTATGACCATAAGCGCAGGGGTATTTTATGCGGTTTTAAGCTTACCTCATAACTGGTGTAAATTTGGTGTAACTGGTGTAAGTTTCCCCCATGCGTAAATAACCACTTTTACAGTAAGCAAATATACTATTCTAACAGTAATAGTAAAATACATGCATATTGAATTACAAAAACATTTTAGTCCGTTTTCATATTGTTGACATAGTAAGGCTGCCCAGTTTCAAAGTTTGGTAAAGTGTGAAATGACTTTATAAGCATGAAAAAATCTATTTGATAGATGAAGATACAGTTGACAGTAGTGAAAATAAGTAAGAGTAAAAAAAATATTATTAAATGTGCAATGGATATTTTTAACATTGAAGCTTTTTTTTTCTTTAGTTTTAGTTCCAATTCTCTCAAATTTAACAAGAGAAAAGCTGTCAATGTGACAGCAAAGCGGGTTTTCTTTTGTGTGAACAGTATCCATAATCCATTTGTCAACCCTGAATTGATAAACACTACCTATCCAGAGAAATGGGGTACTCCATATGCAATATTTTGCCAAAAAATAACGAAGTTCAACAGGTGAATTTTTTTCATAAATTATCAAAATCAAAATCCAATGATCTGCAACACAACAACTTCCTATCTTGAAAACTGTAGGAGGAGTTATCCGTACAATAGGGGTACTCTTTTGGCAGCCGCCCGCACAACCGCCATTTTCACCATTTTAATAACCGGATTTTTCCTTTGGAAAACCCGGTTAAAATTAAAAACTCTGTCCAAAAAATGGAGGATATTTTTTTTTATATGCACTATCAAAACCACAACTGTCTGTTTTACAGCACATAATGGATACATGTAATATATATATATTTCAAACTTTCTGGGACCTTCAAAAAGCACTTTACTAATTTCATTCTTCCATAAGTTTGAAATTTGAACCTCTTGAATGTGTAAAACAAACATACACTAGATTTTTCTATCTGGACTTTTCATTTACAAGCACAAAATTCCCTGGATAATAGATAAAGTCCCCACAGTACATACATATACATGTAGGCTCAGATGCATGTATCATACATGAGTGATGTTTTACCTCTTCAAGCGTTTTGTTCGCCCATCCTAGACTCTTTAATTGAGATTTGACCTCGCACTTTTTCATCATCGGTATCATCCAGTTTAATGGCCATGGATGAACGGCCCCTACTCGAGGCTGGGTCACCTGTAGTTAATCAATTTAATATCACTGATTATCATCACTTCAAAATATCATCTCTACTTCCATGTTTAATTTTATTGTTACTGAATTCAATCAATTCATAATTACCAATAATAAAATTGTTTGCAATCACACAAAAGTTGGGGAGGGGGGTTGTTTCATGATTAAAAGGAAATTTTAAGTAAAACAATTTTAGATAGATCTGAACGTTAAATTAATTAAGAGAATCCTCTTTTACAATGTAAATTGATTGTTTTTCATACACTTACAATATGAAAAAATATCCTACCTCAACAGCTACAGTATCCATCATCCAAGACAAGTATTTCTGAAGAAAAAAATGTTAATACATGCAATATAGTTTCATAAAAAAGACATGTAAATAATATATGCATTTGAAATACAATCAATACACATGTACATGTAATATCAATATCAATTTTAGTTTTTGGGTTTTTTTTATCTTGGTATACCAGTATTATTGATTTGTGGCCAATGATCCTTATCCATACAAAGTGTTATTAGAAATTACACTTCAATGAACATTTAATTTTGAGAATCAACTCAACAAAAAAATCCAAGAAAATTGGTAATCAATAAATATTGATGAAACCACAGAGCCTCAAGCTTACTAATAAAGTTACTTTTACTAATATAGCTTTTTTTTTTTAATCCTAACGTCACAGGATTAATGAGTACAGTAAAAAGATTGCATAATGGTTTTATAAATGTTTTTTTGATAATTACGTGTACTAGAGGAACATTAAGTATTTCCTAGAACTCAGTCTATTGTATAATGATTATACCACAGTTTGGAGTGTATGTATATATCATACCACAGTCCATGATTTATTGCATTGTCTTTTGTTTCATATATTTTTTAATCCAATCCACACGATAGGCAAAAACAATTTACATTTTTTCAACATCTAGTGTTTTTTAATCTGCTTATATTTACAGGTACTTTAACACCGTCAATAAATATACAAGCAGGTAGGTGCTTATTTTGGGTTTCAGCTAACAATAAAATCCTATCCGATAATTATTTTCAAGATTTTTAGGGTATGTCTAAAGGGAAACATGTTTTTTGCTGGTACGTGTATTCTAGTATATATGTGTTTGGTTTACCTCAGCATTTCCCAGAATCCTAGACACCATAGAGCAGTAAGCTCGAAGATCTGACTTCTCCGTCTCAGAAAGGTCCTGACTTAGTTGAAATCCCTGAAAGTATATTGCAATTTTATAGCAAATGACAATTGTACAAGAAATTATAAATACCATTATACTAAATATGATTAAATGTACTAGATTTTTTTGTATTCTTTGTTTAAATATATACTAATGTAATATACTGTAATCTCTCATTTAGGAATTTCTCTCTAATAATTGTAAACTTGTGTGCCCTCTGGGCCCAAAATTGGAAATAAAATTATCTTATCTATCTATACTTTAAAAAAAAAATAGTTTACCCTTAGGCCAACAAATGCCACAATTGGGTCAAACTCTGCTACTAGGAACACTCCAGCTTGCAGAAATGGAACAGAGCCTATGAATAAAAAAAGAGTCTAAAATGAACTCATGATTTTGTTAAGTATTTTAACAGTAATCAAGTAGGATGTAAATACTGTATAAACAAAATATCATATCAGTTTGGTTACAGTCAGACACCCCCCCCCCCCAAAAAAAAAAAAAAATCAAACCAAACAAACGAACAAATGTCAATTGGTTTATATATTCAATACATATAGCTCTTTATCTTTTTCCTGTTAGTATGTTTAATGCTAGTGTACATTTGAATGTTTTACAAGTAGTTGATGAGCAAACATGTACATCTAGTGCAATTTCATTCATCAACTGAGACTTTCCCCTGGCACCATTATTGTCCACAGTCTGAACTGATGATTGAAATCAAAAGATCTTTCAATCTTCAATCTTTTTATCAGTTACCGGTAATTACAGTTTTTTTCCAAATTCTTTTTCTAATGGAGGAAATAAAATGCAAATTACTTTGTAGGTCTATTTTAAACAAATGTTTTAAGAAAACATATATATAATGCACAATGTGAAAACCAACATAATGCACAGGGGAATACCTACATACTGCACAGTGGTAAAACCTAGATAACTGATTGAAGCTTAACACATTATTGTCTTTGACAAAAATCTGCTTTTTATAAATGTTTGTCAAACGCATTCCAGATATCATTCATTACAAATACAAATGCATTTATAGATGTTACCTGAGGGTGACATTTCCTCTGCATTTATACGTAATTCTCTAGTAAACGGTAAACTGCACATCTTGAGAAAAGTCCTAACACCAAGACAGTTAGCATGGTCTGGCAAGATAATCTGCTCAGCTGAAACAAAAATTTGTGTTTCAAAGTCAGTCCAGTTCAAACATATTCCTCCATTTGAAATAAATTAACACATACAATGAAACATGTGTACGCATTAATGCTATTATTTTCACATAGTTTTATTTTTGCCCATTCAAGCATGATTATAAAAGATTACCAGTATGCTATAGTACAGCAATGTGTCTATGCCCTAAGACTTCTTGTTTATTTAATACACAAGACACCTCAGGTATTTAGGTTTGTCTGGGAACAAAAAAGAAACATATGTCTGGACTACTAGCCAAGTTTTCGCCATTTTTAGGCTAGATTTACCTCCTTTAGAAGAAGAGTTCTGTATAAAGATCTAGGAAAATGTTCAAGTTTTAAAGCTAAAATATTTGGGTTTTTTCTTTGCTAAATGATGGTTTTTGGCCAAAAATATCATGTTTAAACATTTAAGGCAGATCTGATGGTTAATTTGTTGACCATCCAACCTTCAAAAACCCCAACAATGATTTGACGACTCAACAAGTTAATTCAGGGAATTTATTTCTCCTCCTTAGGGAGATAAGAGGCAAAGGACCAGAAAAAGATATGGCGAGAGAAAAAAAATTGACCTTGACTTTTCAACTTTTAGCCTTAGGATCAAAAGGGGCCCATTTTAGTTAGAGAAATTCAAAACCTTTAGGTTTAATTGAAAAACTTACAGAAATAAAGTTATTATATTAAAACTATTTCCAAGGCAAAATAGGCAAGGAATTTCTGATCTCTGTACAACTATGTACATAACCTAGTGACCTTGACCTTTAACCATTTGACATCTATATCAATAGCATTCTTTTTAAAGATAGATAGAATACATTAAGTTTTATTGCAACACCTGAAAGAAAATGACATATTTCACCTGATAACCATTTTATGCTATACAGAATTCTGACCTTGAACTTAAACCTTTTGACCTCAAACCAATAGGAGTCTTCTTTAGGTCATAGGGAGACACACTGGTATAAAATTTTATTGCAAAATGTATGTGTTACAAATGTGTAATGCACAGAAAAAATGTTTTAATCCATGACCATGATCTTTAACTTTTTTAACCTTAAAATCAATAGGCGTCTTCTTTCGATCATAGGATTTTGTGATATGATCATATTTTATTTTTAAAAAGTTCAAAATACACATCTTGAATATATGTTTGTGCAATATGAATGCATTTTTGACATTGAACTTTGTCTGAAACAACAGGGGTTTTCTTTAAATAGGTCACATGAAATTAAATAATATCAAATATAATTGCTAAAACTCAAAGGATTTTTTATATCACCTGGAAACAAAGATATTACAAAGGCAATAGGGATTTATGACCTTGACCTTTAACCTTTTGTCCTGTAGTGTATTTCGGGGGTTAATTTCGATATTAATTGGGATCGGGTTCGGGATCCAGGGAATCTGTGTACTGTGTTGTTTCCGTTCGTCAGGCCGAGGCCAGTTGCACGTTGTCTGTCTTGTGTTCTTGTGGTTTGTTAGCTTTTATCTTGTTTTCCTTATCATTTAATATACGTTTTTACCTATGTGATTTGTATTGTTGTTTCCATCGGTAGTAAAATCACTTTATTGGCACTGTGAGCAGGGTAGTTTAGCGGTCTTCTTAGACCGGCGTGGTGCTTAGGGGACACCACGCGGTTCGGCCATGTTTGAATTTTGGTAGGTTTTGATTTTGTGTTATGTTATTGTTGTGGTAGGGCAGTGCATTGTTGTTTGTTTGTATATTGTGACAATGGAGGGAAAGCTAGAGTCATTTAGTCAGGGTAGGAAGAGTTCCTCGTTCGTGAGTGGCATGGGTGTCCTGGGGGGGAAGGTAGTTATGCCGAACGGCTTCGCAGGGGCCCAAGGGAGGGATACAACTGCCTGAGGCCTGAGAGGGATTCAAGTCTGACTTGGATGACCAGCTTTGCGGTCTGTTATCTCCATTTAGTCCACCATGGTATGCTGGGGAGGTCGAGTCTGGGGTACCTTTCACCCAGGGGTGTAATGGTGGCGGTGCAGTTAGGGATACAGGCAGAATAGACTCAGCTGGTGATAAACATGCACGGGATGTGGGGACTGTACAGGGGGATCCTGTGTTAATGGCAAGGCTCGAGGCCTTGGAGTCCCAGTTGACCCAAGTGACACAACTGCTGATCGGGCTGTCAGTATCCATGGGAGGCAGTTGCTCTCAGGGACTTAGTCCCAGGGAGGACAACATAAGTACACGTAGCACACCAGTCAGGGGGGATGCTGTTTCCCATTCTAGTAACACTTGGGTCACAGCAACAGTTACTAGGAGTGTAGCAAGTGTTCCTTGCTACACTAGTGTCACACCAGTCAGTATGGGGGTAGTTCTCTCCCAGGGAAATCTGTTTGAACAGAGTCAGGTAAACCATACTTCAGTCAGTCAGGCTGGGATACATTTAGGCCAAAGTAAGGGGGAACTATCCTGTGGGTTCTGGCAGGACAAGGGTATCATAGGAGTCATTCTGGCAGCGGGGTGGCACCTGATGGTATCCTCGCAGCCAGTATGACACAGGGTGATGGTGATGTTTTGTTAGTACCCCATTGGCTAGGGAAAATGTGTCACATGATTGGTCCATTTCAGGGTGGAATGTCCCAGCAGAGGCAAAGTGTCTCCAGTAAACCGGTAGCTTAGAGTGGGGTCTGTTCTATGCTAAGTTTAGAACTTTGGCTAGGTATTATGGGTGGAATGATGATGACTGTCTGTTAGCTCTAAGTGTTTCAGTGGAGGGGCCAGCACTCAAGTTCTTCTATATCCTCTCGTCGCGGGGTGAGGAATTGAGTTTCCCTGAAATAGCCTCGCGATTCGAGCAGAGATTTGGTAAGGGAACACTTCGAGCTGCGTCTCAGGTGGAGTTCTACTCTATGACCCAGGGGGAAGAAGAGAGTCTAGAACAGTGGGGTGACCGTGTCATGGAGATTGCACAGCGGGCTCTAGGGGCTAGAGTCCCAGGAGAGGTGCTTCAGGAGCAGGCAGTCTTGCGATTTGCAATGGGTTGTAATGACACGAGAGCGGGTAGGAAGTTGATTGAAAATCCCCCCTCCACTGTAGATGAGGCAGTCTACCGAGTAAAGACGTATCAGCTTAGCCATCGAGCCCTTGATCCATGTCGCAGGGCTTAAAGCATGGTTTTAGTGGACAATCAGTCAGGGGGACGTGGTCATAACTCAGGGAGTAGGGTACCACCACCTAACCAGGGAATATCTACCTCTGGAAAAGGCAAGTGCCATCTGTGGTCCGGTCGTTGATTTAAGTGCAAGCAGCCGGGACATTTTAGGAGGGAATGTCCCAAGAGGTGGTCAGAGTCCTTAGCTCGTCCAGATATGCAGGCCCCAGGCCAGACATCCGATTTGGTGGAAGCAGATGCTAGGGGACCACCTGCAGGGGTTGTATGGGGACATCTGTGTGCCAGTTCCTCCTGATCGATGTGAGGGGACGGCGTGACCTATGCCATGGACCACCTCCATTGTGTTCCCTGATAGACTGTGCTACGTGTGATCATTGCAGTGATTGTGTGTGAACTTTTCATTGTGATGTGATTGATTGACTGTTAATATATGCATTCTTCTTTTAGTTTAAGTACGTAATGAATTGTCTATCAAAGGGTTAAGTTTTGTTTTATGTATCATTGTGTATTTGTGATGTACATGTAAATGGTTTTGGTGGGTCGGAATTGGGACATTCTTCCTAAAAGTGTGTGGGGGGGGGGGGGGAATGTAGTGTATTTCGAGGGTTAATTTCAATATTAATTGGGTTCGGGATCCGGGGAATCTGTGTACTGTGTTGTTTCCGTTAGCCAAGCCGATTTGTATTGTTGTTTCCATCGGTAGTAAAATCACTTTAGTCCTCAAAATCAATAGGGGTCTTCTTTATATGATATTTAATTTAATCGCAAAAACTCATAGACTTTTTTTATGCTATTGTATGAAAGGAGAACTGAATCAACAGTCAGAATGACAGACGGGCGGACTGAAAGACAAAATGAATATATCCAAAAGAAAAGTTTAACATGTTAAAAAAAAATATCAGTTGTTTACCTTGGTATGGCTCATACAGTTTGACATTATTTGGCCACCTTTCTGGAGCTGTAAAAAACCCATTAATTACTATCAAATTCCATTCTTTCTCAATATACCTCAATAACAAGATGTTGCTTTCCAAAGATGTGTGTGCATAAATTAGATACCGAGAAAATTCGACCGAAACACGCTTTTTCTTAATTAAATGTCTTTACAATAAAATAAAACATGATACTGAAAACTAACATTACGGGTTTACATATTTGTTAATTCAAAATCTTATCTCTTTTACAGAAGAGAATAATATACCTCCAATTTCTGCCTGTATTACATTTCCAACTAACGAGGTCATTTTTTGTTTATGTCGGAAGTGACATTCGGAACTCTCTCTACTTTCACTTTTCGTTTACCAGATTAATTGATGTGACTGATGAGTGGAACAGACGAAGAAAAATCAAGCACAAAGAAGATTCTTCTGGGATGCACAGGAAGTGTTGCGTCTATAAAAATACCTTTATTGGTTCAAGAGCTTCAAAATTTTTATGATAAGGTATACGTTTTAAATGATACTTTGTAACTGGTGTGTCCAGTTTACTTAGAACATTGTTGAAACCAGATGATAGAGGGAAAGATGGAGTTTAATAAAAATCATCAAAGATTTGGAAAGTTTACATTTTGTTTATTTTTGACATTTTGATTTAAAATGTACATTTTTAAGAGTAAGATGCTACATGCTTGAAATTAACCTCAGCAACATTCGTCAAAAATGAAAGTTTTGTTCTAACGCCTCCTCCACATCATTGCAAATATATTTACATGTAGTTTCATTGAATCTTGCTGTGATTAGCCAGAAACAATAATATGAATTTTTATTAAGACTGATCTTTGACAGGTTGAGATCAAAATAGTGGCCACTGACCATGCTCTCCACTTTTTTGACAGAGACACGCTCTCTGTACCTGTCCTGACTGACAGAAATGAGTGGGAGGTAAGTGTCAAGTCATCGATTGCCAAAATAAATGAACTGGTTCATTTTCTTATTTCGTTTCTATTTTTTAAACTTTTATTAGTTTTCATCCTTATTAAAATCTAACTGATGATCTACTGATAAAAATTTATTACATCATTCCGACAGGATATGACATTTTCAGCAAATAAATTTACAATAGTAAATTTCTATACTCAGATACAAAATATTAGTTTACATTGAAGATGATTTTTGATGAATTCATCCTTGATAAATGAGATTTAGTTGACTGTTTTATCTCATTGAGATGTGGAAAAGCATACAAGATCCAGTCCTTCACATTGAGCTCAGGAGATGGGCAGACATCTTGGTAATCGCTCCTCTAGATTGTAATACCCTGGCCAAAATGTCAAACGGCATCTGTGACAACTTACTGGTAAGTTATATTCAATGTTTTCTTAGAGGAAAAAAAATGTAATAAAGAGGGGAAAATATATGTATTCGGTATTATGGATATATATACACGTAAATATGACATAACATGCATCAGCATTGTTGTTACTTACATGTCCTTCCAATTAATAGATAACTTGACAATTTTTCTTTCAG
The DNA here is from genome assembly GCA_016163765.1 of Magallana hongkongensis. Classification (NCBI taxonomy): domain Eukaryota; kingdom Metazoa; phylum Mollusca; class Bivalvia; order Ostreida; family Ostreidae; genus Magallana; species Magallana hongkongensis. The sequence continues at coordinate 48,217,773 of WFKH01010931.1, forward strand.
ATATGAAAATGATAATGGTGGACACGTAATTGAGTTATAGACAAATTTAGTGTATTATATGTTTTATTATACATACTTTCATGTTAGATACTGAAATCTGATTGGTTTAGACGCAGTTTATAATTCGTTCTATTACCCTCAGCGTTAGCAACACACTTGGCAACTGGTATAAACAAAACGAATTGTTACATGCGCGTAAATTATGCGTGTATGGTTCGCCGTAGAATTCATGTCAGCAGTAAAGTTTTCTTTAAAATTAAGACATTCAGCATAATAAAATAAATAGTGCCTGTTTGGGAGGGCAACAGTTGAAATTGAAAGCCCTCGAAAACCATTGTCAACCTCTGCTTCGCGTCGGTTGACAATGGTTTTCTTGGGGGTGTCAATTTCAACTGTTACCCTCCCAAACAGGCACTATTTATATAATATTGCCTCCAAATGTAAGCATGTAAAGAAGCAATCATATTGAATAAATGAATAAATTCCTCTAATCCATTGTAGACTTGTGTTGTGAGAGCTTGGGACCTTAGCAAACCATTATTCTTTGCTCCAGCTATGAACACCTACATGTGGCAGCACCCACTTACAGCACAGCAGATTGGCATCCTAAAAACCTTTGGTTATAAAGAAATCCACTGCATCTCGAAAAAACTGGCTTGTGGTGATGAAGGTACTGGTAGACAACATGCAAAATATCATGTTTTAATTTATTTACATAATTGTCATTGTCTATAGCCATGGTCCAAAGAGGTATAGCGCACATAGTATACGATTTCGCCTACAATATAGCACTTTTGCAAACATCAAACATTTTCAATATTATAAAATATTTAGTTAAAATATCTTTAAAGAAACACAAATTACACAATTACCAGGTTTAAAAAGTCTTATAACTATCAAACACAAAATCGTGAAATTCTTCAGGTTTGTTAGGGATATATAGGAAAATAAGTTATTTTGCTATAAAAAAAAAGTTGGATATTTGAGTGTTTCAACCACTTATAACCAAAGAAATGAGATTAAAATTATGTTTTACAGGTATTGTAGAAAAATTCAATTGAATTAATTTTGGTTTAACGTGTTCTTCGTACTGAAAATTAGACAAATATGTCAATTAGTGACTTTTCAAATACATGTACATTCATATATATATATAGCCACAAATATTGAAAAAACATTAATGAGTGTGTTGTATGCGTGGCCTAGTGGAAACATATAGGTCTTTTTAATTTTGCGGTCCCTGGATCAATTCCACCAAGTAAATATTTTCTTTTCAATTAAAGCATGGTAAGAATAGAAAGTTTAAACTACATGTATCTAATCTGCTGGATTTTTTTTCAAGTTCTCTTGTATAATTCTGAGTATGAGCACATCCAATATAAACAGATATCTTCAATAATACTACACTCTGTTACACTTACATTCATTGCATTTTGCTGGAAGTAATCACGGTTCAAAAATTCAACTGACTTTATTCACACAGTTCTATATATTCATTTCCTGAATTTATGACAAATCAGTGGTTACAGACACCATTATAAAATCAGTACCTAGGTTTCAAAATCATATTGCGACAGGTACCTGTATCTATTTTTAGTAAAAGGTACTTTCCGTTCAAGCATTGGTGAAGGCGAAATAATAGGAAAAGGTGCTATACCTCTTTCCTCCAGATAGGAATCAATCATATTGGCCGTGGTTTGTGATGATGTTTTATTGTTTATCCGTGATAAAATTTCATGTTTTATTAGTATTTCTTTGAAGATTATGATGATACTAATGGTCTTTTTACTTTAACAGGCTTTGGTGCAATGGCAGAAGTTCAGACAATAGCGAGACATATTGTAGAAGCTTTAAACTTAAAATGACTGCCTGCATATTCCATTTACTTTGAAATCTGACTAAATCAAAAATATTCAAATCATTGATGTTAGAGCAAGACTGAAATAGAATACTGTATATTGTTTTTAAAATAATATGTTAAGTTTATTTGATAAAATAAAGACAGATAAACTCACTTTAATTTTTTTCTATTTTTAATTCCATTTTTACTTACTTTTTACTTACTTTTATCACATGGAAAACTTAACATTAATATACACACATATATATATAATATTTACATTATTACATTATTCACATAGACTCATCACAAGAAATTTAAAAACCACTTAAAACAATAGTTCACCAACATGTATGTGTTTGCATGTGAATGCTTTATGATCAGCATGATACAAAAAATATGACCCCCCCCCCCCCCCCCACCATTAAAATATCATGAGGACATTAAATTACAGATATTAATATGAAAGAATGATATTGGTTCACTGAGAGTTAATATGTGGTAAAATTCTTGATTGCCACCACATCTGAGCCTCTTGGGTTTTGTCCCCTGGGCTGCCAGCTAGGAACATCATCTCCATAGCTTGGAGCATAGTAGTAGTGTCTGCGGATAGAATTGTTTAGTTCACACAGTTTTGTCACTCCATCCACAACATACGAACGGATGTCTGTATCCTGGGGCTCTATGCGACCATTTTCCAGCAAACTAGCGAACGCCTACAAAAAAATATGTTCCAATCATCACAATTTATGTAAATCATATGATACCAGTAATTTTTCAATTTTAAATTAGTCAGTTTTATGAATAAAGTAGATAAAAAGCTAGTACCAGTAATTTATTGTTGATAAAACTTTGAATACCCTGATGATTTTAATATTCTTAAACATTTAGCTGAGAACTATGCAACACAAAAAGGACTGGACATTTGGTATTCTATCCTTAAACAATATTGCAAGATGAACAGCAAATTGAAAACCATTAGCTGGCCAAGATACAACAATTTAACAGTAGTGTTGCTCATGTCTGACCTTACAACATTAATTTATCAGTACAGTATATACTTACTATGGTTGCTGGTTCCTCCAGCTTGTTTCCCCAGATAAAAATTTGTTTGAGAGATGTATTCACTTTCAGAGCATCAGCTAATGCACACAGTCCTTTGTTTCCAATGTTGTTAAATGAAACCACTAGGCTAAAAGATCAAAGTATTACCACAGTGAGTCAAGATCTCCTTAAAAATTTTATTTTTAAAATGATAGAGTTATACCTTATTGCAGTCATATAATTTTGTTTTCATTTGCACATTAATTACTAAAACATGTAGCATGGGTTAAATTCTGCAGGCTTTGGCTCTTTTTTTTTTTAAATGGAATATAAAAAAGCCTTTTATTTTTATTAAAAAGTGAAATTTAATATCAATTTAATAATTCAAAGACATGTGAAATGTAGATGTTTTGGTGATGCAAGATAAAATTGACCAATAAAAATATATGTTATTTTACACAAAATATTCTCCGCATACTTACGTTTGAAGATTTGTGTTGTATGTTTTGAGGGCCTCTGCTATGTGACAAGCCCCATCATCCTCCAGTCTGTTGTATCCCAGATCCAGAACCTCAATGGCTGTGTTCTCCTTGAGGACTTTGGAAATTTCTAATGCTCCATCTCTTGTTATTCTGTTGCTGTAGAAAACATAATGGTTCACCTGCTAGTTTGTACTTGTTGTGTTCTATTATTTTCGTTATCAAATATCGGCATATGTTTTAATATAATCAACTTAAAAATATTTTCTGCAATAATATATGTGCCATTAATTTTGGTGGACTGAATAGAATAAAATTCAGATCACAAGTACTATAAATATCACTTGTATAATTTGTGTAAGTAGAACTATAAATAATTAGTAATGCAGTTATATCGATGTTAGATATCAGTACATGTATTATAACAATGCCAGGAGATACTTGCATAGGCAGAACCTTACCAGCTTAAGTTAAGACATTTAAGAGTGTTGTTTTGCATCAGGTTCTCTGCAAGACGAGTGGCCCCAAAATCTCTCATATCATACTTTTGTAAATGGATTTCTTCTATGGTAGTATTTACCTGGAAAGATTGCAAATACCTGTTTATAAAAGGTCACAGAACTTTGAAGGAGCAATGCACATGTTTACAGTGTTTATATATATGCATGTGTGCATGTGGAAATGTAATATTCTAATTCATTGCTGAAGTTGTTTTTTTTTTTACATTTACTATTATAGTTTTACATATCAGAAAGTATTGGAGTCTTAAGGCTCAAATGATTAATGATTAGTTAATCTTAGACAGTGCTACATTATGTTAAATTTTTTCATTGCCAGTTTGAAAAGGGGAATAACTCAGTTTTTCAAACATTCCAACAGAAATAAAAACAAGATTAGCTTTTTAAAAAGCTAAGAAAGTCAGACAGTAGAATAATTAATTTTTTGATAAACAGTGAATCCATAAGATATTGAAATTCAGAACAATCAGAAATTTTTTTATTAAATATGTACAGTTTTTTTGCACACTAATTTTTGTTGACTGCTGCAGGTCAGGAAGCATACTTACAACTGCACATCCACTCATGCATCATCAATTAATAATATACAGCAACTATGGCTGTTTTAAGAACTTTGTATAGATTACCCTCTGAACCCCATGGTCCATAAACGCAAACCAGAGACAAAATGTATGATACTCTAGCTCCCATCTGGCTAAAAGAGCTAATGAGCTATATGTGGACTCTGGGCTAGCTGTGGCTGCACATTGTCAGTTTTCAAATATAAAAATAATATTGACAATGCACAGACAATGCACAGAGTGTGACCCAGAAACCGACCAGAGTTTCACAGCTTGTTCGAATTTCTCCAATACAAACTGTCTATGTTCTAACCAGAATTCAATTAATCTTTGCAAGCTAGCGCATTTCAAAAGTGCTGACTAATAATATACATGTCTGCTGCATGATATTTCTGGCATGAGAAAATAAAGATATTTTTTTTTGGAGGGGGGGGGGGGGCTTACTTTTAACATTTTAGCATAGTGCACAGTTGTCTCCTCCTGCTGAGTGAATAAAAGGGGTCTGTTGACGTTGAGTGCCTTCAGTGTCTTGTTTTGGTGCAGAACTGTTGATAATGCTATTACACTTTCTATGGTCTGTCAATAAACAAAGAAAGGAGATGTCTACATTTATTTACATACATATTAAATCTACATGAAGTTTAATAATTATGAGATAAATTAACTATTTTCATAGTCTTTTACCAATCATGTATCGTTATTGCAAAACTATTATATATACTCCAAGGTTATATATCCACCCTCAGATTTCTTGCAAAATTTTGACACAATTTTGTTTTCTTGTACTCATTCAATTGTTTAGTAATTTTTCTAACATTTAAATTTGTACTTATAAAATCAGTAGACATTTAGAAAATACAGTAAAACTTGGTTACATTCGATGGATGTATTTGAAAATAAATTCATTCATGAAAATATAAAGAAATTCATTATAAAGGTCTAAAATTTAATTATTTTTCATCTTTAAGGAACTCAAAATCAATTTGTTGTATCCATAAATTCGCTATATCCGAATTTGTTATATCCATTAAATTTTGCAAGGATTTTTTAAGAATGTTGCTGGAGACTCTATAAAACTTTGCTATATCTGAAATTTTGTTTTATTCGTGTTTGTACTAAACGAGTTTTACTGTAATACATTAGAAAGAATATTTTTTATTATAAGTTTGATAATATAATGAATTGCACAAGCATACCAAATCACAGTCTGCCACATCTAATGCCTCCAAAGTGGTGTTGACTTGTAACATCTGAGCAAGAGCCATGCCACCTCTATTTCCAATCTTATTTCCTGTTAATCTCAGAGCTTTCAGAGATTCATTGGTCTACAAAGAACAAATATTAAAAACACTCTGTTTTAAAACTTTTGAACAAGTCATATTTGGGAATAAAAATTCATTTTTGCGCATGCAGTTTAAAATGTTTCATAATTTCTTTTTTCTCCGGGAGCAATATATATGCCATGCAAATAGCTGCTTGGATTGTTAAGTTCATGTAAAGTCACCATTGACAAACATTAAAATTTTTAACTTAGCACCACTGAAAAGCTACATATTAAATGTTAAATTCATTCAATTGATATTCCAAGTACCTGCAGTGCTCTGGCCAGGATCTCCCCTCCTTCTGGACCGATGTCATTTGACATCAGATTAATGTCACGTATTGATGTACTCTCCTGGAAAGTAAGGCAAGATTAAGTCAGTACAACTTTGTACAACATGGGAATCCAGTAAATGTAAATCTCCATGCATTTATTTATCACTATACCTCAATAAGTTTTGCAAGATGTTTGGCCCCTTCATCAGTAATGTTGTTAAATCTTAGATCTAGGCTTGTGACATAGAGGTTGTTCTGCAGTGTCTTGTACAAGACCAGCATATCTTGGTCCACCAAACGTTTGTCTGTCAGCAACTGATTGTTTCCCGCCAGATATAGATGCATGTTTTCCTTAAATTCACTGTTTATAATATACAATTGAATTTTGTCAGTACAATTAGTTCTTGGTTCATGCAAATAACTGATAACATTGCGCAAGCTTAATTAATTAATGGAATATTATACCTGATGGTCATTTTTTGTGGAACTATATAAGCTTAAGTACACTAAATTCTTATCACTGATATGAATCAAGAATAGAATTACATAATGATAGATCTATAGACACGTGCATTTAGTTACTCATCAGAGAAAATCTTGTGCTTGTTATGAAACTAAATAATTTTCACTATACATATCTTTTTAAAAAAAATCATTTATTATATATTAAAATTCTATACCTACCCTTTCTTTTAATATTGGCAACAGTGCAATGATGATGAAAACTATATGCCATTAATATGTTATTGAAAGGACTATTTCAACTCAAACACTCTTAAGATTTTAGTAATTTTCAATTAAAGTTTCATTGTTATATAACTAAATGTATCATACATGATAATAATTTATGAAACCTTGCATGTACAGGTAGTTAAATGAATTGGAATTGCAAAAAAAACACCAAAAACTGGGATATTTTACACCTCAACTCTGCATTCTTAAAGAATTGTGACTTAATTTCTTTTTTTAAAAAGTAAGAATATCACCTAGCTGGTACTTATACCTTGGAGGATGCAGTAACAATGAACTTAAGCATCATTTTATTAGAAGTCTTTAAGAATGCATGTTTAAAAACAGAGGACCATGCAGGGAATTGGGAGGCAATTTTGTTCACACAGAGACAGTATTTCACTGTCTTCAAGGTATAATATTACATGCATGCTCAATATTATATGATTTTCATAATAAAATGTGATATTTTTTTTAAGGGGCAAATGTTTGTAGCATGAATCAGTATTTTGGTTTTAATAGTACATGTAGTTACAGTTACTGATTGGGAAAAATTAATTATTAGGTGAAAATTTTGTATACCTGCTTTCTCTACCACCAAGAGTGCTATATTCACAAGAGGAAAAAAATATACTTTAAATACCGGTATATAGTTTTCACCAAGAGACTATTTATTTATATCTGTTGAATCAGGGGTTTTCAAGTAAAATGTTCTATTATACAGTGGTATGAAAATATGTTGCTCAAAGAGCATTGTATTTTTATACAGTTCTATTGATACATATCAATTAAAAAACATGACCTAATGCTAATGTCATGCAATCATGCTATTACATGCTTGTACAATGTTCCTAACCATGCATAAAACTGTAATTTCCTATACATACACATGTATAAATTGGTTTTCTAATACACTTATCAAACTATAGGTGCAACAAACATTTTAGTTTTAAAATTCATATACTAGTAATACCTTACACATTTGGATTACTTTTATTTTTGTAATGTGAGTGTTATTTCAAGACAACATCTATCAGTTACTCTAGCTGAGAGTAACAAGAAAATTCACGAAAAGCATTGAAAAATGTTACTAGTTGATTGTTATCATTAGCACCTTGACCATGCATTTTTTAAAACTGATGCACAAGAAAGGAAAATTTACTAGTTATTTAGGGTAGGGAAAACTCTACAACATGCCAGTACAACATGAAGAAGTATAGATGCTGCCATGCTGGGTAAAACCATTTACAGGTCAATATCATCCATTTTCTCTAAATTTACCCAAACTTGAATATCAAATCTTTTCTGCACAACTAATAATCAAGCTTTTTTTTTAAACTTAATATATCATCGGTTCAATCTATACTTCTTCAAAGGAACAAAAAAAGATTTAAACAAAATGGTTAGAAAAGTTTAAGGTAGTAACCAATCCAGTGTCTCCATACTCACCCTCTCTTTTTCATTCTGTGAGTGCATAGTAATTCAAAATTGTGATACAGTAAATAACAAAGTGATATTTGAATTTAAAAAAAAACACACAAACAATCTATTTGCTTGGGGACATTAGTGACGGTTGTGTAAATTAAAAATGTGGTATGAATTTCATAATTTGCATGGAAGTTATATGTAAAAAACCCCAAAAAAACACCAATGAATTTGTACACATTGTTATATTATCTACATACAGAAAGTGGACATGTTATTGATATAAGAATTGAATATGTGGATCATTTTATTACCTAAAGATACAGAATTTGAAGAAGAACATCCTTATATAACACTACTTAAAATGTGCTTAATTTAAAAATAAAAATTGACTCTGAATGTAATGAGTAAATATGAAATATACGTGCATTAATTAACAATGCCCAATTCTTACTGTAATTAAAACTTACAAAACGGTTTCTTCTTTCTCCTTTTCCAGCATTTTCACAATATATGGATTAGGAGTGACTCCAAGTTCCGTACATACAGCATCGTACCGATATGCCGTTGAATGTATATCAGACATGACGCTAGTTCTGTGGATAAGAGAAAAAAATGCAGAGAAAATTCTATCTAATTAATTTATGATTCTTGCTGTTATTTATAAACGTTTTTCAAAACGATAGCATTACATCAATGGGATAAATTCTTTAAAACTTATCACAAGAGACCGTTATATTAGTCAATGTATGACCAAGTAAAATATTAAACAGATATCATACTTTCAAACTGCTGGGTTCAGCGTCAGGTTGCTATGCAAGTTTCTAAATCTCGTAAAATCTCGCAGGTGGTTTTTAAAAGGAGTTTGATAAATCGTTCTTATAATTATTCGTCATTTAACATATTTATGTAGTAAACGTGTAAAGCATACCCTATGATAAATATTTACTTTCCATTAGCATCACATTTAGCATGACATTCGAATTTTGAATTGATATTCAATTTAGCAATATTTTTTTTTATTCTCTCCGGATTTATGTATTCCACCGATAGCAGGTTTTTCTATTTCATTTTAACCTTTGACATGCAGAGCTAGGAGAAATTTCTGATAAATTATGTTTATTTTGCGTTTATAAAGTCCAGTCATCCTTGTTACACAGACTGAGTGAATCATTTATATTGTCGTCGTTCAGAAAAAAATCAGGTAAGTGCCGATAAAGTACAAAACAAAATAGATTGATGACTGTCTTATCATGTGATGTTGCACCAATGCTTGACTGTACCAAAATTCTAGTTTCTGTCGGTCAGGTTTTGCAAACTACTTACGATTAAGTCGTTATCCTTCAAGTTTCTACCATGAAATGATTCTTTTTTTTTTGCAAAAAAGGACAAAAATATTTATCGTAGTATTTCATTAACCATCTCTTAAACAGTACTGCAGTAGGGTTGCAGAAAATTAAAATGTAAGGCAATTACATGTATTTCTTTCTTTGATTTGTCCACTTTAATTTTACATCCTAAACTTAATACCTGGTTCCAACTTTTTTATTATTGTTCAATCTATTCTAATTATAATTAGAAAATATTGTTTTACGTTATTTAAATCACTCTGGAGCTAGCTGAGGAGTGTAATAGGAAAGGAGGAATGAGCATGTACCACATTGAAAACACACGGCTGGACCGGGAATCGAACCCGGGACCCCCGCAACCCCAGCCAGGAGCCCCACCACCGAGCCACCCAGGCCGACACCCACGGCCCATATAGCCCCAACCACTACATTCCTCCCTCCTTAAATGATCTTCGCCCTCGAAGATCACCCCAGGTTCTTCCCCTGGCAGGATTTAACCTGTCAGTTCCAGGAGCAGGTCACGGCACCAAATGTAATAGGAAAGGAGGAATGAGCATATACCACATTGAAAACACACGGCTGGACCGGGAATCGAACCCGGGACCCCCGCACCCCCAGCCAGGAGCCCCACCACCGAGCCACCCAGGCCGACACCCACGGCCCATATAGCCCCAACCACTACAGGAGTAATATCTCAGCGAGATTTGTCAAGACCGAAAAATATTGACTGACGTCTCTTCCAACGTCTGACGTCTCTTCTCTTTTGGAAGAGACGTTACTTAGTCAAAAATTTTTAGTCTCAATGAATCTCACTGAGATTAGTCGAGGAGAGGATGGTGATAGAAAGATATCCTGCACTATTACAATTACTTTGCAAAAAAAAAAGAATATCCACTCATCCTTTCCAGCCATGAATATTTTTTTATGATCTTTCACCACTTCACAGTGTCAAACTATTCACAATGCAGTTATTGTATTAGATAATTGTCTAAGCAGAGATCTATACATACTATAGTATATAAGTCCATGATCCAACTATAGTATACGATATTTAAGATACAAAATTTAAGAATTGAGTCAGTGCCAAAACGCTGTTTAATTCTTAGGGTTTATGTACTTTGACTTACATTACAATTACATTACAAAATATTGCATATAGGGTACCCCTGTTGTACGGATAACTCCTCCTACAGTTCTCAAGATAGGAAGTTCTTCTTTTGCAGATCAATTGTACATATATCAGAGGTGTGCATATTGCTAGGATTTTGATTTCTGATAATTTATGAAAAAATACCAGCTTTTGAACTTAGTCATTTTTTTTGGCAAAATATTGCATATGGGTACTCCATTTCTTTGGATACAGTAGGTAGTGTTTATCAATTCAGGGTTGACATGGATTATGGATACAGTTCACATAAAAGAAAACCCGGTTTGCTGTCACATTGACAGCTTTTCACTTGTTTTAAAATTACAGCTTTAATGAAATTTAGAAACTGAGGGGCTGTAACATAAACTATGATAAGATTTGACAAAAGTAAGGTGACTTAGGCGGTGTTGTTGGACCTGCCTGAGTCTTACTAATAATCTTGTGCCGTAACATAAAATAAACTAAGCGAGGTCTTAGTTACCGGTAAGTCGTACTGATGTTATAAAAAGTTATGATGAATTGTCCATTTCTTTTATCAGATTTAAGTGTAATAATATTTAATCATTATTCAAAGGTTAATAAATTGTACCAGCAGCAGTGAAGCACTTTCCTAGTTACAGTCTGAAGGAGGCTGTATGGTCAACAAATTACCAATCGGATCTTCCTTAAAATTTTAGATATGATATTTTTTTTTAGACCTAAACTATTATTTTTAAATAGTAAAGAAAAATTCCTAATATTTTAGCTTTAAAATTTTAATATTTTCCTATATCTTAAAAAGTTTATACACCATGTACCAAGCTCTCCTTCTAAAGGAGATTAAATAGTCAAAAAATGGGCACAACCATCCAGCCCTCTAAAGTCTAAGAATGTACTTAGTCCTACTTAAATACTGTATAACTTAACACAATATATCAGGTATTTTAGAGGTATTTACTGAATCAATTATAAAGCTGGAGAAAATGGCAAATCAATTGACTGTACAGAGAGTTTTGCCTAAATTGTGTGCTGGTTTGGGTGCTATTAGTTGCATATCTTATTACATGTACATGTAATTATGTATGATCAGCAGCTGGTCATATGCTGAGTGACATCACACTGATCACAGTACATGATTAGTAAGGGCATGTAAAATATGCATCAGACTAGTTCTCATTATGCGGTGAGTTTTGAGTGTAGTATTTTATTTCTGGCTACAAATGTATGTATTGTTTAAGCTGTGAGTTGCTCATGTCCTGTTGTCATTTTACCAAGTTGAACAGAGTATCATACATTCATTTAGGTGACTTGTAAGTAAAATGTATTATGAATGCTTTTGTTACAGATGAAATTAGTATAATTTTATAAATTTTTAGTTACAGATATATAAAATAATTTTATCATATTTTTTATGTAATCTGTGTACAGTATTGCTGAATGGAAAAGAGACAGCTAGACTAATTACTAGTACATACATATCATTCAGCTTTTCATAAGCTGCTCTCAATGCTAAGCAGCTCTTGAAACAAAATTAGTTAATCCTGACATCACTCCTTGCTAATAACTTGTAAATAGAGCATATTTAAATTTTAATAAAAGCAAGCTTCAGATAAATCTGCTGATTTATGAATTTTTTTTCTCCAAAAATAGGTGTATAAAGATGATAAGAATTTCGTTATTTGACAATAACTTTAACACAATATATCAGGTATTTTAGAGGCACTAGCAGTACCATGAAAAAACTTTGCCAATGTTAATGACCATAATAGAAATACCATGGGATCAAGATAATTGTAGTAATTGCTGTGTGAACCAAGTAAACTATATATGTGCAAATAGTGCATGTATTAAATTCACTCAGCAAAAGTAAAGTCTCCTACAGTATAGCAGTAGTCATTTGTGCATGCACAACTATCTCTCGTAGTCCTTTTGTGATGTCAGTGTGTCTCTATATCCTTCTTCAATGGCATGTAATCATGTTTGGACCGGAAGCCCCACCTGAGCGCACCAACAGAGCTCTTGTGGGTTTGTTGGAAACCTTATATAGAACTGCTACCATTACTTTGTTCCTAAGAATGCAGAGCCATGGCACTGACTTTGTACATGCTCAAAGTGCATGCCATTGCATGGCAATCTAGGCAACCCAACTGCAACAAAGGGAGATGATAAGGTGTTGTTGCAGTGCTCTAGGAGACTCTACTGTGCACACTTTGGAGTTCTGCATTTTTCATGCATACTGTGAAATTGCCTAAGGACACAGTACTTTTGTGACAGAGGTATAATACTTGTATGAAGTTTACCTTTTTAATTGAATTCCTTGACATTTGAAATGCAGTGTATGGATTGGATATTTCATCCATGGCATGATTTCAACAGGCAATAGGATGTTTATAACAGAAAATTTTTTTTTTTATTAAATTAGTACTGGTTATGAAAGTACATCTGGTTTTACTATTCAAGGTCAATTTACTTTTAATTAATGCTGTATAAAGAATTTAAGGTTTGGGAAGCAGCAAGGAGTGTCTCATAATACTCTAACAAATTAATTCTATATTGCTTGTTTTTTAATATTGCTTTTAATTTGTTATACTTGTAATTTTTTTTGTCAATATTCTTTGGCATATCAAACACCTCCATTATTAAGCCTCCATAGGAAGGCCTTTGATAATTGCAGATCAGTCAACTGAACTGGTGTATTGACGTTATTTTAGTGACCTCAGCCTCCCACACTCAAAGACAACAGGAAATTCTCTATCTGCTTTTGCAAACCCAAATACAAGTAGCCAAAGGTTGACTACCAACTTATTCTTTGTTTTAGACTAAACACGCATTTTTTTTAAGCTTCGTCTGATTCATGCATTTATTGATCTGTGAATCAGAGTATTATATATTTTTTGGTGTGTATTTGATAACGTTAAAGACAAAAGGCATATTGATTAAAGCGAGACATTTCTCAGTAGAAGACCATTGGAAGCCTGCAGGCGAATCAATATGACCAAGGCTCTTCTTATCCAAGATGCTAGCTAGGGATTGTTTGCTTCTGTTTCAGGAAAAATTGGATTTTTATGCACTGATTCTTGTTTTTGCTGTCTCTCTTTTATTTGCAAGTTGATTAACTTTGATGTAAGCTACCACTTGTATGCCTGTCACGATACGACAAAATAAGTTTCTGTACTGCATCAACTCTTGTGAGGTATCATCACAATGCAAAGAAATTAGATTGTTTGTATTTCTATTAAGTGAAGCTCATTCCTATAAAAAATTCTTTATCACCCCCTTCCCTCCCCGAGATCTCTCCCTATTTGTTTATCTATCAGGAAAAGGATATAGATTCTGATATTTATTCTTTTCTTTTTTTTGTCAAAAAAGTACTGGCTTCAAAGACCATTTTATGTTGATATGGCTATCAGTAAATATGGAAAGGAGATTCCATGATTTGTGATGGTGCATGATTTTTGTTCCAATAGGATGACTTTTTTTGTTTGTTTTCTTCAATAATATTCCTTCACAAAAATTATTAGATTTGGAGATTATTTTTTATAACATAAACTGTCATTTCATCAGTACAATGTATGCAGTGATGTAATAGACAAAATCTATTGTGACATTATGAAGGGGTCATATCAAATATTTTATAATCAGTACATGTGAAATTTCCACCATATATTGAAAATATAATAAATAATGTGTACAATTTTATTTTTTCCCCTTTTGCCCATGTTATTAGTGGAATTTCAAAACAATTTTTAAGTTACTTTGTTAATTAGAAAGGGTATATATCATATAATCCATTGTCTGGGTGAATTCAAGACAAGGCAAAACCATTTGCAAGTGTAGAAGGGCAAAAAAAACATGGGGCGAAAATAACCCTGTATACAGTACATGTAATACATAGTATATGTGACATTCTAAAAAAATTCAGTTACTGTTTGTAATGCTCTATTTTTATGGCTTTAAACATACATATACCTTTTAACCTATGTCAAAATAACCTGCACATAAAACATATCAATCTGTGCATAAGGTTTTGTTTTAATTTTGTTCAATTTTTGTTATTTTGGAGCACAATTCATCTTCATTTTTGTACTTGTGTGGATAGGAATAAATCCATTTTATTGGTAGATAAAATATATCTACCAAAGTACTCATAAAAACTAGGTTGGAACAGTTCATGGTTTTTTATAAAATGCTTTGTGGTTTATACAGTTTAATTCCTTAAATGCCAGAGTGGTTATTTTCGTAGATTCACATCCCAAACATATCTGTTAGTGCATAGGGTCAATGCTTTTGATAGATTTCCCATGAAGTGTAAGCCTTTCAGAAAAACCTGTGATGAAATGGCCAGTCTAATTACTGATCATCCACTGTAAACCTATTAATGACAACAGCCATTGTCTCTATCCATGTAGTTACCCCTCTAGCAACCTTTAAGATGTTGTACATCAAGTATTTTGTTGCCTATGGAGGCTGATTTTGATATCCAGAAACACTTATGCATTTCACTTTATTATACTAATTAACTTGCCTCACCTTCTATGAACTTAAAGAGGTTCGTTCCTCTGATTTTGGGTAGCCATTTTGGGTCACCTCTAGTCTGGAAATTCTGTGTCATATACTATATCTACTTGTAAATTCCTATTTTACAATGCCAAATAAACTATTGAATAAAATAATTAAGGGAAAATTACATGTTTACAGAGTTTAGTAAGGGACTATATTTTGTGGCGGAAGGTTTTAAAGAAGAAAATGAACATTTTTCATAACTGTGTTGTTTAAGAGTACTGTAATTTTAGCTTCCTTATTTTCAGTGCAGACCAAATTTCCATATAGTTTATGCATTGGGTTATCTTAGTGTTGTTTCAAAAAACATATTTTAACAGAATTTCAATATTCTATCGACATATATTGGCACATTTAAGTAATATTTCATAAAAGTAAAGAAAAAAAGAACTCCAATTTTTGCCTAAAATTAGCTTATTTCATGCTATATCTCAAAATTTACATCATAGACCCATACTTTTGGTTTTATTTTCTGAATTTATAAGATATTTTTGACAAGTCTATTATAATTTGAAAAAAAGTTTGAGACTTTGCATGTTGAATTGTTAATGGATAAAAATAGTGTTTTATCAGTGCAAAAAGGTCAAAAAATCAATTAGGTGAAGAAATTGCAAACTTTTTCTTTATGATTATTTAATTTGATTAATTTTAGATAATATAAATTTTTATTTGATGCCATGGTTAATTCCGATTAAAAATTATTGAGAGAAAAGCGATTTATGTGCAATTTGCACTTTCAGTGCAGAAAAGTCATAATAAATACACTGTAGCACCGAAAGGAGCATATAGACCCCAAAATTTTGCTTTGAATTTTGGTTTAGCTATATATGTAGATTTTAAAAAAATACTTTAGAAAAAAATTTAAAGACTTATGATTGCAGGATCCAACGTCCTTAAACAGTACAACATATCTCCATAGACAGAAACAAAAACCTATGGTACTAGGTTATGATGTACCCAAGGTAGATCAACATTTTGTATGCAATACTTAGATACTGCATAAGCAGACTACATGTTCTGTTGATCTGAAATGATCATTTTACACAAAGGTTGAATATTCTTGCTGAGACATTCAACAATCATCCATGTTTAGAATGCACTATTAGGATATTCACAGATCAATATCAACCGCAATAATTATCAGAGATAAATATCATGAAGTGTGTCATGTACCAGGATCTTATTACATGGTCGTGTATGCAATTGGCTTTTAACTAACCAGTAAATGTTAAAAATTAGTATTTGTGGAATTTTGATTATGAATGTTTTACCACAGTAACCCTACCCAGCAGGCTTCAGACAGGGTAACAAGTTCTCCAATAATACCATGGTAACAGACGAAGCTTCGTTAAAAAAATCACAGAACTTTTGTTATGATAATAATTGCCAGTTTGTGGGACTATCTTAGACTGTAGATCACTCTTATAGATCCAGATATCAAATGAACGCCAGACAGACCTTGGTATGTTGACAAAAGTAACAGTGTTTTTTATAAATTAAGCCAAAAAACTTTCTCATTGTATAATGAGCTTATAATTCATAATCCATATAACAGTACCCAAGAAAAATACTCATTTTATCCATCACAATTATTATAATAGTGTAACATCTGTTGAAAATGTCTTCAAACTAATGGATATAGAAGCTACTTGGATCATACATTTAATTATTTTCTAGTTTGTATTTTGGACCTTAAGTGCTTCTGAAATTTTGAAAGTTAAGCTTTTATTGTTTGTTTGTAAATGGCCATCATTTCATGATTAATTGAAGTGAAAATCAGCAAACAAATAATTATAAAAATGGTTGTTGACCTGTAGTCTGCAAAATAGGTATAAGGTATACAGCATCATAAAGCCTTCAGGAAATGGATTTGGTGTCTAGATATTGTCAAGGACAGGGCTTAATTAATGATGGGCGAAGAATCGATAAAGATTTCAAAATGTTGTGCTTCGTAGATGATGCAGGATCTCAGAAATAATATTGTGTAGCAATTCAGTAAGGTGGGAGGGAGATGAAAAATGAGATATTTTAACTACTGGTCCAGGGGCGATATTCTAAGAGAGGAAAGCTAATACATGAATGTCTACTCAATACTCTCTTTGTTCAATTAAGCCATTCTGTGCATTATCCTATTTCACAAATAGTATTCCTTTTGATGAACAGAAATTCCCTTTTATGTGTAATCCCTAACTCGGCAGAGGGTCACTATCCAGATCTGTGTACTAACTCCTGCTACTACTAAGTTCTTCTGACAGAAAATCATTAGGGCTTCCAACATCCCAAAGATCAATAAACCATTCCAAACGCAACAGTGATTCAGAATGCAGTAGGAATTTCAAGCTTGGAAGTGAAGCAGTCTGATTATAATATGATAACATATGACGTTATTTTGTATTAACATTTTATTCAACCGGAATTGTAACTTTTCGTTGTAAGTAACAGTATTTTTGGATAATTGCAGAAAGGAATTTTGAGATAAGAGAGATATTTGTCACAGTAATGGAGTTTTGTGCAGAGTGTTTGACAATCGTTTTCTTTTCTTCTTTTCAGGAAAGAAACATTTGGAAATGGATTTAAGTGATCAGTAGAATTCAAGCAGAATGGACACAAATTTTACAGACTAGCAGACAGGGATATTTTGATCTGGTGAAAATCCCAAGTGAAGGGACAAGATCCATATAAGGTAGGGTACCAATGAAGCAGGTGCTGTTAACTGAACAAATTGGCAAACATTGATTACCATACTCTAGGATTCAATGAACTGTAGATCATGTCTGTAATAATTATGTTGATTAAAAGCCCATAATGCATGTTACGTAGCAAATTACTTCCCTTGTTCCAAATTTCATCCTTGGAGTAGGATTGGCTTTGAATGTTAAATTTCATATTGGCTATTTCTGTAAATGTCTGTTATTGTTTCCCAACGATAGCATATTGTCAATATTGGAAATTCAGTCAGACATGATGTCAGGGAAATGTTTATGCATAGACCAGCAGGCTCCATACTCATTATTGATTTATTTCTTCAATTGGATGTTAGGTGAAGCAATATAGACTAAAAGGGAAATCAATATTAATTATGTATGGAATGAAAATTACTACTGTGAATCCATGTAGGGTGTCTGTAGTTAGATTTTACTCCCCCTGAGCAGGTGATATCTACATGCATGAGGCGTCAAGGACATTTCAATTCTATTGAGAATTATGCGGGTTGTAGCTTATATGCATTCCAGTGGCAGATAGTACCATTTTCTCTAACATATTTACATATCGCTAATAAAATATATAATGAAGATAAAAGTGCAATTAAAGTTTCCTTATTTGAACCAATGAACTTTTAAGGATTTTATGTATGGAATCTTTTTCTTCAAAATGTAAGGTCCAGTGTCTGTGGCCTCAAGACTGATTTGAAATTACAAGAAACTGAAGATAAATTAATCATCCTTGTTAATAAGTTCATGAATTCTATGTTAAATTTCTTGAATTGGGAATAAATCTAACCAAAATTTACAATGCAATGGTGATACCATTTTGGAATTTAAACATGTTTTGATACTTTTACCATATATCTTTTATGCAGTATGCATATCATCTGATGATATCTGATGTGGTTCTGTAAGGAACTGGACAGTAGATCTATGGATCTTTGAGTAATTGATGGGAAATGAATGTTGTAGACCCCATTCTTCTTGTACTTTCACAGTAAAACAGAGTGAGGGACATCCATGTTATTATCAGTATCAGCTAGATATGCTGATTCCTAGTTATCCATGTATTAAGCTCTGTATATGAAGTGTTGTCAAGAAAGCAGAAGAATCTGGCCCCAGGGTCATAAAACTTATACCAGCTCACTTTTGATCTCGGTCTCACTTTTACAAAAGGAATATATAGCAGAAAAGTGAGACTGAGATCAAAAGTGAGCTCGTCTTAGTTTTATGGCCCTGGGGCCTGATCCCACACATGCATAATGTCATTCTGCCTTATACGTTTTGCAAATTGATACCCCAGACATATAACACGTTTAACATACACACACAGATGCAGGAAAACCCAGATATGATATGATACCCATTTGATTTTAGGGTAAAAGGACATGGTCAACTTAGCCGGTATCAATGTTGTGTCTTGAGAACTTAAACTTACATAAAACCTTGTTTCTTCCTCTCTCACCAGTATTGCATTTTATAGAAACCTGTCATGTCGTTTTATAAATTGATGTTCTTAAAAAACATTCTTGAATAGTAGGTGTGAGAAAATACCCAATTTTTTTTTGGCTGTTTATTTTAATTACTACATATTCTTTACTAGGTAGTTTTTCATTACTTTTTAGGTCATAAAACTATCTGAGTGCACACTCGATCATACAAACACAGAATTAATGCATGGACATTGTATGAGGGAAATAAAATCTGTACCTACCTGCTTGTACAATGTCAGGTTGTGTGTGTTGATCATCTTTCGATACAATTACATGTAAATAGGTCTGAAAGGGAAGTGTTTATTATAGTCACTGTTAGGTTGGGAAGAGGTTGGATTTGAGGTACAATTGGTTGTATCAGTATAAACAGAAGTGAAAAATAAAAAGAATACAGGATCCACCACAGTGAAATATATATACCTTCAAACCCATCAGTTTTGGCTGTCTTAAGAAGTTGCTCTGGAAACTTTTTTTGACTGAAATATCTTTTTTCATATGTTACTGCTTGTGTAAATGACAGAATTGTCCTCCTTTTAGTGCAATAAATTTAAAGATATCAGAGCATATCAGTATATCATATAATTTCCATCATAGTCCTCCCCACCCCACCTCACCCCCAGTATTCCATTGATATAATGATAATGTACAGGTGCATTGATATTATGACCCAAACCAAACACTGTAACAAGTAGTAACACTATAGCAAGCTTACACAATGAAGACAGGAAGGTATTTAGCAGTGTGGGGAAGCCATAATTTATAGATGAAGTCTGTCTTTTATCTGTGATGATAAAACAAACACCAGACTTCTGATCTGTCACTGCATCGCCATTTTGCTGCTTGACATTAGTTACTGTGCCAGTCTGTGTTCAGACTCAACATGAAACGGAATAGGTTTCGTTCATATAACCGTGCTGGGTAACTATTTCTTTCCTCTTAACCTACGTTGACTGCCATGGTTGATCAATAGATCAAAGATATCTTCAATCGTTAATTTGCTGTGGGTTAGCATTCCTTTAGAGGAAGTAACTTGATGGAAAGCTAAAGTGGCTAATTAGCCTCCTTTCATATCAGAAGCAGTGTCAAAAAGCTTGGAGTTGCTTGCATATTTAAACTGAAATGGTCCTTTGATGTTCATTTTCTTTACAAAATTCTCTATATCTGCAAAAGCAAAATAAAATATCCTTTGTTGGTCTGGTTCATGAAACCCAAAATACTGGTATATGAAAAGGTAATTGACAGGAATTTTTTTTATTACTAATATATCATATCATTCCATTGTCAAATTCTTTGAGTATTGCATGAAACATTAAGGGAGAATGAAGAAAATAAACATAATTCCAAAAACTACCATATCAGGACTTTTATCATTAGTGCATGAATATATTATCAGTGATTATGGGTTATATTGTTAGTGTATATAATATCAGTGATTACAGGTTATTTTTACGGTATATTCACAGCAAGATGTCGTCAGTCAAGGTTGCGGTGAGGGTGCGGCCCTTCAACAGCCGTGAACTCGGCCTCAACTCAGAACTCATCATCAACATGAAGGACAAAACAACATGTAAGTTTACAGCCAACACGGCACACACAGAATCTGTGTATTCGAGTCCATGACTGTCAAAGTAAATCATCTCATTAGCTAGTACAGAGAAAACAATGTAACAATAGTTGATAATGAAGGGGATTGATACCGGTAGTCTTAGAAAAAAGAATAAGGAAATATTTCATGTTTCTTCACTTGAAATTTAAATGAGTTGGGTTTTTTTATTTAAATTTTGTAGAAGTATGATATAATTGAAACAGCTAGGAAATAAAAGAATTCATAATGATTTAATTTACATTATTTCCTTTTTAAAAGAACATGTATTTAAATGTTTCAAAAGAAATAAGGACATTTTAGCAAATTTGGGAAAACCTTTGAGAACATTTGAAAAATGTAAAAATTCAAGTTAATCTGAATACTCTTAGCATGTTTAGATATTAGTTCTGGTATGAAATGCATTATTAGATGAAACTTTTTCAGTTATAACTATGAAATGCATTATTTGATGAAACTTTTTCAGTTATAACTAATCCAAAGGCAGGTCCAAAGGATCAAAAAGTTCGCAACTTCAACTTTGATTACTCTTATTGGTCTCACACAACAGTAAGTTTACTATATACAGTCAAACTTCGTTATTTCGAACTAGATGGGACTGTTTAAAAACTTCAAGATATCCGAGTATTCGAGATATTTAGGGTAAAATACTTAAAAAATTAGTGGTTGGGACTTACAAATCACTTTGACAAATCCATGTATTTGAGATATCAGTGTTCGATATATCAAAGTTCAACTGTAGTTACATTTCATATCTCTATCATTCTAACTATAACATATGGCATATTGTTTATAGACGTAAAAAGGACACAGTTTTGTTTAATGCCCTCTGTTTCACTTTGTAAATATCCAAAAGCAAACAAATATGATTATTCAATGTGTGTCTAATTTGTATCTACAGCCAGACGATGCAAACTTTGCAACCCAGAAGCAGGTGTATGAAGACATAGGGGTGGAGATGCTGGACCACACTTTTGAGGGCTACAATGTCTGTATATTTGCCTATGGACAAACAGGAGCAGGCAAGAGTTACACAATGATGGGGAAGAGCGAGCCTGGACAAATGGGAATAATTCCTCAGGTTGGACAATGAGATTTTCATCCTCTATGTTGCATGGATCTAGTATTAATATAAGGCTCCTGACCCACATTTTCACTTTAAGAGAACTTAGCTTTAATGATTTTGAATTTTTAAAAGAAATCTAGATTTGAATTATAAATGTACAGAATTTTAACTTTGGTGGTCAAAATATGTGTATATCAGAAACTTTAAACATGAATATACCAGTGTAAAGGGGTAATAGTCATTAGTTGGAGTGAGAGTTATCTCTCTTGTAAGAAAACTTTTGAACCTTAACCAGGCATCCTTGAACATTTCACATCACAACTGCATATTTATGATGCTGTCGATCATGCACTCTTTGTAAAATACAAAGAGTTATCATATTAATCTGAATTACCCTGTACTTGAATTTACTTCATGTTAAAAAAATTGATCAAAAGTAGATCATTTCGTAACAAGTATTTTTGTATAATTGTATATTTCAGCTATGTGAGGATTTGTTTGAAAGAATTAAGGCAGTGAAGACTGATGATGTACAGTTTTCTGTGGAAGTAAGTAATTATTGTTCATGAGATTTAAATAAAGTATTTGTTGCCATTGAGGAGAACACTCAGAATTTTATGGTAGGCAGTACTAAATTACCAATGAATTTGATTTTGGAATGTATTTCCATGTTACCTGATGATATGTACATGTATTTGATTTGTAGGTAAGTTACATGGAGATCTATTGTGAAAGAGTGAGAGATCTTCTGAACCCTGGAAACAACAAAGCTCTGCGTGTGAGAGAGCACCCTTTGTTAGGTCCCTATGTGGAGGATTTATCAAAGCTAGCTGTGCAGTCTTTTGATGATATTAATAACCTCATAGATGAAGGAAATAAGGCTAGGTATATTTATATATATACATAAATACAAATCAGTAATATTAAGTACATGTACCAGTAAGGCATTGTACACTGTGAAGTTAAGGGGAATAACTCTTCATTAAACTGCAGTCAGCATGTTGGCTCTATACTTTTACAGAACAGTGGCTGCTACGAATATGAATGAAACGAGCAGTCGATCCCATGCAGTATTTACCATTATTTTTACTCAACGTAGAAGAGATGAAGCTACCAATATGGTTGGAGAGAAAGTAAGTCCATAACAGCTCTGCAATTTATATCTTTTATTCTCATGAGGTTAGTGACAATTGTGCATTTTGCAGTTTATTCAGATTTAATGTAGATTAATTGTGTAAATTTTTTCTTCATTTTCCAGGTTAGTAAAGTTAGCTTAGTAGATTTAGCAGGAAGTGAAAGAGCGGACTCAACAGGAGCCAAAGGAACTCGACTCAAAGAAGGAGCGAATATCAACAAGTCCCTGACCACTCTCGGTAAAGTCATCTCGGCACTCGCTGAAGTGGTAAGTGTCTTAGAAAAGGAGGTATACAATTAATGTATATAATATCTCCACTGTTTCCTTTTCCACCCAGAATCTAATCAATAAAACCTGGTCCTACATTTCATGTAAAACAGAGCTAATGATCAACAATTATTTTAAAACAAATGTACATTGTATGATGTATTGAACCCTAACCCTGATCCATTCAGAGTTTTGTCAATTCCATTTTATATGTAGAGTGCGATGGACATCAAAGTAAGTGGGAAGTGTTGTTAAAGTACAAGTACTGGTACACATGAACCTGCAAGAAATTGGTGTTGTTAGAATTTTGGTTTATAGTTTGATGCCTTAAAAAGAAAGATTGCTTTTAAAGATGGATATTTTCTTGAGTTATTTAGAGAGAGTTGGATATTGGTAGTGTCAAAGTTTATGACAATATTTGAGGAGTTTAACGTTTAAAACAGATCAAAAATTGCTTTTTCCTGTGGAGACTGCCATTGTAGATTTGCATGTGCTTGATTTTCAGCCTAAAGAAATATGTACGCCTTTGTGTTGCTGTCGAAACTGATGAAAGTTTTGGGGTTTTTGAATTGTAAACACTGAGCAAAAAACATATTAATTTTATTATGTCTAAATCATTTCAGTCTAACAAGAAAAAGAAGAAGGCCGATTTTATTCCCTACAGAGACTCTGTGTTAACCTGGCTGCTCAGGGAAAACTTAGGTTTGGAAAATTTATCCAGAATATTGGATTAGAGATGATGGATGAGAAATAATTTAGTTAACATGGATATCATTTGATATATTCAATTTCATTTTGTAGGAGGAAATTCTAAAACTGCCATGATAGCTGCTTTGTCACCAGCTGATGTTAACTATGATGAAACACTCAGCACTTTAAGGTTTGTGAACTTTTAATTCCTAATTATTTGCTGTGAATTCAAGTGTACATTAGCAAGAAACTACAATAAAGTGTGCTGTCTTTAATAAAAAATAAAGATTTAATGCGTGCATGATAATAAAGTACCATTTTGTATACAGGGGGTGTGTCTTTTTAAGGCATTAAAATCTTTAAAGAGGTGTTGGAATATACATGTACATTGTACTTGCCAGGACTTGTATTCATTTTTGTGTCCTTTTCTGTATTAGATATGCTGACAGAGCCAAGCAGATCGTATGTAAAGCTGTGGTCAATGAAGATCCAAATGCCAAAATCATCAGAGAACTCAAGGAAGAGGTGGCTAAACTGAGGGAAATCCTGCAGACCGAGGGCATTCAAATTGGAGAAGGTAAGAAAATATGTGAAGCTTCCATTATGAATATAATTAAACAATGTTTTCTTTGTTGATTCATGCAGGATATGAAGGTGGCAACATTGCAGGAAAAATACATAACCCGCGTTAGCTGTTAAGGTAAATTTTTTCTGCAATGATCGCTACCTTCATAACCCGCATGAATCATCAAAGAAAGCATTATTTTTATTGTTTATATTTACATCTTCCTTGTAACAAATTAATAAATTGATTGTAAAAAGGAAGTAAAATTCACTAAATTACTGTTTATGTACATCAGTACGTTAGATAAAAGAAACAGCCAAATCGTCTCCTATGGGAATTTGAGTATGACATCATCGTGATTTTTCTTAGGTCGCTGTAGTTTTCGACCAATCGATAAACGGGGCATGTAGATTTCAGTCCTGGCAGTTTCCTGTCAGTTTCAGTTGCTGTAGGTTTCGACCATTCGATAAATGGGGCGTGTAGATTTCAGTCTGGCTGTTTCTATAGAGCTATGAGTTAACTATAAGTTTCTGTAAGAAATAGAGGGAATCATAATCGGTAGATGTAAATATTATACATTGAAAATTTGATAAACGTGTATAATATGTATATATTGAAATTTTAAATACATGTAATATGTTTAAAGAGTTTATTTATATAGATTACTTAAAAAGTATTCAAAATCCACTTGTAGTGATTTTCAGTGTTTTAATTTATGCTTTATGATTAGGAATCGAGGGACTTCCTGATCCAAGAGTAATGACAAGATCCAGGAAGGATTCCTTGACAATGGATGATGGAGAAAATGCCATAGAGAGGCTTCAGATGTCCGAGAAACTGATCGCAGAACTCAATGAGTCGTGGGAGGAAAAGCTCCGTAGAACCGAGGCAGTTAGAAAAGAAAGGTAAATGGCTTTTAGAAATGATGTTTGATTATTTTTGTGTGTCCATTCAAAGCAAGGGGAAGGAGAAACAAAATGTTTTTGTGCCATTGATAGGGCATGTTGTTTATGACAGATTTAAATGGCAGTGCCTTTTTTCAGGGAGGCAACTCTAGCAGAAATGGGAGTTGCTCTAAAGGAAGATGGTGGAACTATTGGTGTGTTTTCACCAAAGAAGGTACATATTAATTATAATTGTAGCACTCATACATTGATTTTTTTTTAAAACATATTTCTTTTTATATTTTACATACCGTATAGAGATTTTTATGCAGAATTTGCATAAGAAATGAAATTACTAGTATTTGACCAAATTTTTAAAATAAAACTTTTCCTGAAATCAATATTATCATTGAGCTTAAATATGCTTTGTTTACAGTCACCTCATTTGGTCAACCTTAATGAGGATCCACTGATGTCAGAGTGTTTGATATACTACATCAAAGAAGGAACTACAAGGTATTATCATATAAGTCTGCTCTGTACTGGATAATTTCAATGCTTCCATTTAGCAGTAGAACAGTGAAATTAGGTTAATGCTGTTACATGTAGATAAATGTGTTTATTAACTGGAGTGTAAAATAGATGGTTAGATTTTTGTCAATATGCTAGCTTTTATTCCTTAGAGTTGGATTGAAGGATGCAGCCAAGAACAACGACATTCAGTTGAGTGGATCCAACATTTTTGAGGAACATTGTCTTTTCCACAACAGCGAAGGCTAGTCTTTATTTTTTGCCTTATCTTCAGCAAAATTGACTGCATTGAATAAAACAGTTGAAGATTTTTTTTTTCATGTTGTAAGAAAGTTACGTAATGTGATTGTGATTTTTACAGGAAAAGTGACTTTGCTGCCCATTGAAAGTGCTGTTGTGTATGTGAATGGTAAACAGATAACAGAGGAGACGGAACTGAAAACAGGGGCCAGGGTCATCATTGGTAAACACCATGTCTTCAGATTCAACCACCCAGATCAAGGTACACACTCAAACACTCACTTCAACACTTTAATTTTTATGCATGAACTATATATGTGTATTTTATATTTTTATCTTAACACTGGCAATTTTTTTACAGCTCGTCAAAGTAGAGCACATCTCATTGACTTTGATCAAATAGAATCTGTTGGATGTAAGTATACCTGTCATCGTCCTGCAGTATATATCATGGCTCATTTTGCTTAAACTAATCTGCATGATTGGATTGAAAACTGTTTACTAATAAATATCCAGCTCTTCATAAAAAATGCTGTGTTTTGCTTTGTGCAGAGTGCATGAATCTAGCAGTTATAAGCATGTAACCTTTTTCCAGAAATTCCAAACACTTCTCTGAATTTTTCACATTTCATTTTACAAAGCAATAAATACGGTACATTGCTTTAGCAAAAGGATGCTGGCTTGTAAATACATGTAAAAGCTTGAAAGAATGGTCTATAATTATGACTCAGCATGGCAGACATCAGCCCTAGTCTAATGAGCTAATGGAAAATACTTTCTAACATACAACTGATATCTTTAAAAAACTGAATAAGAATAACCAGAGTTCTCTTTAAAAATCTGAGACAGAAAAGCAAGCAGTAAGTTTTTATCTAATAGTCTATGCCAAAGAATACTACTTTTAATCCAGGAAAATTGAAATTTTTAATCTTTTGTAATTGTAAAGTAAAGTATGTAATAGTTTTATTTTTGTTCTAATATATTTAACTATAAAATCTTACATCTATTTACTAATACATTTTATGTAACTTTTACAAAATATTTACATTCAGTAATTCAAATGTTAATAATCTCATCTGATTCATTCCATGTTTTTCCCATAAATCAAGTTCCATGAACTTTCATTTTAAAAAGCATGCTAAAATCCCAGACAAGCAACAATTTTTGCATTGCATCATTATTTTTGAGTTTGCCTTCTTTAGTTGCTTTTCTCATTGTCTAATTTAGCAAATGAACAAGAAGATGTGAAGACAGAATCGGAACAAGAAGGTAGTTTGTTAGCATTTCATTTCATTATCACACAAACCTGTATTTTTTATAGCACCCATGCAACACTGAAGCTCATAGTCCTAACAGGTTTTTTTTCTAAGGTGGAAACAAGCAACCTTTTTATTCAATTGTATTTACTTACATAATTATCAATTATTTTTTTAGAATTTTATTTCGCCAGTATTTGCAGAAACCTTTTTAGTCATTTTTTGCTCGTTATTTGCTTGTCATGCAATGTAGTACACATATATTTGGAAACCTATGTGCGTTTGTTATTATAGGTTACTGGTACATGTATATTTCATAGAAATGAAACTTAATAGAACTATTTCTTATGTTGAAGGAAAAGTATATGTGAGAAAACAATTCATAAATGCATTTGTTTAGTGATTAAAGCTGTAACTTAACATGTCACTTTTTGTTCAGAGAGAACAAATGCCTCAAACATATTTTATCATAACTGTGTAAAAAAAAAAAAAAGTTTGAAATAAATACAAAGTTCATGTTCAGTGTTATCTGTTGAAAGGGTAAAGAGCTAGGCCCACGAAAGGTCAAAATCGGCCCTGTAAAATGGCAAAAATCAAACGATAGTTTTGATGAATTATTTTCTGCTTTAAATATGGCCTATGTATTGTAGTTAATTAAAGTGAGAATATCTTTAGCATCGGTGCATGCATACCATAGATCTATAAGTCAAAATTTCCTTAGATACAATAATTTCCTTAAAATTATCACATTTTTCAGATAAATTTCTCAAATTTTATAAAGAGCACAGGCTTGCCCCAGTTTGATTTAGATATCAATTTAAGTATAAAGTAAAGAAGTTTTTAATTTTGAGAAAAGTTTTTTGGGGCAGACCTGTGCTCATATCATAAATCAACATTTTTCAAAAATTCTAACGAAGGCCATTTTCCTACAATTCTGCATATTTTAAAAAATAAATGTTTATGAATATGCTGTAAATGAAATAATTCCAATATATGTGTCTTTCAGTTGTTTAGTTATATTTTATAAATATATGTCAGAGAATTTATATGTTTTTTAACCTGGGAAACATTAGTGTGTAGTTTTACTGTAATTAGTCCTACCCGTCTCCAATGTAAACAGACGACAGATGTTGATGCATGATCCAGTTTACTTGCGGGTTTTACATTGAACTATACAAAGAATACAGTCTTAACACATTGATAATATATTTTAGCAATCAGTAGATTAATTTAAGACTGACTTTAACTTATATAAAAAGATAGATGCATCTCAAAAATGATGAACATGCACCAGTCATGATTGTATCTAAGGCCTATACATGTACATGCAACATACATGTATACACAGGGCAGTCTGTACAGATTCAATGGACTTATATGGACTTATAGAATTAACGTTTGATATTTTGTTATACTAAATTGGCTTATAATTGCTGTAAAAAGGGTCAATTGATCAATTCTGCCCCCCCCCCTTTAAAATATTGAGTCTCATTCTATATATCTAAAATATTCAGGTCTAGCACTTTATGTATAATTTTCATTTCAATTAAACCAGATTCATCTTTATAACAAATTATTCACTTTTTAAAGAATGAGTTAATATAACATTGTCAAGAGAAAAAATAAATTACGGTAGGCCTACAGTTTAAAAGTGAAAGTTACTCTAAATACCAGAAATAACCTATTTGAAGAGATTAACCTGAACAGTTACACAATGTTTATAGGAAAAAAGATATTTTTATTATTTTACCTGCTTCAAAATAAATATCATTTAAAGTTATGAGATTTGATAATAAATTTTCTGATCAATCTTTTTCATTTATGTTATCACTGATTTTTATTTATTAATATCTTAGTAAAATATTATTAAATAAAATAATATATTGGCTATTATTATTATAAAATCCTGATAACTGTTACTCAATCATTATAACATTTATTTTTCTGAGTACAGAAGGTATGCTTGACTTGTTATCATTGTTTAGGAAAATCACTACATTTATTATTACCGGTATTATAATATCTTGTATTTTAAAAGTAATGAAAATGTGAAGGAGGTTTTAAATAGTTTCCATGGAAACCACTGCAAAAAAATTCTGATTTTGATTTTCAAACTTACAATTAAATTATCTACAATGTTTATGATTCAACAAAGACTTTATATATGAATATATTAGTACAGTGGATTTATGAATATGCATTTCATCCATTTTTCAGTCAATGCAATTTGTAACATTTTTGTGTTTTGACCTAAATAGCATTAACAATAAACAGGTGACCTATTTTTTCTTCAAAACATTGTTAATAGAATTACGACTGCAAACAGCTTAAAAGTTAATATACATTTCACGCAATTCAAATTTATTAAACCGGTGAAATGTAAGGAATATATTATGCACATGTAGCACAAACAGAAAATGATTATATTAATTTTCTTTCATCGTTGAAATTTTATTCTGACCTTCTGACCTTTGACCTGCTGTATTAATTAATTTTTAATTATTTTTTATTTATTACCCTCTGATATATAAAATATGATAGTTCAACAATATACTCTACCAATTTCATTAATTTTCGAGACAGGGCCGATTTTGACCCTTCGTGGGCCTAGCTCTTTACAAAAATAATGCTTTTATGACATACATGTATCTGCAACTGATACTTTTCTACTTTTGAATAGATAAAATCATATACATTTAACTTCCTAGAAGAGATTGCTTAGGGTAATATCATACTAATAGTTTTCTTTTGTTTAGATAATAGTTTATACATGTATGAATGGGAAGTAAAGTATTTTCACTCTTTTTAGCGGAGCCAGTGGATTGGACTTTCGCACAGTTGGAGTTGTTAGAGTCTCAAGGCATAGACTTACGGAGAGATATGGAAGCTAGGTAAATTATGATATTATATACATCAATTTATGTGTATAATTATGTCTAATATAGATTTTGATCATGTCTTATTTATTATTTACCAGTAAAGCATATGTAATTTTGATTTTCAAATATCATTTCACTTTATTTCAAAGGCTGCAAGGCTTAGAGGAACAATACAGAAAAGAGAAAGAAGAAGCAGATCAGCTATTTGAACAACAGAGAAAGGTAATTTGGGAAATTGTCCCATTAAGACCAAATACATGTACTTCTCATGTGATGAATAAAAAGATTACAGCATTTATTGAAGCATATGGATTAATGTATTAATTTTGTACAGGATTATGAGACAAGGATCCAGAATCTGCAGGAGGAGGTGATGCGTCACTCCATGATGTCTAGCTTTGCAGCCACAGAGGAAACAATTGAAGAGGAGGAAGAAGGTATACCTATTTGTTTAATGCAATCAATTGAAACTGCCTGAAATTCAAATTACATGCAGAGTCAAATACATGTCAATGGAACATTTTCAAAACTGCTTTATATATTGTTGTAGAGTTTACATGGACTGAGAAGGAGAAGCAGGTAGCTGCCTGGGCCTTCAGGAAATGGAAGTACCACCAGTTTACTTCACTCAGGGATGATCTGTGGGGAAATGCTATCTTCCTTAAAGAGGCAAATGCAATAAGTGTGGAACTGAGCAAAAAGGTACACTTCCATCATTCTTTCCCAAAACCACTCTTTTTCAAATCAGTTTTTGCATATTTCTCAAGAAATCTGTACTGCCAGTTTAAATGGTATACATGTATGAGACAAACAAGAGCTTTACTCTTTGGTTTTTGATGTACATATACATTATATAAATAGTGCCTGTTTGGAAGGGTAGCAGTTGAAATTGACACCCTGAGAAAACCATTGTCAACCGACGCTTCGCGTCGGTTGACAGTGGTTTTCGAGGGGTGTCAATTTCAACTGTTACCCTCCCAAACAGGCACTATTTTTTTTATTATACTGAATGTCTTAATTTTAAAGTAAACTTTACTGCTTTTATTTTTATTATTTATTTGCATTATTTCAATCGCATAACTGACTTCTTTAGGAATTATTGGAATTCTACGGTGAACCGTACACACATAATTTACCCGCATGTAACAATTCGTTGTGTTACCCATTGCCAAGTGTGTTGCTAATGCTAAGGGTAATAGAACGGATTATAAACTGTGTCTAAACCAATCAGATTTCAGGATTTAACATGAAAGTATAATAATGTGTATTCACAAATGTGATAAACCATGAAACAATAGCATATTATCTGTCAGTTACCGGGTGATCTTTGTGTTTAAATACATGTAGTTAACACTGAAGTTGGAAATTTTACTGTTATCAGATTTTGTATTTGAAGTGCTCAGAACCAAGTTCTATTTACCTGAATTTTCTATTTACCTGATTGTAGGTACAGTTCCAGTTTGTACTGCTGACCGATACTCTCTACTCCCCTCTCCCCCCAGAACTCTTCCACCCTGGGGAGAGGGATGATGATCGCCCCTTCCCCAGGACAGTGGTGGCAGTGGAGGTCCAGGACACAAAGAACGGAGCCACCCATTACTGGAGCTTGGAGAAGCTAAGGTTCGTAACTTAGATGTTAGATGTGATCATCATTGCTTGCACGTAGGACTTGAATGATTTCACCACTAGAAGAGTTCTTTTAAATGGACAAAGAGGGGATATTGAAATGGATTCTTCTAAATTCTAACATATTTTGTTAAAAACAGAATTAATATCAAAGTCAATTCTTTATTTTGGGACATTTTTTTTAATCAATATTTACTTTTGGATATTGTTTAGGTTATATTTATTAGGTTTTTGTTTTAAGGCAAATCTTTTCGGCAAAGTTGGAAAATTGTTAAATTTTTATTGTTTCTTGTCCTGTAAATTCTGTAGTGTCATAATTGTAGTATCATCATCTTGTAGTGGGAAATTGCATGTGCAAATTCTAAATTAGCTGTAGTGCATCAGGTAGATAAAACATCTCCTAAGTAAAATAAAGTGTTATGAATTTTGTCCAGTCACAGAAATGAGATGTATACCAGTCTCGGCTTATGGTATAACACACCTCATCATTTTGCATGAGTTCCAACTTTGTCAAAATGAGATGCATATGGGCTAGATCAAATATAATCTGAATTTCTTTCCCTCCAAAATTAAATGATAGAACTCTGATGTTCCTGTTAAATTTTTCATGAACTCTATACATCTGGCTTGGTGGTTATCTTTTTTTCTGTTGCTGTTTAAAGGGGGATAACTGTGTGAGTTTGATTTTAGACACAGGTTGGAGCTCATGCGAGATATTTACAATGAGGATCAGTCGCCCGGCACACCAGAGGCCAAACAGAATTTCTTCCAATGTCTAGCAGGCTGTGGGCCATCACAAAACTACTTTAACTTCATTAACCTCATTCCCTCCAGGTTAGGTCCTGGATGTTGTCCTTTCTCCTGCTTCACACTTCAGTTCCTCTGCATCATCTCTCGCACTCCTGTGGTTTGGTCTTACTTTTTGTTTTGTATATATAGCAAGAGTTGACATTATCATATATGAACAGCTTCTTGTTATCTGTATGTGAAGTACAATATTGGATTTTTCTTTTAAAGTACATGTACAATATTGAATTTTTCTTTTGAAGTATTTTTTCCCTCTTAGTATGGTGTTGTATGAATGATTTTGTTTATTTTCATATCTCTAGTTCATGGGTTTTCATATAACAGTTTTATGTATTTTCATTACATTGAATTCCAATATATATATTTTTTTTACATGGTATATAATATAATATATATGTATTACTGATAAATATGTTTGTTGGATGATGATTTGGCCATGTTTTGGCAAAGTGACTTCTGGTAAATACAAAATTTGTTAAGGATTTTTCTTACTGTGTGTGTTTTTTTTTAAAAAATCACAGTCAAAAAGTTGTTTTTTTCCATTTCACAATTCTTTGATTTTTCTGATGCCAATTGCAAAAGATAACATTTCAGCATTGTTAAGAGTTGCATTATTTTAAAAAAATCCATGGACCTTTATGTTTTTACAGACAGAGACTTGAGTTGATGAGACAGATGTACCACAATGAGGCAGAGTTATCTCCCACTTCACCAGAGCCCAACATTGACACAATGAGTGGAGGAGATCCATTCTACGACCGGTTCCCCTGGTTTAGGCTGGTTGGGAGGTAAGCAGTGCCAGTACAAATTGGTAGAGAGGACAGGGGTAGAATGTTAACTATCAGTATTATAATTAGATGCTATTAATGGCTATTTGACTGCTTACCTGCTTACCAGGTATTGCGTACATGTACCAGCTTACGGGGTATTTGGTTTTGATATGTGATTAACTTTGTACAAATGCATTTATTTTTACAGAGCTTTTGTGTACCTGAGTAACCTGTACTACCCTGTACCATTGGTGCATCGTGTGACAATTGTGAGTGAGAAGGGAGAGGTCAAAGGTTACCTCAGGGTGGCTGTGCAGGCAATAACAGGTTAGTCAAACCCAACAACTTACATACATGTAATTGTGTCGTCTCAGATACATGTAACTTTTGTTCTTTAAAATACCTGTTCTGAACCTCAATATCTAATGTATAACCAATACTTTTGTCCATTATTTTCCTCTGTAGAGAAAGAAGAAGCCCCAGATTATACTCCAGGAATCAGACAGTCTGGAAATGCCAAAATTTCTTTCAATGACAATGATTATTTCAAAAGAGTAAGTGTAACATTTGAGCCTTCATTCTTAGTACATGAAACATTTCAAAGCACTGGTTTCACTGGAGAATTGATTCTTTTTACTGTAGAAGCAGCAATACAGTGACTTGTCCTCACAAACAGCGCCCTCTACCGAGAACCTACGATACGTTGAAGGTGAAGGTCAAAGTCCGGACAACTCCATCAATACTTCTGGTGACTCTTTTTCATAGATTTCAACAATTTTCTCTCTATTATTATCTTTTATAATTTACATGTACAGTGTATATATATACACATTTGATTTACTTCTACAGAGCCATATATTTGTGAGACAAAGACCAAAGCAGTGGACCTCTTCCCCGACATTGACGAGAAGGAACTCCCCAGTCACCTCAAAGTGGACTCACAATTCCAGTTCAGGGTCACCATCCTAGAGGCTTCTGGGATAGCTTCTGAATATGCCGACATCTTCTGTCAATTCAAGTATGCTCTATTTTACAAAGTAATGGAAAACAAATACCCAGTACTTGTACGAAAAATACATTTACAGGTTATTTTAATGTACTGATGAATTTATGTTTTCTTGCTTTCAGCTTCTTACACAGACATGATGAGGCTTTCTCTACTGAACCTTTGAAAAATGGTGGAAAGAGCCATCCTCTTGGATTTTACCATGTACAGAATGTAAGACTTGTGCTATATTTTTTGCTTTATAGTATACCATTGTTATATCCATTGTCTTTGTTCTGATTCTAATTTTTTATCAACATTTATGTAAAAGATAGCTGTACCATCTTTTTATAGTTCACGGTGTCAGTGACTAAGTCGTTCATAGACTACATCAAAACACAGCCACTTGTGTTTGAAGTGTTTGGACACTATCAACAGCATCCATTACATGAACAGGCCAGAGAAATCCCCTAGTACGTAATCTATCCCTATCTCGTTTTTTCTGCACTTAACTGTTTTAAAATCTAAAAAAGAATTTTTTTTTTCAAATGAGTGAAATTTTTACTTGTCATTTTTACAGCAATGTCCGACCCAGACCGAAGCGTAATTTTCCTCCCATGATCCCAGTGTCTAAACCAGTTCCTTCTCCCAAGTACGGAGTACTCAGTCCTCCAAGGTGTGTAATAGTCAAATTATTCTCTAATATATTCTTGATAAATGAAACTAGAGATAAGCATGTACAATTTAAGGGAACTTTTTTATATCGGAAACATTATTTGAATCATTAAAAAGTACAATATAATGTTACAGCTACTGGTATTTAAGACCTGCCATATTTAATTTCTTTTGCTCCTGAGTTGAACTTATCATATTTTGTAATAACTCAACCAAGCAGATTTTCTTTCATTTTGTTCAGATTTAAGTCTGTATCTCGCTATTTTTTGTTTACACATCTATGTTGTGTGCTACAGAGTTAAAAAGTCACAAAAACATGATTTGCTAATTGAAGTAAAGAAAGCAAACAAAGAAGGGTAAGATCATGCAGATTAGAGCTAGAATGGGATGATGGAAACTAACCACATTAATTTCATAGCCAGCCTTGTATACTTGAGTATTTAAATTCAAAAATAAAATTGTATTTACTGGTATCCTAAAGAAATATTGATAAAAGAACTTTTTTTCGTAAATGAAACTCTGTATTTTTTGAAATAATGTAAGGCAATGAAAGAATTTGACTCGAGTATATAATGAGGTTTTTGTAACTTTAAGCTTTTATTTTCTACTTTATTCTCTGGTTTCCTGCTTTTTAAAACATATCTCTTTGGATTAATTTCCTGCTAACAAGTTTCATTATCATCATCACAGCTTGCAATTAACAAAGAATTTGCTTACTTCAACACAATATGCATTTTGAATAATTCCAGGAGCTTGATCCAATTCCCTTTGCAATGTGTTAATACATTTAACAAGTAAACATTGAATTAATATTGAAAATTCATACCATTTAGGTAATTAAAAATGTATAATACCAGTATATTTAACATGGAATTCCGAATTTGTATAACTCATGGCTCCTTTGTTTACATGCCTTTCTCAATATGGACAGTAGGAAGATATACAAGTATTGGTAGGTTATCCGCCACATTCGCTGCTTACGTTAAGCTTATTCAACATTGATATTTTTCATAGCTGCAGAATTTTTTCAGCTATTTTTTATTTGGCTTTTCACAGTTTTGAGAATTAAAAGATATTTCATTGAATAAGCATTATCATTTGCTTGAAAAATTGTTTTGAAATTGATCAAATGTTATTTATGATGAATATCATTTCACCCAGTGTGTACAGTCTGATTTTTGATGCTAAGTTTGTGAGGAAAGGCATGTAAACTGAAATTCCAAGAAATATTTGATGCCAAACACGACATATGCACAAATGTAAAAATTTAATTAATGTTCAAATGACAATAATAAAAAATATTTATACTAGTATTTTATTTGCAAAAATAAAAAATATTCAAGTCATCTTTACCCTTGAATTCTTTGCACACACAATGCATAAAAACATAGTTCTTGATTTTGAATTATTGATGTTTGATATGATGTATTGCTTTTCATATCCATAAAGAAACTTACTGAGTTCTCTTTCTTGGTTTCTGATAACAATATGTCTGCTAACTTGTGCTTGAGCCGGTTTGCATGCACTGGGTTTGTACACGGTTCCCTCTGTTTGGTTTAGGTTTTACGATTCTGGTCGCAGTCTGGAGTCCCCACTTTCTCCTGGTTCGAAGTAGGTATTGCCACCAAAGGTGACCGTAGATGTTGTACCTCCTTCAAACCTCTACCAATCTTTACCTTAGATTTTAGCTTTACTGCACTATGGGCCAAAAGTGTATCACTTTTTAAAACTTTAAGTATGTTTTGTTTTCAAGAAGATGTAGGAAATATTTGTCATTAGATTTTTCTTACCACAAGTCTTTAAATTTTGTATTTAACTATTCTCTATTATTCTTTACTGTTAGATATTTATTGTGATAAGTGAATAATTATTCTTTGAATACATGTGTCTGTCACCATACCTTCACACAAATAATGTGATAGAAAATAACAACTCTAAACACCTCACAACTTTTTTTACCATGATCATTATCTTACTTTTTAATATCTTAACTAATACACCATTAAAACCACAGCACTTCACATCATGCAGCTGTTGAATGTTTTATTGCATCGTTTTTTCACTTTTATCTGTTTTAACTACCGGTAACTTTTTAAAAAAATGTTACATAGTAATGTATGCATACATTTTACTTTATGAAGTTCCTGTAATTTGATATTGGTACAGTATGTGAAAATTAAATCTGATATATCTTCCCTTTGCAGCTGTAGTCACATACATTCCAGATTTGACCTGCTTGTTTGGTTTGAGATCTGTGAGCTAGCACCCAATGGAGAGTAAGTAGAAAACACACATCTCAACGCACTTCTCATTCTCGACAAACAGCATCCCAGAAAATTGATTCCCAATTCAAACAATTCCACAGCGATATTTTCTGTACCTCCCAACCTGCTTCTATTCACATAAAATGTTTTGCAATGTTACCTAAACATCTGCTCCATTGTTTGTAGGTATGTTCCCTGTGTGGTGGACCACAGTGACAACCAGCCGTGTGCTGGACTGTTCATGCTCCACCAGGGAATACAGAGGAGGTTAGCCATCACCATTATGCAGGAACAAAGCCCAGAAATAGACCTCATCTGGAAGGATGTCAAGGAACTGGTTGTTGGTAGGTACCAGGACATGTACTGTGTAAAGTCACTCTGATTTTAAGTTTTATTTCTGTTAATAAAATGTCTCAAGTCCCTCTATATCTTGTCAGACAGTCAGGAATTTTGAAAATTGTGATAATTCATTGTACATGTACATGTATGATATTGAAATGCAGTTGATGGATGTTTGGTCGTTTTGTATTAGTGGGTCTGAAATAATGCACAGTGTGTTCACTGGAACATGAACAATGCACATATGATTGCATAACCTTTGTAATTGTTAGGTCGTATTCGTACAACACCAGAGTACCATGAAGTAGACAACGAGACTTCTGTGCTGTCACTCAATCTATTCCCCGCCTCCTACATTCAGTACCCAGGAGATGACAGGTAATTATAATATAAAATGACACAATTCAGCTACAAAACGTACAGTCTTGGGTCAAAAGTATTCGTAAAAAATGGCGGCCGTCATTTTCACTACCGCGCTTCGCTCCCCATTTCAGCGTCGTTATTGACGCACAAAGTAGAGTTATCCCTCTTACTTGGTACAAATATACACAAGCACATGACAGATCACGTGGCTGTGTTATGACGTATTTTGTCGTCTGCAAATGTTTTGTTTCCGCTATCAAAACAAATGGGTAGAAAAGGATCTGAACTGTGTGCATCCGAAAAAGAAAGTATTTTATCTTTGTAAAAAACTAATATAAAGTTAAAAGAAATATCAGAAATAACAGGAAGACCAATATCTACAATATGCAGTTTTTTAAAGCGACAGGAAAGACGTGGAATTACAGAAAACAAGAATCGAAGTGGCAGGCCGCGTAAGTGTAGTGTCCAAGGGGAAAGGCAACTTATTCGACTAGTGAAAAATAATCGTCGAAGGACTTTGACTGAATTAACGAATGTTTCCAATGAGAATGGAGCTAGTAGACTGTCGGAAAGTACGGTAAAAAGAATTTTGAGAAAAGGGGGATATCGGAGAAGGCTTATAAAGAAAAAACTCCGGATTCGTGAAGTGAACAAGAAAAAGCGAGTTAATTGGTGTAAACAATACAGACACAAAACTGTCGATGATTTTTGGAATAATATAATATTCAGTGATGAATGTAAGGTGATGATTGATGGAGAACAACGCGTATATGTATGGCGAAAGGATGGTGAAGAGTGGGACCCCCCTTGTGTTGCACCCCCTCCTGGACGGCGCCTTGATTTGATGGTGTGGGGATGTATAACAGCTCACGGTGTAGGTACTTTATGTATTGTCGACGGTAACATAA
Organism: Magallana hongkongensis; assembly: GCA_016163765.1. Classification (NCBI taxonomy): domain Eukaryota; kingdom Metazoa; phylum Mollusca; class Bivalvia; order Ostreida; family Ostreidae; genus Magallana; species Magallana hongkongensis. The sequence goes on from WFKH01010931.1 coordinate 48,257,050, forward strand.
ATGCCGAAAAATATATTGAAATCATTGATAGCAACTTATGGCCTGTTGTAGCCATGCATTTCCCTAACAATCAGTATATATTTCAAGACGACAATGCGCCTGTGCATAGAGCGAGAGTAGTGAAAGATTTCCTGACTAGAGAGGGAATAACAACACTTGAATGGCCAGCCCAAAGTCCTGACTTAAATATTATTGAAAATTGCTGGAAAAAAATGAAACACGAAATTAATAGAAATGTTCATAATCTGAGGACCAACGATGACCTGGCAGCTGCCGTTCGACAGGCCTGGGAAAACATCCCGCTTCAATTTATTCAGAGGCTTTACCAGTCGATTCCAAGAAGAATTCAAGCAGTAATCAAGTCTAAAGGCTGTCTTACGAAATATTAAGGTTGGTGCAAATTTAATTAAGTTAAAAAGTTGATGAAACTAAGGTGACCTAGATTTGTTTACATCGCCGCCATTTTGTTTTTTTACGAATACTTATGACCCGAGACTGTAGTTGCAATATGCTGTTCAGTATTAACATGTTTACATGCTTTAATCCATAAACTGTAGCATGAGGTTTTGGGTTTTGTTTTTTTTTCCAGAATTTACTTTCGCTTTGAGGCGGCTTGGGATAGTTCCCTCCATAATTCCCATCTGCTGAACAAAGTCACTGCCTCTGGTGACAGGATTTATATGACACTCTCAGCCTATATTGAGGTAGGAAGATGAAAACTTTTCTTTTTCATTGAAAGTAAATATCTAATTTGTATAAAACTGATACATAGTTCTATAAGAGTATGTAATACTAATCTGTTTTACTTTTTAAGGTGGAAAACTGCCAACAGCCTGCTTGTATCACCAAAGATTTAAGTATTGTTATTCATTCAAGAGACACCAAAATTTCTACCTCAAGGTATGAAAATGTGATGTTTAAATGATAAAAAACACATACAATATAAATGGTTTCTATCCTGCAAAGAGTGTAAGATACATGTATGTGTGATATTTTTTAGAACCTTGAGGAACTTCTTTGGAGGGAGTAAGTCTCTGGACGGTAACCGTGTGAGTGGGATCTACGAGTTGTTCCTGCGGCGGGCCTCAGAATCAGGTAGTCCAGGTATCTGTGTACCCCACCACACCTGTCCTTGTCAGTGTGTTCTGCACTTCTCACCTTGTGTTATTGAACCTACTGTAAGGCTATGATATTTGGGTTTTGAATTTCTGTTATGGTATATTTGGTGTGAAAATACATGTGTATATGCAAAAAAAGATAGTATTGTTACCTGTGTGTATGTTCACCTGTAGTCACCTACGTGTATATTGCATTTAAAAAAAATAACTACTCACCTGTCTTCCAACACAATGTACTGTTCTATATTATCTTACTGTCTAATGCACCAATAGAAATTCATATGCCGTATAAATTAAGGAATGAACTTAACATCTATCCAGAATATTTAAATACAGTTTATAGTATGTAGGTGTGGAAGATGCGTTTGAAAGGCATTTAATATGACAGACCCTTTTAATACACATTATAGGAATTTTGCTCATGCCAATTAAAATTTTGATATGCAATTAGATCATAAAAATATTATTGGCAACGTTATCCATCCACATATTTAAGTTGGAAAATTTACAGTGTACATACTCATGTATCTTTGTCATGTATTGCTGATATTATGAAAGACATGGATTTACTGCATATATCAACATAAATTGTCAACAGGTGCCCAGAGAAGACAGAGGCGAGTGTTGGACACCTCCTCCACCTATGTCAGAGGAGAGGAGAACCTCAATGGATGGAGACCGAGGGGTGACTCCCTGATATTTGACCATCAGTGGGAGCTAGAGAAACTCACCAGACTAGAAATGGTGAGTTCTTTGCAAGTTTTTATAACATTCATATGTATGTGCACAGATTTTGTCTATGATTATATATCAGTGTTTCCTGCACCCACTTTCTTGATAAGTCTTACACAAAATAACTTTTAGTGTTAATGATGTTATTGAATGGAAATAATTGCAGGATATTGACTTTATATTTGAACAGGTTGAGAAATCACGTCATGTGTTACTTTTGAGAGAAAAACTTGCTGAACAGAACAAGACTCAGGAATTGAGTAAACTAGACAAGGAGGCCTCTAATAAGTCCAAGAAAGCCAAGCATGACCAGGAGAAAGAAGAGATTCTGAACAAATCAGACATTTCAGAAGACAAATCAGTGGAGAAGTGGGAAAAAGATGACGCGACAGAGAAGTACGAAAGACAAGGTCATGGGGTGTACAACTTCACCACGGATGGAAGCCGAGAGCAGGAGCTGACTGCCAAATGTCTGCGATACATCTTACAAGGGAAATCTCTGCTGAGTCCCCCAACTCCCAAGGTTTGTCTCTTTTGTTTACCTAAGAAATTTGACAGTAAGGTAGGAATAGCAAAGTTTAGGGTAATTTCAGTCCTCACCTTGGAGGTTTAAAGTGGTATGTATCAAGATATACAAAGTTTGAAATAAATGTGTTGTTTTTTTTCAGCTTCTTGGCCAGATGACAGAGTCGATGGCCAGTAACACCACCACAGACAGTGAGGCTGAGTTGACCCATAGTGACCAGTCCATGTTGTCCAGCATCGCCAGCTCTTCTGCTTCAGATTTATGCAGGTTAGTCACAATGTTCTTTGCACAGTGTATTTGAGGTTTGGTGATCTAGAAAGCACATACTGAAGAAAACAAAATGATGCATAGATCATAGGGATTTTATTGAAAGACTTTTTAATTGCTTAATATGTCTATTTTTAATCTACATGTAGATCAGTATCTGATAAAGGTTTGTTCCTGAATTGTAGTCAAAATTATTATATGCAGTATTGGATATACCTGGTACCTATTAACTTTTGTTTTCCCTCGGACTGAAACGCCACACTTTCATTGGTTTAAACATAGCACGTGATTGCCTCATATATCTCTATGTAGGTTCGGTGAGGATTAATATTAGGCAACATGGCCGTCATTGGCCGCCACTTCGCCTACTCATCTTAACATTTCATATTAATTAACACAGAAACCGTGTTCCTTAAGTTCTTAAAATATTTAGAGTAGTTGCCCTTTGGAATCATTTTTAAATTAGAGTAGCTGCCCTTTGAATATTGACGTCACATTGTTGTGTCTGGAGCAGAACAAAATGGTAGCGTCAAAATTTGCTCAAATCTCTGCAGAGAAAAGGAAGGGAGAAAACGTTTAAAATTAAATAGCAACAAAACATTGTAAGTAAACATAGGTGAAGGAAAGATTTTTACAGAGTATTTGAAAGGTGAGATTGATAATTTTGAAGAGTTTAAATGAGTTAAATTGGACGAGATGTTAGGCATCTTGTACATGGCTTTGCGTAGATCATCGCTATTTGTGAATAAATATGTCGCTTGATAGTCCTTGGAAAAACAAAACACTTATTAGGTTAGTTACTGACTCACTACGGAAATATATTGGGTTGATCAATCTCATAGACGGCTCGGCTTCGCCTAGCCATCTATGAGATTGATCAACCCAATATATTTCTATAGTGAGTCAGTAACTAACCTAATAAGTAATAGTATACAAGAGCAACATTTTAATCAGTTTATTCAGTTAATGACATATTACTGGGATACCAAAGGTATATTGTTTAGAAAGCTCATTTTGGATTTATTCAAGTTTTATAATCAAAAAACAAAAATTATTGCACATTTATTACATAGTAATACCAGTAAAAATATTTATAAAATGCTGTAAATTATTCATTTTTATTCTTTCCCAAATATTGATATACACTTATATTTTCAAGTGAATTCATTGAAGAATTCCATGTTCATGTACTAATAATAAAGAGTTTGTATTCTTAGGCATACAGTGAACTATTTGATTAGGTATATACAGATATTTTCAATCTCTAATACACCTTTGATGTTGTATTATACAGACATGCCAACAACCCGCCCCCTAATATCACAGTCTCCAAGTCATGTGACAGTCTGATGTCCAACTCTACATCAGAAGTGTGTGATCGCAAGTTCTCCCTGCCAATCAAACCCAACACCACAGACTTGGACGACGACAATTACATTCCATTGGTGGACGAAGTGAGGGTCAGCCCAGTAGTGTCCAGGAAAGGCTATCTCAACTTCCTGGAGGAAAAACATACTGGCTGGGTCAAGAAATATGTGGTAGGTTGATGATCTTGTCTTACATTTAATTTTATGTTTATTTCCTGAAGTATTGTTTTCTACATGTTTTGGGTTTCAGAACTACTATATTAACAGTAAATACATTGTCTACATGTTAATTTTAGATTGTACGAAGACCATACATATACATCTACAATTCTGAAAAGGATCCTGTGGAGAGAGCCGTCATTAACTTGGCTACAGCCCAGATAGAGTACAGTGAGGATCAACAATCACTGCTGAAGGTAAGACTTCCTGCCTATATTGATGGTCAGACTACTTTACTATTCTGATGGTCAGACTACTTGTCTATTCTTGTGGTCAGACTACTTGCCTATTCTGATAGTCAGACTATTTGCCAATTCTGATGGTCAGACTACTTGCCTATTTTTGTGGTCAGACTACTCGCCTATTTCACTTGCCTACTTATATGGTAAGACTACTTGTTATATACATGTAAGTAAGACCTATTGGCTGTACTTACCGTTAGTAAGACCATTTGGCTGTTCTCACAGGAAGACTTACATGTACCATATCTGTCCTACTGAACCTTTGAAAACATACATGTATGTACATGTACTACTTTATATATTCTGCATTATGATCTCTGTTTCAGGTCAGGAACACTTTTTCTGTGCTGACAAAACACCGAGGATTTCTGATGCAGACCTTGGATGATAAAGATTTCCATGACTGGCTGTATGCTCTAAATCCTCTTCTAGCAGGCCAGATAAGGTCTGTTAAAATTATATAGCATTAAATTACAAGTGCATATAATAAGCAATAGACCTGGCCACCAAAATTTTAAAATCACTCAACTTGGTTCTCAACTCAAATCCTTTTAAAAAAGAAAAGTGCATGAATTGTAGGTCAATACTCAGACTTGAAGCTGAGTATTAATTTGAGAAAAGTTGGTGATGGCAGGGCCAGATTATATAATGATGAAGTTCAGAAATAAAAGACTTTCAACTTTAACTTGAAAAATACAGTCACCCAGTCTCCACCTTGCAACTTTCATCTTTATTGAAATGTGTAGGAGAAAATCTTGTGTTTTTTAATCTAGTAAATGCATTTAGAAATTCATTGATTAAATACCCCCAAGACTCAATTTTTTGTATTATATATCAATTAAATCTGTATTATTTGCAGGTCTACTTTGTCCAGGAGAAAACTGCCCATGAATATATGAAAGAACAAGAGAAACAAAAACAAAAAAATAATCATGATGTGCTTAAATATTCATCTCACCCACCAAACCATGGAAGGAAGTATAAAGTAGATCTGATAGGAGGAGATAACTTATTCCTACCATTATCTGTATGTTTATCCTATTTGTTTTTGTCCAGTCTGACGTACCAGATCTTCTGATGTGTTTGTGATTCCAATGGATGGAGAGATTTGTTAGGGAAGTGTTGACAGCACTTTTGTGATATGAACAAGGATCTTTGTTACTTATATTGATCATCTGTTTTGTTGTCGATGGTGTTATAATTGTGTGTATAGACTCATAGCTCATGAGATATATGTATATTGTTATCATTATATTCTCATTCCATGTGAACTCTTTGTCCCTCAATGTGTTAAAGACTCTCACCAATTAGTTCACTCTGGGACTTACAGTCTTCAAACACTGGCAAAGGTTATGTGTGATTATTTTTTAAAATGTGAATTTGCTTGAAAAGCAATGGAGAGTTTAAATTGTCAACTGCAGAGGACTTTTGCCAGTAAATGATTCTGTGTACATCATTCCATATGTTGTAACAAAAAATGAAAAATATTGTTACACTTCAATGTTAATTCTAGAGAAACATACTAGTGAATGATTTACATGTATTTGAGGAAATAACTGGTTATCTTGATCTAGTATTGCAGTGGTAAGTTTTGTGCCAAGATGTCTCCTATTATTAAATAGTGAGTGTTGCTGATCATTGAGTTTTGCAACATTACATGTAATGAACTTGAGTGGTCATGTACATTTTCTAGTCAAAAAGGGTTTTTTGTGTGTTCACTAAAACATGATTGAATTCAAACTATAGAAATCTGAACTATTAAGAACTTTTTTTTCTTCCTATTCATATACATGTTGTTGGTAATTGTAACACTCGAATAATGCATAAAACAATACATAAAAAATGTCATCTACAAAGTTTGTATTGGGTATTAAACTAACAAAATGAGCAGGTGCTTTTAACACAGTAAATGTGAAATCATCCATTGATTTATTAAATTTTTTGCTGTTTAAATTTGTTAATATATCTATACCCTATGTCATTATCAAATGAATAACGACATTTAGAGTCCGCAGTGTCGCCATGTCTTACATACAATGTAGATTTTTTCACACAAATGATATTTATTCATGTAGATTGTACATGTATTATATTATTTGTAGGGCATATACTAATGTATCATAGTTTCCAAATCTTCAACTCTCACAGATAATTGCCAAATGAATGAAGTCATTTCTTATTAGGGTGGTTATTTTAGATAGCAGTTACCTGGTTCCTAGCTGGGAACTTGGTTTTTTTACTGAATTATTAGTATATAAGCTGGTTGTATTGTGATACTTAAGATGGTAAAATTCCCCAAAGTGTGATGGGGTAGCCACCCTATTATGAACTGAATTTTCAGCATACAAAATGATGAATTAGTGGATAGTAGTAAGGTACATGAATATTTCTTTGGTAGGACTTTGAAAACTACTCTTTCTGAACCATGTAGTGGTTATGTATTATTTTTGCAAGAGAGCACTTACTGACTCAAAAGTTTCTGGAGTGCATCATATCATGTCATAGTTGTGAAATTCTTTGTTGATTCAATTTTATGTTTTTATATACATTTAATTTATACCATTATTTATTTGTGCAATATTACCATTCAGGTATGTTATACATTTTTTTTTTTTTTTTATACTTTATTTTTCATTTGAACTTTAACAAATGAAAAGATTTGGAACATACAGGATAAGATATTGTTTGACAATTTATCATTGAGGATTTTATCCTCAAACTTATGCACAATACAATCTGTTGGAATGTAAACACTCGTTGTTAAAGGTACCAATGCATGTTGATCTAGAAAAAAGAAAATAATACATGTACGGGCAATGAATTTAAATAAATCCTTCTTCAATATCAGTAAATACATGTAACAACATTGCAGGGTGCAAAATGTTGCTTCTATAGTAAAAAACAAAATGAACATTCCAGTATAGAAAATAAGAATTCCAGTTACATTTTATTTTAAACTGTTTCATACCTAGAACCGCTATTTTTGAAAAAAATTGAAATCACCCTCAAACTTAATGATATTGTGGATTTTAATTTCCATGTTTGTTGATGAGCATATTTACAGAATTAGTCAATGTTGTTTCAATCAATTGTTGCATTCAATTCCAAATATATTTTCACAGTTATTTCTTTGCCTTCAAAATTGACTGCATCATAAAGGCAAGTAGGGGTTAGATAAAACATGCACTTGTACTTATGAAATCCTGAGATTTTTAAGCTTGGTTATTTCAAAAAATCATTTTATGCAACCATTTATTATAAAAATATAAAAATAATTTTTATCATTGTACATGTGGCATAAGGCACTTATTTTGTTAGACTTTAAAACTGAAATATTGGGATACAAAATATTCCTTTAAAATAAATACTTAAAAATGTTTGGATAGGATACAAAAGATTCCTAAAAATGCTGAAATGTGAAATTATTTTTTAAAATGTGTAACTTTTCTTGCTCATTAGAATGGCTGTGTATGTTTTTTTGTTTTGTTTTTGGGTTTTTTTTCCCAAAAAGAAAGTTACGGATTCAAGCCAATTCCTGCTTGCACATCATGCAGGTATATACATAGTATGGATCAGTTGTAATTGAATCTGTTTGTCAGTAGTAAATGGGGCAGTCTCCGAGTTCTGTGGAGTAGTTATAGTCCAGTCTGTACAGTTAGTGACCACTGTATTAGATGGCTGCCATGCATTTGCTTTAAAGGAATGATTTAAATGTGTGTTTTTTATTCATTTTTCATCCAATTTTTAAAGAAAACAATATAAAGAAAATGTTGTTGAAAGTTCAAAATCCAAGCACAAACCCCAATGTTGCCCAAGTGTTGTGTTAATTTATATACTAAGATATCCCACCTATAAGAAGTATGTGAATGTTAATGATATATATACATGTAAGTATATGTACAATGTTAGTAGTAATGTATAGAACTTATCATGATTTCAGGTTATAATCTTTCAATGGTGCAATTAAGGGGGAAAAAAAGGTTGGTTCAAATATGAACCTTTTTTTTAAAATTACATGTATATTATAAATGACACAAACATTCCCATTTAGTTAAAATTGTTACTTTACATATAAAGGCAAGCTGAAAGTTTGCTAAATTCTACATGCATTGGTAAAAGAATTGTTTTAAACTAAAAAGAAATGAATCCAAAGACCTAATTAACATCTTTATGTTTTACCTTGTATGTGACATTTTTGGATGTGTTTCATAAAACATTGTTTTGATTGGAACTTGTCCAAATTCAATAAACTTCAGGCATTAACTGTACTTTTTCTTGACAATATAGATTTTAATTAATTTAATAAAATTAAACTGCCATGAATCCAAGTCTGGTAGAAATTATGATTTTCTTGTAGTGAAAAGTTTGCATTATAGATTTCTTTGCTGAGTCAGAGATATTTTATGGAAAATTTCTTGTATTTGATTTATGAAATGAATTCCTCTCAGTATGATATCTTATCAGTACACATGAATTTTAAAAATTATGTTATATCCAGTTGCCACCATGAATTAACTTTAAAAAATGAATTCATTGCGTTTTTTCAATGTAGTAACAAAGTGATCTACAGTGTTTGCAAATGAAATTCAACTCTGTGAAGTATGCTTTAATTTTGTTATGCTTATTGCAGTAATAAAAGACATAAATTCATATATGTGTTGATTGATTTTTTTTTTAAAAACTTTTTTTAATTATTAAGGAATTGAGTCCTGATATTTTTTATTGTTGCAGTAAAAATACAATAAACTATTAAGCCACAGGCACCTCTTTCTAATATAAGATGACATACCAAACATATACATGTATATGAAGCATGCGTGGATCTAGAGGGGGTCCAGCCCCCCCCCCTCCCCCCCCCCCCCCCCCCCCCCCCCCCAGCAAAATTTAAATTTCTTTAAATTACATTATAAAATTACCAAAAATATGCCTCGGACACCCCCGGGGGAAAATTTTCTGATCCGCGCATGTGAAGTTTAATTTACATCTGGATTTGCATTTTATATGAAACAATTAAGTGTTTGTAAGAAGCAACGAAATGAAAGGAATAAAAATTTAAAATGCAGAAATTTCACAAAACTGCTTTTTGAAATTAACGTATAAGAAAATAGCATGCTTAACGTTATATGGGAGAGTTGAATCCAATAATTTGGTCAATATTAGAATAATATTAGATTCAACTAATTTGGAAAATGCACACAAACTTCAACTTTTTAAGATAAAAAATTGTTACATAACAAGTTTGTTACAAATGATTGAAGAACACGAGAGGACGAATGTGTCTTTGTACGACTTGTCTAAATTGTACGTTCTATTCTTCATCCTGATTGGTTGGATTTGAATAAGCGCGATTATTCGAGTAAGGGCCAAGGCAAGGGAGATCTTGTGACAACATTATAGACATACATGGTAAGATTACAAACAGCTACACGACAATTGTGATCCGATTACATATGTTTACCAGTCTGTCCTTATTAAAAATATGCATGATATGAATATTCATGTCGTTGGCGCATATATGCTTTCGATAAATATGAAATGATTTCAATTTGTAAACATCTTACCATTGCAAACTAGAACCTTTGATGACTCTTTTATTCAGAGGAAGAATAACAAATAAACGATCAACATGTCGAAAAGACTATCAGAGGATGTTGGAGACAATAGTGATGAAGAAGAAATTCCTTTCAAGATCCGAAAAAATTTGTTCAACACAGAGTTTGAAAAACCTGCTCCTGATGAACACATGCAGGTTTATCTAAGGATAAGACCTTTTACTGTTACTGAAGAAGATACAGAAAATCAGGCAAGAACTCATTTTATGATTAAAAAAAACCCAGTTAAGTTAATGTCATATTAATATTATGGAATGAACAAAAATGTCATGCATATCTGAAAATCTGTACTATCTATACTGGCATACGACCAATTCTCACCAAGGACCATTTCTCGCCAGTGCATTGTTACATCATTTATCAACATAAAATTATATTAGAAAAATGACATAACAATGCACTTGCGAGAAATGATACTTGGCGAGAATTGGTCGCACGCCAGTAGTTGTTTAACAGGTTTTTGATTTCAAATTTAAAAATGACCCCTGATTATCCCCAATTGATTGATTTTCTTTTTAAATTATTATCAATCAATAATCTTGAATGCATTTGTGATGCTTTTGTTCAACATTTTGGAGATAAGCCATGATCAGGTTTGGCACAGCCCACTGTCGTTTTATAGAATTTTTGAAAATGTGTATAAATTTATGAAGAAGTGCATACATGCTAGCCTTCTTGCCAATGTGGTAAACATGATGTGCTTCTTAAAAAAAAAGAAAAAAGACCAATTCTCACCAAGTACCATTTCTTGCCAGTACATTGTTACATCATTTTATCAACATACATTAAAATTATATTAGAAAAATGATGAAACAGTGCACTGGGGAGAAATGGTACTTCAGTGGCGAGAATTGGTTTTAGGACAGTACAGATGTTGAACCACCCAATGGGAGTGTAACCAACAAATGGTGGGTTGTGCCAAACCAATCAGAGTTTTTAACTGAGCTTATTTAAAAATGGGTTTGCATAGCTATCTTTTTTTTAATCAATATACATGTAAAGATTTATATTATTGTGGGTGTTAAGAAGTTTTTTAAAAAAGTGTTGTTAAAGTTCTTTATTCCCATTACTTGGTTTTCATTATTAAACAGTTAACATTAATTGCAAGAAAGATGGCGTCTTCTCGAGTCTTACATATTTTTGATTCATGATCAATTGCAGTATTACTTTAGAATTCAACTGTTTCTATTTGTCCATAGTGTTGCTTGGAAGTTGAAGATGAGAACCATGTCCTGACTCATGCCCCAAAGTCTTCCCATTCTTACAAAAACAGTGTTCATGGTCTTCAGAAGATCACTAACAAGTTTACCTTTTCCAAAATCTATGGCCAGGAAACAAACCAAAAGGAGTTTTTTAATGGCACAATGTTAGGAATTGTCAAAAACTTTATTGATGGACAAAATTGTTTAGTGTTTTCTTATGGAGTTACAAGCTCAGGAAAAACCTACACCATCCAAGGTAAAAATGGTCTTTTATACACCTGCCAAAAACAAAAAAATTAAATTCATAATGCTGGTAGATTTTTAATTTCAAGCGTTTTATAGATTTTTTAACCATCAGCTTACATTCTTCTTATATAAATAATAAATATTAACTTTCATTATTGTAATTGAAATTCAGAAAAATGTGTAAAATGATAAATTGTGTGAATGCAGGTGAACCTAGGGATGCTGGCATCCTACCTCGAGCATTGGATGTCCTCTTCAACAGCATCAACAATAAGCAGGTGTCTGGATATGACCTAAAGCCCAAGATGTTCATGGATGTGGTCAAGCTTAATAAAGAAGAAGCAGAAGAAGAGAAAAGATTAAAGGATAAAACCTTGAAGCTCAGTAATGACGAGGTATTGCAATTTTACTACAGTATCAATCTTGGAACTCAGAAGAAAACTCTGTGTGAAATGTTTAGGGCTGTGTATTGGTAAATATTTTCCGATACGATACGATATTTTCAGATATGATATCCGATATATTGGATTTACAATTTAGTTAAGCATTTTCAAGAATAAAGTGCCATAATAAACCAAAATTACAGTGGTCTTATTGGATTTTTTAAATAAAATAACAAAACAAACACTCAGTCTGTCTTGTTTGAGTCAATGAAAGTAGCAGAAAAAGAATTAGTTAGGTAACTTATCATATTTCCATATAATACCAGGGACATAAGTACTGACTGATCATTGTCATACCGTTTATTGAAAAAATAGGATATAAATTATCAGGGAGTAGTTACTTAGTTATTCATGAATAAGTATTTATAAGCATTAAAACTCTCAACAATGCTATAACTCCTTTTAAAATCACGTTTTTATTCAGAAATACAAGGAATTTTACAATTCAGGGCTCAGCACTTTTGTAATTTCTTTCAATTTAAAATCGTTTTCTTTAACATTTTTCATTTAGGGACAAGTTTTATGCCGTTGAATATGAAGTAATAAAATATCAAAATCAAAATAAAATTCATCCATCAAATAAACAGCAGGCATATAGATTTCCTCGGCAGACGTATGATTTCTATACTTTACGTAAAAGTTATAAAATGTATCTATCTTTACCAACATTGAACATTATTCCTAATTTTGGGCTAATTAATTATTATAAAGTCAACTTTATATTTCTATGATGACAAGTTTAGTTAAGTTAAATTAAAATCATCCATCAGGTAAACGGCAGGCGTATATAGATTTTCTCGGCAGGCGTGTTTTTCCCAGCAGGCGTGTTTTAGTATGACAGTGGAGAAATAAACAATCATACTTGTAATAACTACTGTATTTATTGTCTGGCCGGTCTTTTTCAAAACATAAATTACATTCAGTGATTTTCTTTAAGCTTGTTCTTTAGAATATCCCATACTCTACTCGTGTTCCAGTAATACATACACACTGGAAGCCATTTCTAAATTAAGAACTTCGATCCCGACCTTAAAAAGCGCAAATTTCGAACCCGACTTTATATCGGCATATCGTCAAAACTGTGTATCGAATATCGCTTGACAGTCGTATACCGGTACATATCGATATATTGACACAGCCCTAGAAATGTTCATTGCTGTTACATCTCATATGATGAAGTTCTCTGCATTGTGTGTGTATTTCAAGTAAACTGGTATCTTTTACAGGACCCAGATGTAATGAGTCTACTGGGTGATGATGCATCTGATGCATCCCAGCTAACCAACATTACAACATGTTCAGAGAGTTCTAACATTTCCTTCATGCCAAACAAAGGTAGATAAAAACATATAAATCCTAAAGCCATTTTACCCTCAGGGTCTGTCTTTGATGTTTTTCCACAGTCTTTACTACAGGTCATGATTACAGATTTCAAGCAACAATCCTGATAATTTTCAGATACTGTGCCTAACTTTTCTGAGAGGAAATAAAAAGCAAATGATGTTATAAATGACATGTACATGTGAATCAAATACCCAAGGCTATGAAATAACTTGATCTTCTTCTTTTGCAGAGTCTCTTGAATCTGGGGAGTGCCTCCTAGACATTGAGAACCGAATCAGAGAGGAGACCAAAGTGATGGTGGAGGACCAGGGACAGATCCTGTTCTCTGTGTGGGTCAGCTTTGCCGAGATCTACAACGAGCAGATCTTTGACCTGTTGCAGCCATTGTCCAAAAAGAAAAACGCTAGAAGGCCAGTCCTTAAGCTCAGTGATGACAGAAATGGGAGTCCATATATCAAAGGTTAGAATTTATTCAAAGCATTGAAACATTCAACTGTGTGCTGATGATTTATACTAATTGTGCCTGAATTGGTTTATTATGTTTTAAAGTTCTAGTTTCTCAGGTACAGTATACATGTATTTTTGAAATTTGTTTTCTTGATATTAAGATTTGATGTACATACATGTATGTATTTAAGATTTGATATATTGTAGGGTTGAAGGAGATTTGTGTACAGAATGCAGACGAAGCATATAAACTACTTACCATTGGGAAGAGGAATCTTCAGACAGCCTGTACAAAACTCAACCATCAGTCCTCCAGAAGGTAGATTTTGTCTAACATACCTTTAATGAAACTACCAAGGATCAAAATATAAATGTGCATTTTATTTTTATTTTGTATTGTTCTTAAATATTTCAGTCACTGCATTTTCAACATCAAGATAATCCGTGTAGTGGACAAAGCCAAACCTCGAATGGCCAGAGTTAGCATGTAAGTTATCCAACACTGCACTGTGTGAACATTCAAATTTTGTCATACTCAAAAATGCTTGTGAAAACAGTTCAAAGAACAGTAAAATACCAGTAAGTGCATGTGTACACATACATGTACATGTATATCTGATGCATTGATTGTGGATCATATTAAATAAAAATAATGATAAAAGATTGCTGATCTCTATATCATAACAAAATCACATGCCTTTTCCATGTACTTAAATATAGGACTTTTTTTTGTTTGTAGGTTAAGTCTGTGTGATTTGGCAGGTTCTGAGAGGTCAGCCAAGACTCAGAGTGTGGGAGATCGGCTGAAGGAGGCTGGCAACATTAATACATCCCTGATGACACTTGGTCGATGCATTGAGATGCTGAGATTTAACCAGTCACACAAGTAAGTTCTTAATAATGAATCAATATTTATTATGCATAATGCCAACTCAACTGTTACATGTATCAGTTTGTTTGTCATAATTAATTCTTTATTTTCATTTTGTAGAGATAATCCAAAGATTATTCCCTTCCGAGACAGCAAGCTGACTCGCCTCTTCCAGAATTTTTTCTGTGGACAGGGGCATGTCAACATGATAGTCAATGTGAATCAGTGTGCCAGTATGTTTGATGAAACCCTGCATGTGTTCAAATTCTCCGCCATAGCTAAACAGGTAAATAAATTTGCTGGTTCTGTCAAACCAGTTAGTACTCTTGTAGAGACTGATATCAATTTACTTCTGCATCTGCTGTTTGAAAAATGATTGAAAATAACAGATGTGTAAACGATTCAGAGTTTAAAAAAATTATTTGTACATGTACATGTATGTACTGTTGTTCTATCACAGGTGGTTATAACTCAAAAGCCAGATATCAAAACCAGACTGCTGCAATCGGCCAAGAAGACAGCAGACACAAAGAAGAGAGCCGTCTCCATTAGCTGGGCCACTCCAGGTATGTACAGTAAATGACAACTCAGATTAAGGTCACAGTTCCTGGCTTGTGATTTGTATCGTATGATTGGAAATTTTATTTATGAAATTGAACAAATTAAGGAAATTCAACTGATTGATTTATCTATTACAAACCAGACTTCTTTCTGGGTTTTCTTCTTCTTAAGATACTGCACATACATGTACAATTTAGATGTGCATAAGTGATCAGTTGGACATAGGAAAATATTACATGCAACTGTTCATGCTTGTTTACTTATTTTACATATATTGGTATAAAAAAAAAAGTGAATGCAATACTGTAAATTCCTAATTAAACGCGAGGAATTAATATCCGCCTAAAATCACAAGAAGCCCGTCTCGCGAATTTTAAAATCTCGCTTTTAGTTTTCAGACATATGTAAACTACATGAAACTATGATAAAATTTCGGCATTTGCGATTTTATGTTCTCGCGATTTGATGGAAAACCGTTGAATTGCCGAATTAAGTACTCGCGTAAATTAAGGAATCTACAGTATCTTACATTTGAGCCTTTCCCTTACAGGTCAGTTGAGAGAGCTGAAAAATGCCGCTGACCAAGGGGCTAGCATCCCTCTCCCAGAGGGCAATGAGGATGATGATCTAGAAGATGACTTGGATATAGAGGTATGCTCTTTTGACTCATAACCCCGTTTATAAAATATTCTGTATATTAGATTTAAAGTAGGCTGACTATTGACAGTTTAGGTCAGATGATGAGAAACATCCTTGCTCACTTATCTGCAGTGCATCTCTGCAGGATGTAGAGAAAATGGCGCCCCAGGGGTGGATTGTGTTTCTACCTCTGGGGCTGATGACCTATCATACAAAAAATAATTCCAAATGTAAACGTACTAAGTACTGTGAGTGCTAAATAAACTGCCGAAACTTGAATTAATGTTCAGAAATACATGTACATTTAAATATACAGGTAGAATCTTAACATCCTGACAATATTCAGAAAAGTATATCATGCTTCAGAAAAATTTCTACATTTATGGAAGAATGAGCAAAGTACAGGTGCAGTAATGTTCACTTGTACCAGGCAGTCCTGTCAGCTTTTGTCAATAAACAGATAAATGAGATTATTCAATATGATGATAGAATAATCTGTCTTAATAAAATGTCATGTAAAAAAAGGCTCATATTATCAAGATTTGTTGTTATTTACAGGAACTACTGGAAACAATAAAAGACTTGCAGTCTAAACTGTTGAAAGAGAGGAAAGATAAGCTGAAACTGGAGCTGAAGATCCGAGAGGAGGTGTGTAGTGAGATGATGAAGCAGCTGGTGGAGATTGAGGATGAGTGCAGGTAGGTCAATGTGGTCTACACTCTTTGTTGCTATTCTTTTGTATAAAGGACAGTGGCTTCTTAAGCCAAGGGAGACAATCACTTCACCCAGAAAGTAAATTGTCTCCCTTATCTGATAAATATATGTGGATTCTTGCAGTATTTAAATTTTTTCAAAGTGAATTGTCCCCCTTAGCTGATAAATAATACATTAGGATTGTTGCAGTATAAGAATATTTTCATAATACAAATTAGATACAAATAAAATATACAAGTATCTTTCAGCATGTACATGAAAAGACTTAACTGCCTCATTGACATTTTGTTCTAAATGATACTTTTAGCGAGCGTATCAGAATAAATGAAGAGGCCACAGAAGAGATGTATGAGAAAAGAATCCAAATTCTGATGGATGCTTATGAGAAGCAGGGAAAAAGGCAGGCAGACTTTATGACTGATGAGGATGATGAGTGGGTATCCAGTGTTCTCTTCTATCAGGAGCAAATGAAAAACAAGGTATGACCCAATGTTATTCATTTTCTTTTCTTTTTTAAAAGTTTTGTAAATAAACTCACATTGGGAGAAAAAAAGTTATACTGTTGAATGGTACTAATTCATACAAGTCCTTTGTACTGTATATTGAACATGAATAAATTTTTGTTTCAGGAAAAAGATGCAGAAATAGAAAGACTGAGGAAAGAATTAAATGAAGCCAGAATTAAACAAGTACAGTAGATTACTTCATGCATTTAAAGAATAATTACAGTGAAAGTGGAGAAATATTCATGACAAATGCAGACCGATAATTTCATTCATTCATAAAAGCTCGTACATGTACATGTATTTTTTTGTCCCCATAATCAAATATGGAAACATAATTATTGTTTTTGGTCATTCTGTCTGGCTACAACTTTGATGCTGACATTGAATGGATATTTCATATTTAATCATGTAAAGGCGTTAATGTAAGACCTAAATTGGCTCATTGATAAACGTCAAAGGTCAAATATTTGCTTTGATTAGATTTTCTTATCTTCATGAACAAAGTGTTTTACACTCAAATATTATTCTGTGTACAAGTCTCAAACAGTGTAGAAAAACCCTTTTACAGGTCGCCAAACCTGAACAAACACCAACAACTAGAAGTTCCGAGGAGATGGGAGACTCTGTCCTATTGGAAACTCTGACCAAACAGCTGGATGAAGTCAAGGCTACACTTAAAGAAAAGGTTCAACTTTTTATGTGTAGTTCATACATTTACATGTATTTTAAATGTTGACAATGAATTTTAATACCATGTTCATGCTAGACCTTCTCCAATCCACTAAGAACAAGGGCACCCTTAAATAACAAATTATAACCTTATAATAATTAATTTATTTAAACAAAAGTACACTTTAACTTAAAAGCTTACCTTGCAATTAAAGTTCTTAAATTCTGGTACTGCATAAAATGTACATGTACATATATATCATACTTAAAATTCCACTAATATTGACATCTTTGAGGCAGAATAAAACTCTTTATTGGCTTTTTTTTTCAGGATGATGAAATCAAGGAGCTGAATGAAATGCTGACAGAGGCTGGAGAAACATTCCAGGCCAAAGAAAAGGAGATTGCAGACCTAAAGCAGAAGCTGACGGAGGACAAAATACACAACGAGGAAGAGGTAGGTAGTAGTCTCACAACAACTGGAACATATTCTGATTCAGTACCATAGAACATGTATATGTAGGTCTTCATGGGTTTACGGTTATCCTTATGAAGGCAGTATTTAGAACTGAATGATGGTTTTGTTTATATAATTAATTGACAGAATTCTGTCAGTAAGAAATTGTGAATTTTATGCATGTAAAAAAAATTGTCCCCCTATTGAATAGGTTCAGTTGTTATCATTGACACTGTACAAACGTAAATGACATATAAGCTATTCAATAACTGGCACTTAACAGTTTGTATACATGTACTTGTGGTATATTCTGTAGGTGGCAGAGCTAGAGAGAGCCCTGGTTGAAAGCAAGAAGGCCCTGGAGATGGCAGACCAGAAGATAAAATCAAGAGATGAAAACCTGGAGAAAACAAGGAAGACTTTGCAAGGTACACGGAGACTGTCTTCTGTTAGTATGAACCCCAACAGCAAACCCTCTACTAAGTCAGTGGTCACATTCCCATTTGAAAGTCCCAAGAGGGGTTTTAGTTTACTCAGGCCAGGAAGTACAAGTGAGGATCTGCCAGTACACAATCAAGTTCTGAAAGTGGTGCTTACCCCTGTTCACAAAAATTATGTTGCTAAACACACGAAAACAAGCCTCCTAAGACTGCAGAACTCTCCCGCCAAAGATCCCACACGAGGCAGAGAGTGTGTCAAAAACAAGGAAAATGCAGTTCTTCTGAAAAAGAGACAGGCTATAGAGGAGGAGGAGGCTTCCAAGAGTAAGAGAAGGAAACTTGGGTCCTCTGATGTCAGGGACAAGGTGCATGTTCCAACCGCCTTGTCTCGAAAAAGAAAATCTGCTACCATGGGGAAGCGAAAGTCTCTGGCAAAATACAATTTACGGGTCAGGAAATAGTGACCAGAGTTGTCCACTAGTATGCATGTATCGTGTGACAGTTGTGCCATTGTGGTAGTCATTTTATTTGCTAGACTTGTGATTTTTATATGCTATTAAAAGATACATAAAATTTTACATTATTTAAACAATCTGATATTTTATCTGACCAAGCTGGATTGCCTGTGATTATTATTTGTTAAAGGAATTCAGGCTGACAAAAAGGCCTTTAATGAGAATGCCATACATAGAGTAAAATTTCCTCAGGTCATTTTTCTTTCACAAAATCTATTGGTGCATTTTTTCATTAAATTAACTGAATGGTAACTTTTCATTCATATGCTTCTTCAAGTTTCTTACTTGTTTTTCAACACTCAGGAGAAACACTCTGTGACACATTTATGTATTGATGTTTAAAAATAGACCACTTTTGTGCTGTGTTCTACCAAATTCATTGTGATTTTGATTTTTGAAACTGTACTGTAAATAACAGTTTCTAATCATGAATAAAACCATATTTCTGACTTTTCGATGTATAGCCTTCTGCAGGGTCAAAAAGGCAAAGGTGATGTTATTTTTTGTGATATGGCAATCATACTTAATTGTATATCTAACCTTTAGTGGCCATTAAAGTATTAAACAATGATCCAAGCATTTTTAATTTTTTAACATGATAAGCAACAAACCTCTGCAGCAGGCTATCCTTTGACGAAAAAACGACAAATATGCAACTGTGTATACCTGTATTTACACCTGTCTGCTTTCTTTTACAGGTGAGTGTTACATGGTATCAGGTGCCTGCTGCAGGGTTTGTTGTGTGTCATATTTACTGTCAGAGTGAGAGGTATGAGTAGAAATGCACCACACACACACACAAGACTAGACTTTTACATTGAATATTTTATTGATAATGAAAATATTTGGTGAAAATTTCAATGATTGCAAGTTCATTGAACTTTATTTTTTAAAAAAATAGATTTCAGGAGAAATACTTACCCAGTAAGTAACAGGTAAATAATCACAGTCATTGGATATTTTATTGGTACACATATTATTATCTGGAACACTGAGATAAACATTTTCTTCTTTCAAAATACATACATGTACTGGTATATTATAAATGACAACTGAAGGTTAAAGATGAAAATATGTTGGACATTTTAAGTATGGGTAAATGAAAAATAACATCTAATTTTACATCTTAAATATAACCTAAGGTTTAAATATTTAAGATGAAAATGCATCTGCAAACGATAAGAAGAATTCATAAAACATGAAAAGGTACTTCTGTAAAAATTTCAACAGTGCATTAAAATTTAGATGACTGGTCTACATATACCATAATTCAATAATAGAGATGAAGATAAAAATTATCAGTAAAAATGCATTTCAATTCTTATCAGAGAGTGCCGTAAAGTTATGGTAAATTTTATGTAAAATTTATATTGGTGACATTTTCAGACCAAAAAATATGCCAAAAAAATAATATTTAATGATAGATATGTTCATATCTGTGCCAACATTCAGATCTATAGTAATGTAATTAGGGATCACCAAAGTTTGGTGATTTGTTGATTACACGTCACATGGATTTTGATAACTCATTTCTGTTTTGCTTACAAGTGTACTTTGAAATGGTACTTGATTATAATTTACTAGATGAGGTAGAGAAATTAAGAACTTCCTTAAAGGAGAAGGAAGAGTCATGGAGGATAAAGTTTGAAAAGGAGGAGGGAGAGAGTTTGAAGAGGGAACAGGCCCTCATTAATGGCTACAAGGCAGAGATCTCGAACCTCAAGAGTCAGGTAGGGCATCACAGCTAGGGATTTATTGTTCAGTCCCAATATGTTTGGAAATCACAATTAGCACATTACACATTAGTGGCTATGGGGGCAAAATCACATTTGATTGTTCATATTTTGGGAGTATTGTACATAAGAACAGTGGGTTGTTTTTTTCTGTGGATTCCTCATCTAATTTGGGAGATGTATAAAATACACCTGCACACTACTTTACTCAAGACTTAACAGTAATCTTGACGGATAAAATCAAGCAAAAGTGTTTTGATTTGACATTATTGATGTACAAATAATTGCAAATGACCTCCATCCTCTAGTAGTCTAGTGTTAGTAGGGGAATTGCAATGAAATGCCTCTGTGAATTGCTAAAGATCTTGGTCTTGCTCAGTACAACTATGAATAATTTTTTCCAAATATTGCAACATGCTGAGTATTATTAACTTTTACAACAATAACCCTTGTTAAAAATAAAAATCTATATTTCTTTTTCTTCAGCTGTCTGTAGTCAAAGCTGAAAGTCGCCACAATAGCCCAAGTCCTTGCAAGTCTCCATCCAAGCACAGAAAACATCAGGACCACTTCATGGAGGACCTGTCCAAACAACTAAGGGACCTGCAGGCCGAGTTTGACCTGAACTCAGCAGCCACACGAGAGCTGGAGGAGGCTCTCCACAAGACCAAACAGATCAACGAGGAACTGGAAAGGAAGCTTAGCTCACAGAACCAGGAGAACCAGAAGGCTCAACAAAACATCAAGGAGGTGGAGTCGAGATGTGTGGAACTAGAGTCACAGGTGCAGGAGTTCAAGACTGCAAAAGAAGAGGCAGGGAGAAAAGTGGAGGAAATGTTGGAGGATAACAGAAAATATTTGAGTTTGGAAGAAACTGTTGAAGATTTAAAGTTCAAGATGAATGAGAAAGATGTGGAGATATCAGAATTGAAGGAGCAAGCGAATAAGCTTAATATGTCAATGGGTAAAGACTTGCAATTCCAGCTGGATGAGGCAAATATAGAGATTTCACAGCTTCAAAGTGAACGCTCAAAGCTCGAACGCAAGGCTGTTAATTTGGAGAAACTTTACAAAGAGAAAACCAAGCAAAACATGGAACTCAATGATGAATTAAACAAGGTCAAAGTGGCTAAAGAAATGTTAGAAGAAGATCTGCAGGATCAAGATGAGAATGAGGAAAAATTGACTGAGATCTCTAAGGAAAATGAAGAGCTGAAAGAAAGGATAGAGAAGTTAGAAACTCAGGCTAATCAACAGCAAGAAAAACTTGGTGAGACAATTCAACAAGAAAATGCAGAATTGAAACAGAAAATTATTGATTTGCAGGAACAAATCAGTAGGGAGGAGAATGTGAATAGTGCATTAAAGTCTGAACTTGAAGCTGCAACAACTGAAATGAAAAAGATGGAAGGAATTACTGAAACCAAGGAGAAATATGAAAAGAAAATTCAAGAACTGGAAGAGAAGCTTGCCAACTGTTCAGACTGTCAGGAGTGGCAGAAAAAGAATGTAGAGATTGAGAAGGCATTGGAGAAGCTGAAAGGAGAGGTTAAACAGTTACAGTGTGAAACTGAACCTCTGAGGAAGGAACTGACAGACCTGAGGAGTGATATAAAAGCTAAAACTGAGGAGGTTAATGAATTACAGAAACAGTGTGAAAGTGTTAAGGAAGACCTTGAGAAGAAGGAGCAAACATTTATAGAAACTCTTGAAAAACTGGAATGTACAAAAGACCAGTATGATGCAATGAAGAAAGAGATGGATGTTGTGAGAGAGGACTTGACAAATAAAACGGAGGAACTGGAAAAATTAAAATCAGCTCAATCCGACATGTTGGAGCAACTGAACACATCAACTGAGCATGTACATGAACTAAGTGATGCCAAGTTAAAGTTTGCAGAAATGAAATCTTCACTCCACATGCAGAAAACATTGTATGAGAAGGTTAAGGCTGATATGGTGACCTTAAAGGAGGAAAAAAGTAAGCTAATCTCAAGCAATGAAAACCTCCAAGAACAAGTCAAAAGTCTTGAGAACAGAATAAGTTGTGAAACAACTGGAAAAGAAGAGCTGTTAAGTTTGGCTTCAAAGCTGGCAGAAGTGCAGAAAAACAAGGCAGATGTTGAAGAGAGGTACACTACCCTGCAAGTTGAGAAGAGTGAATTGGAGAAAAAATGTAAGGAATTTGAGAATAAGATAACAACAGTTGCATCTGATAAAGATGAACTTGGTCATGATTATGCCAAGAAATTATCTGTGGTTGAATCCAAATTACTGGAAACAGAAAATGCTCTCAAAGAACTCGAGGAGACCAACAACTCTTTGAAAATGGAGAAAAATGATATGTCACAGAAGTTAGAAAACATTTCCATGGAAGTGACTGCTAAGAGTGCTATTATTAGTGAAAAAGAAAAACTTTTGTCAGATTTACAATGTGAACTGAAGAAGGCAGAAGACACAGTTGTGAATCAGATGTCTATTACATCTGAATTGAAAGAAGTCAAGGTCAGATGCAGAAGATTAGAAAACATCAAAGCAGAACTGGAGGATAAGATAGCTCAGGAGACAGGTCAAGGGTCAGCACACAAGCTCGAGGCCAGCAACAGAAATCTGACAAAGGAGCTGGAAGATTGTCGGGGGGAAATTGAAGAGCTCCAAAAGTCAAAAGAAAGTCTGGAGGAAAAGGTGGATAACTTGACATTGGAAATCTCTACATTGTCCAAGTCAACAGTACAGGATGCATGTGGAACTTGTCCAGCTATACAAAAAGAGCTGAACCTGGTAACTAAAGTACTTCTTGCATCATTAATGCTATTATTACGTCACAGTGTCTTCAACAGAATAATGTGTTGTCAGATTTTATGTACATGTGTAAGTCATCTGATTTTTTTTCTGTTTTAATTGTAGAGCCAAGAAAGAGAACAAACACTGAAGAAGCAACTTCAGACAGCAGGGGAAAACATTGGGGAGCTGAACAACAAGATCTGTGATCTGGAGGACCAGATGGTGAAGTTAAACCAAAGGCTACACGAGGCAGAGGACAAAAAGGTCACTCAGGTATGTTAAATTCAATATTATAAGTCATTTAATGAGCGTGTCTGTGTTTGAAATTTACTTGGTAATATGTACGGGTACTTTCAATGTTAAAGGAGCCTCGATTGAGCATCCCAGGGAATTCAGTGGACCTTGACAAGCTGAGAGATGAGTTGACCCAGAAGTTGGATGTGATCCGTGAACTTCAGCGAGAGTTGGTAAGGAAGGATAGTCGCCTTCAGACGGAAAAGTTGAAGACTAAGCAGCTGATAGAAGAAAGAAGTGATGAACAAAGGCGTTATGAGGCAGCACTGAAAGGTAAAGGCTGAAATGAAGTTGTGTGTACTTATATTGGTATGGTTTTTAGAGTTTTATGTGATATTCAATTTTAAAACATGTTTTCAATATTATTTTGTAGATGCTACTGCTAATGAGGAGTGCCTTGCTGTACTTAAGGCAGCCCTCTCAGAGCAAGAAGAGACAATGGAACATCAGGACACGCTTATTCAACAGCATGAGAAAAACATAGAAAAAGCCCAAAAAGGTACTGCACACATACATGTACATGTACTTGTTTATTGTTTAGTCATTCTGTCTGTGACCTAAGGATATTTGGAGATGCATATACAGTATTTGCATGTAGAAAATTAGAAGGATGTACATGTATATCAAATTACCATTAAAATAGCAGTTGTGCTGTCATATGCATTTCTGTCTTTATTGTAATGGGAAATGTATACAGTATATGTACATGAATTTATTTTTTACAGAATGTGAGAAATATATGAATATGTACCAGTCTCTCCTCTCAACAACCAATACCAGCAGTGTGGAAATACGTGACTTGAGCAAAAAAGTGTGTGACCTATCTGTGGAAAATGAAAGAATAAGAGGTGAGAAAAAAGACCTGGAAAACAAAATCTCATCTTTGAAGAAGCAAGAGGCAGAGCACCAACAACTTGCCAAAGAAAACTTCTCACTACGCAGTACCCAGAGTTCTGTGAAGGAGTTCGAGGAGAGATTAGCCTCTGTTAACAAGGAGAAGGAAAGTTTGCAGACCACACTGAAAAGTGTGACCAGTCAAGTGGAGAGTCTGCAGCAAGAGAAGTGTGTGTTGGAAGGTCGACTGAAGGAGATTACGAATAGAGACTCTAGCAGTGACCAGAGGCTGGAGGAGATGGTGTCCAAGTTGTCCGAGATTGAAGCCAGGCATAACAAACAGGAGGTGGAGTTCAAGGCATTGAGGGACCAGAAGAAGAAACTGGAGACCATCATAAAGGAAAACAATGCAGAGATTAAAGAACTTGAAAGAGAGTTGTCAGGTAATAAACGTGAAAATTTCGTTTGACATTCCCCTCTACCGTTAGCATTCATGTGATAAGCAAGATTTGCTTCGTGAAAATGGAGCCAATTGGAATAAATTATAAAATATTCATGCAATTGAGAAAAGTTAAATGAGTTGTCTTTAAGTTAGTAGATGATTATGATTTGAAGTGATTAATCAGAAAGAAATTCTCATATGAGCTAGAAAAAAGTTTGAAAAAAAGAACAGAGTATGGCAGTTAATTTTTATGTGAATGATGATATTGATTTGTGGTTTTTGTTCAGAGACTAAATCTCGGTGTGAAGCTCTGAGATCTGACGCAGGAAAAGAGAGCATTGAACAGCTGAGGACTGTTCACAAGGAACATGAGGCGGCCATGGCTGACATGAAAACAAAAATCAGGGTATGAGACAATGGGTATAATAGTATAAACTCTTAAATTTTGATGTGTTTGTATCATTAAAAAAGAATTCTTGCTTGATTTGATGTCCATGTACAGTATATATAATGAAATTGCAGAGTTATTAGAAACATGAGAGATAAGAATTTATTTCATTCAGGAAAAAGACCATAGTTTACGAGATAGCCACAAGCAGATTCGTCGCCTTGAGGATGAAATTAAGGAACTGGTGATGAAAAATGATGGAAAGGAGGTTCAAATGAAGGTAAAATTTTCAGTACCAGTAATTTTAGAGTACATGGTAAGCATAAACATACACCCAAAAACAGTAAACAAGAAGTTACATGTATGTGTTCCAAATCTGTATTTAGATTTACCAAGTATCTACTGCATTTATGTATGCATTTCTACATTCTGTTTTTCCGTCAATTGTTTATAAGTCTATGCCATCTACATGTATAAAGCACATTTGGAACAAATACTCCTGTATTTGTTACATTGTTTTAACGAGAATTATTTTTAATACTACTTTTGATTGCATTGTTTATACATGTATTTAACTTGACAGTTAGGTTTTAAATAAATTACCGTATATCACATTTCATTTAAGAAATGAATTTAATAAAAAAAATTTGATCAACATACATGTATCAAAGGAAAAATTGACCGGCAAACTTCATCAATTTGGTATATTTTGTTTGCTTACAATTAAACAGACACAACTTTACATTTTGTTGACAGTGTTTATGTTGGAAATTCCAATTCTATAAATAGTGTTAAATAAGAACAGTAAAGAAAAGTAGATTTGGCTAAAATTTTATTGATGCAGGCATAAAAGAAATTTTTCGACCAATCAGAAGTGCCTATATCTCATCAGACTAATAAATATTAAATGATTCATGTACATGTAAATGTATCCTTGTAGACTTGGAAAGAAGAGAAAGACAAACTGGTGTCCTCTTTGTCTCAGATAATTGAGAAACAGAAGGAGGACAAGGAGCGAGTCCACGAGCTCGAGAGCGAGAATGGTCGGCTGGAGGCATTAGTCAAAGACCAGATAGAGACCATCAGGCAGCTCACCACATCAGCCTCATCCACACGGAAACCCAGAACGGTAAATTCTGAACCCTCAAAATGTTTGCATTTCCAGCTTCTTGTTGCTGTGTATAGCTTGTTTACTTGGTAACTTGTCATTGTAAGAATTCATGAATTATGTTTTATTCAGAGGAATACTTCAGTGTCATCTGATGTATCCCAGCTTGATGAGACGCCTCTAAGGAGAACTTCAACCAGAAGAGGTAGAAAGCGAAGATCCTACTCCACGTCAGAGTTAGAGGTGAATTACCATGACTAACATTTAGATCTTGGACTCTTATAACGAGCATACTATTAAAAAAATTGGTGATAATACAGCCCTCATGATTTTTTGTTTGTTTGTAGATTACCTCTTCCAAAAAGAAAGACAGTGATGTATCACTGTTGTCTGAGGACGTGGGTGATGACAGGGAGAGGATTCTCATTGATGCCACACCCCCTGTAGCTGCCAAATCCTTAAGGAAGGCAAGGAAGAAACCAAGATCTTCAACCGACCTTCTCAGAGTAATACTTTCATCTTTGAATTTTAAGTTGTTGAACCTGAACATTGTACACGAAAAAGAAATTGTGGACATTATAAAAGTTCCTGATTCAATAATAAATACCAGAGTATTAAAATTAATATTGTGTCCCTACACAAAAAGTTACCTCTGCACAAGTACATGTATCTTGAGTAAGCTTAACTTTAATTTTGATGTCAATTTGAAGTTTTAAGTATGCATGAAGTCATGATTATGGGAATTTTTTAGCATGGAATTATATTCTGTGTTTTATTAGGAGAGTGCACAAGAATCTTCCAAGTCTAAAGCTGTAGATAAAGAAAATAAACCAATGAAGAGAATTGGCTCCATCCTTAATGCTTTGAAAAAGTCACCAATTTCAAGATCAGGTACATTTATATTTATATGGCAAATATATTTTCAAAATGAAAACCTTATTAAAGTGAATGAAATTTAAAGATATATTAATGCTTGCCGATAAATTTATTATAAAGTATCCCAAATTGGGTAAGAACATGTTTAATTTTTTTAAGATAAACTAACAGTCTGCATTTACATGTACATTAAAAGCCAAGAAACTGACAGAAATCAAGGAGCAGCCATCACCAAACCATATGGGTTCACCAGTGGTTGAAGTGGAGGATTGTGGAACACAGATGTCTGCCGAAAAACCCAAAGAACCACCTCCTCGTAAAAAGTCCCGTCGACATGCATTATACAAAGAGCCTCTTCAGATATCGGAGCCTCTGGATTGTGGCCAGTTTATTGTAAGTATCACATATCATCAAATACAGGATAGAGGGTAATTAACACTCGGAGTCATAATGATAAATTATTCTCTGTTAAAAGAAATGAAAACACTCCTGTTGATTATTTTTTCACTGTGTACTACTTTTATGTGAATCTAGGTAATAGCATTGTTGACAATAATGCAGAAAATTTTAAAACAAGTGAATGCATGTATTTTTCAGCACACAACTCCAGAAGAAAATGTACACGACACAGTGCAGAAACGACTACGAAGACGCCCCAGGAAGTGAGGGTCGAGAGCTACGTCAGATGTGCCAAACAATTTTACTTTCCAGTCAGACATGTTTCTTTGTACTGTGACTTTTACAGCTTTTTATGTTCGGAAGACTACTTTGTTTTAAGACTAGCTGTACAGTGCATGTTCATTTAGAGGTGTGTGAAGAAAGAAACGAGTTGTGACCTTTCCTTTCATTGGAGAGCTGGATGTTACATACTTTCACTTTACTGCCCGATCCATCTCTTGCATGTACAGCAGCAGAGCTGAACATGTCTGTCTGATATTACATGTACATGTATTTGCTAAAGATTCTTAATGGGTTGACTGTAGTGAAGAAGTATTCAACATTTTGTTGTTAATTTAGATCCTATAATATGTTTGAAACAAATTTAACACACACTAGATGTCAGATTCATTTTTAAAATCAAAATATATGCACTATTTTTTATAATTCTGGATTTGTGGGATTGTTTTTAATTATGAAGTATTTATGTTCCACACAACTTAGTTTTTTCTGCTTAATTTATATGAGAACAAAAAATCTGTCAGAAACCATTGTTGTTGTAAGATTGAATTACATGGGGCATTATTCACTATAAAAACCAGGTGTACCGACAAATACTGTTATGACATATAAATGCATTTTTGATATGGGTTAGTATATTTGCCAAAAGATGTACATGTATCAAGCTTCACTGAATGTATAAATTAGATACATGTATGATAATCACATGCTACATTATGAAGAATGTCCAGTAACATTTTTAAGACAGAGAAAGCTTTGCTATTTACATGTACCTAAATGTTATCAGTTTAAACAGGGTTTACATTTATGTAAAACTTTTGTATCAATTTATTGCGAGTTGTGACTGTAAAGAAGATTACAGTGAATACCCTTCTTATCTGATATCTGAAATATCTTTTCTGTCTCTTCCTATCAATCAAGTCCATCTTTGTAATAAAATATAACATACAAAACATGAGCTGAAATTGTTATTTTTTATTCAAGATCATATCACTGCCATTTAAAGAAATGTGAACTTTACCATAGACTTCTTTAAAATAATTGTTCAATGAAAAATGATTTCAAAGTGATAGAATTATGCAAAACTTTACCTCAATTATTGAATAGTACATGTAAATTGAAGGATTTGTGTGAAAAAAAAATAACAATAAAGTCAATTGGTATTGTTAACATAAACTATAAAACAACTTGTTTAATTTCATTATAATTCACCTCTAGATCTATAGGTCTAAAAATCAATTTTCTGCATACATTTATTATTTATATCCTAGTTTGTTATAACCGTAAAACTCCATATTTGTACTATTACAGTACAATAGAAAATTATTGAACTTCTAGGCCCCAGAAATTAAAATGATCAATATATAATTTGAATAAATGATCATTTTCCCTTTATTAAAATGAAATGAAGGAAGGAACATATGTATATATAAATACACAATCATGCAACATATATATTTATATACATGTACATCTACATCTACATTCTGTATGGCATATCTTCTGAGTGTACTTGGTAAATCACTACTACAATTCCAAAGAGGTACAGAAATAATGAACCTGGTTTTTTAAACAGCAATGAAAAGTGTTATCATATCTACATGACACTGTACCATACATGAATGTGTATAAATATTCATCCAGAATTACATGTTTAAGCAGTATTTTTTAAATTACCTACTCTCACAACCACTTCATTTACTCCTACTTAAAGGGACTTAGACACGATTTGAGCTCAAATTTTTCAAAATTTATTTTTTCATTTTAAATGGATAGAATGGTCAATATGGATGTTTTTAATGCTTTGTCAAAATTTGAAAGTCAAATATTGAGTTACAAGCGAGTTACAAAGGTTAGAATTCTTTGTTTTGTAAACAAAGCTTGAGTCCTGTTACTGTTTACACATGTGTTGCATTGGTATAAGTTTCAATCTAATGTTGTTTTTTGATGTTGATAAAATTATTCATGAACACATTGAATTAGTTTATATTGTTTGCCACAAGTTATTTTGTCAAAGAAATGGTAATTTCTTTACTTTACATTATTTGTAAACAAATATAAGACTCGAGCTTTGTTTACATAATAACGACTTCTTTCCACCGTATCTCGCTTGTAACTTGACTTTTAACATTCAAATTTTGGTGAATCATTCAAAATACACAAGTCAACCATACATTTTATACAAAAAAATTAAAAGTAAAATTTTCATCTCAAATCGTGTCTAGGTCCCTTTAAACAAAGACCATCTGCAGTATTCTGTTTTGATGCATGTAAATTAATTTATTCAAAAATATTTTGGTAATTTATCATAGAAATATACCTGTCTATTATTAATACATGTATTTTCGATTGCTTTTTTTTCAATGATTATATTCTTAATTTTTTTTTTTTTCAAGTTTTGAATACCATTCTGCAAGTTCAAGTTAACTTGACAAGATTTGTGTCCCTTCAACAGGATAAAGAGATCTTCAGTGTTTTACATCATTTTCAATATTAGACTGCTCTGACAAAAAAATGTTTGTGTTTCAGATTACATAAC
Organism: Magallana hongkongensis; assembly: GCA_016163765.1. Classification (NCBI taxonomy): domain Eukaryota; kingdom Metazoa; phylum Mollusca; class Bivalvia; order Ostreida; family Ostreidae; genus Magallana; species Magallana hongkongensis. The sequence continues at coordinate 48,287,863 of WFKH01010931.1, forward strand.
ATCAATTTAGGCATTCCGGAGATACATACAAAAACAAGTGTATAAAACTGCACTATTTAATCAAGTGTCACAAAATTATCAAGTGTAGGCAGAGCTGGTACTTTGAGCATTTTGCCGTTCTTACTCACTCGGCTGATTGATCGTTTGGGAACAGAGAGCTTAGGCCTGCCCGAGGATTCTGTGAATGTCTCCACACAACCTAGTCCATTGAAGCCCTTCCTGATACATGAACTATAATCCCCTACACCAGACTTTTTCTTGAATATGTTGAAATGACTAAGTCCTTGTATCTCTGTTGGATCTTCACATTTCTGTCTTTTGTTGGGATTCTGACTGGCGGTTCCAATCTTCAAGTATTTGACTTCAGTTCCTGAGTTTTGAAGACGTTTGTTCTGAGAAGACTGGGTGCTTGATGGTTTCAAGATTTCTGGAGACACTGTTTTCTTGGAATATTCCTCCAAGTCCACCTCTTTCGTTTTGTCCATTGACTCATCGAATAATACAGGAGTGTTAGCATTATTCTTGATGTCATTCAATGGACTCTCACTCATCATTTTATCCACAAAGCTGACACTGGCCACATTTTCTCCATTGGGACTTTGAACAGCCTTTCGATAATTGAGAATCTTCCTCTTCAATAAATGTTTCTCCTTTTCAGCTTTCTTCAGATCCTCTTCGGAATGAGCAAGCTGCTCCTTTAGGACAGATATCTCCTTTTCTTTCTCCCTCAGTATGTGATCCTTGGACATATTTTCTCTTTTGAACCTTTCAAATTCTGACTTTACTGCTTTCTTTTCTGATTTGATTTTGTCGTATTCCCGTTTTAACATACTACAATAAGTGGCTAGGTTTTGAACACTTTCTTTACTTGCTTCTCCATATTGCTGGATGGTCTCTTTGATATCAACTTCACATGCTATAAGGAGAAAAATAGTTTGTATCATTTGATCTTTCTAAACATTTACATTTATGTATTCAACAATTGTGTTGTAACCTTGATAATCTTAACTAGACATCATTGAGATGGTGACCATCTCAAAGGGCCCCGCTTAAATAATGGAAAATAGGATGAAAGCATTTCGGAGGATTTTAATTTGACTATGACTAAGAAATTTTCAGGTTAGCATAGAACTTTAAGTCAAGCTCGTTACCCCTTACCAACAGGCTTTTTTAGCTCACCTGAGCTGAAAGCTCAAGTGAGCTTTTCTGATCACATTTTGTCTGTCGTCCGTCTGTCTGTCCGTCTGTAAACTTTTCACATTTTCAACATCTTCTCCAGAACCACTGGGCCAATTTCAACCAAACTTGGCACAAAGCACCCTTAGGCAAAGGGGATTCAAAGTTGAGAAAATTAAGGACCACGTCCTTTTACATGTGGAGATAATTAGAAATTATTGAAAATTTTCGTGAAATTTTCAAAAATCTTCTTAAGAACCATTTGGCCAGGGAAGCTGAAATTTATGTAGAAGCATCCTCAGTAAGTGTAGAAGGGTGAAGTAAGAGCCAGATTGGACCAAGGGGAGAGAATATATGATCCAGACAAGGATTTTTCAGGTAATTCTGCTATGACCTTAACCTTAGACCTGGACACTTGGTTCAAGGTCACTGCAAACCCTTTACCCAAAGGCACTCTGTTGGTGACGTATGAGCCAGATTGGGCCAAGGGGAGAGAAGATATGCCCTGGACAAGTGATCTTGGATGGACAGATGGACGGACAGACTGATCACTATAGGGCAGAGGGGGCCCTAATAATAAATTAGAAGTTATCCTTCAACATGGTTTCTAGTCTTTTAGTGTGATAATTTCACACATATATTTAAATATATTCACAAAATATGTATCATCTAGATGTGTTTACAAATAAATGTCTTTCTTGACTGGATATTTCACAATTCTACATACATGTACATGTATACCATTATTTGTGCAACAAATAAAATAAACAAAATTCATGCAAGCATACCCCACAAGGGTTTATCACAATATTTTTCTTTTCTTAAACCACTTATAATTCAATGTACCGTTATATGGGAAGTCAAAATAAAGAAGATATATATATTGTGATGAGCCCTTGTACATGTTCCTTAACCTTTCACGATGAACTAACCTGTTAATAACCTTTCAATGTTCTGGTATTGTGAAAACTTTTGTTTAATTTTTGAACAAGTTTCCCTCTCTTTTTCAATAGCTTTTTGCTGAACTTGGAAAAACTGCAGCTGTTTCTTCAGGCTTGAAATATTTGACTGCTCCTGTATAAACTTTGTCTCTGCAATATCTTTCTCTTTCTTCACACTCTTAAGTTTTCTATTCAAAGATTCATTGTCACCTTCTAGTTCTTTCAATTTGAGCTCAGCTGTTCGTTTTTCAGCTTGCAGATTTTGAATGCTATTTTTCAACCGTCCTACATCAGAGTCATCATTTTCATTCTCGTCGCCATCAAAGAAGAGGCGATTTATAACCCGGGAAGGGTCCACACGAGTGCGACAGCTTGGACAGGTGTAGGACGTCTTCAGCCATGTTGAAAGACATCCTTCATGAAAAGTGTGTCCACATTGAACAGCTGCTATTGCCACTGAAGCATCATTTACAAAATGCTCAGCACAGATGCAACACTGAGCTTTCATTTTCAATTAAAGATGCATCACCTAAAAAAGAAAATGCATTATTCAGAATACAACATCATCAATGTTTTAGTGTTGGTTTTATTTCTGTCTTTATACTTTTTCCCTTAAGGTATTATGGGACACTTCCATATTGTGACGTACTTCCTATCGAAATAAACAATAAAATCAAGTATAATTTTATAACTGTTTTCTTTCCAAACATTGTTACCTAACAGCGTAGCGCAATGGGTTAGAGCGTAGGCTATTAATCTGTAAGTCATGAGTTCGAATCCTGCTGGGGTTTTTATAGTTTTTACCTTTCCAAAAAATTTTAAAACATATTTTTTGGTCAAATATTGTAAAATTGAAAATTCTAAACCGGTGAAAGTATTTTGATTATAACAAACTTTTATCCACTTTAATATCGACAGGTGTCCCATACCACCTTAATTAATATGTCAATTCAAATTGTATTTCTTTGACAGGTATGTTTATTTTCCATATATATTCATTAAAGTGATGGAAATGGTAACCCAGGACAAATTTTAGCTACTTGATCAAGTAACATCTGTTCTGGTTGGTTGTTTAATACTGTATGGCCACCAATAATTCGAGATTCCTCTTACTCTAACCCCCACTTTTATGTTTTGATTTGTGCAGGGGAAGTCTTGTGTTAGGCCACCGATTGGATCCAACAAGAAATAATAAATTGTCAAGGTAAATACTAAATCAGAGACAACAGTTGGAACAATGGATACCAGGCAGATTTAAGACACCTACAGTAAAACTCAGTTATAGCAAAGTCCAAAGGACCTGAGAAATTAATTACACAGCCACCACTTCGAGTTATTAAGAATGAAAAACAATGAAATATGTATAACTGGACCCAGGTTTTACTTTGAGTGATCAAGAACTCTGAGAGATCGGAGTTTGAGAAATCAGGAGTAAATTTGCTTAGTTATATAGAGAAAAAATCGGGACCATGATTTCACTTCGTGAGATCAAGAACTTCGAGAGATTGAAGTTCGAGCCATCGAGTGTCACCTGTATCCGAATTTGTTATAGAGGGAGAAGCCCTCTCACGAGCCCAAAGGGCCTGTGAAAGAAAACTTTCCTTACAGATAACATGTATATGTGAAAATAATGCATATTTTAGAGATAACAATCTATACCTATTGAACTTAAAAATCGTTGTTCAATATGGTGGTCCTTACTCTTCACCTTTTTAGCTCAGCCAAAATTTCATCTAAAGAGATTTGTTCGTATCTTATATTAAAATCCCAGCATTTCAAATTTTAAAAAAATACTAAAAATGTCATTTAAAAGATTTTAAAATGTGTTCTGCAACTAGTTTTTAATCTTTTTTCTTTTCAAATTGGAGCATTGTTACTTTGACGGAAATTGTTGAGTGATGTCTGCTCTATACTTACCATGACGATACAATGGGTGCGTTCATAGTTCTGCCGTTGGTAGACAAAAGTTGCTGTTGGTAAAATTAACTACCATTGGCATGCCATTGGTACCAATGTTTTTTGCCAATGGCAAATTTTTCTGCAGACGATCTAGAGTGTGGGAAGTATTGGTAAATGACGTCACAACTCATTATAGACATGGCGGCGAAAATCAAGACGTTAGTTCCCGGTTTTGGGAAAGCGATTTTCGCTCTAACTATGATAATTGGGGTGCAATATATGATAAAAATGTTGATGTTGTATAATTTGGGCTGAAAAAAGATGGTTGTTGTTTGACATTTTTACAAAACTGTAATCAATTTTACCAATGTTTCCATTGGACCTCCATTGGTAACATTAGTAAAATCAGTAACATTTGTATGCCATCATTAACAAAACTGTTCAGGTTTTATTGGTACAATTGGTACCATTGTCATCCAACTGCAACAATGGTTATTTGAAAGTTGGTACCACTGGTAGAACTATGAACGCACCCAATGTAGAGCACACAACCTTTAGTGTAATGTATATGTGAATAAATAGATAGGCGGATCCAACTTTGCACATTTCCAATGAATCTGATAATGAAAATATTTTCAATACGCTTTGTAATGTATATACTGAAACTTGTAGTATCCCATGAATTTTTTTAGAAAACTGGACTTTAAAAAAGTACCTGAAATAATTCAAACTTCATCTCTGTCAACCCTGGCTTTTCAATCGCAGTTTTACATAACATTGAACGTGATAACTTTTATATGTCCCGCCATCTTCGGAAGTTTGTTATCTCGTACTATAATAAGTCGGGTTGATATTGCATCAGGATAAAAACAAATTCTTGTCACCTCTTCACTATCATCCGAGACCAATTTATTGGTCAAATAATAATTTTTTTTTGCCTTATGCCGTTGTTGTCATTAATGATAATGATAAATCAAGCACGAATTATCAATATGGTTTGTTAATTTTACCCCAAAAGGTGTAAAAATGGTTCATTTATATAAGATAAAAGATTTTTGAACTATCAATACAGACACAAAATATATGCACAATTAATTAAGTATTTATTTTTATTAACCAAATTATTGATCGATACATAACTTCATTTTTTTATAAATAGTTTAACCATTAAAATATTGTACCGTCTGTTTCATCACATATTGAAAGGAAAACAATATTTCCTTTTTTAAACTTTTTATTTATGTATATTAAGAAATTCCCAAAAATCATTAAGATTCTGTAATCAAGATATTTAATAAATCCATTTCTTCCAGGTATTAACATTTTTCTGGAGATAGACATACCATTTAACTGGTCCTCAAAATGTACATGGGTATGGGAACTAGGTTTGTACACACATGGTTCTTGTAAATATGCAAAGTTTCAAGGTATCCTATATTAGATGACATTGGTTATTTACACAGAGATGTCACAGTTGCTTAAAGCATGGCTGTCGTGTGTCTATCGTCAAAACTTTAGAAAATTGTTAAATCAGGACATATACTTCTGTAGAAGCTGCAGCATCCTTAGATACTCGTCTAAACCCAAGGAAGGTAAGAAAGGTAAAGTGCATGTATGTTCAGGTTAATGTCAATGCTATTGATGAATGAAAATAATAGTAATATGAATTTATGAATATATTGGTCTGTTTTATTCATACTTCACAAATGGCATAGTGTAAAACCCCTGTGGAGTGATGTATGATTATCTTGAATTTTTCAAACTGTTAAATATATCTACAGTAAAACATGATTATGGTACAGGAAACATGTGTATAGCGAATTCCTTCTTACCATAAAGTCACTTTCATCCCCCACATCCTAAATTGTATTTATGTATAAATGGTGTGACCATGTGCCGAGCACAGATTTTAATTTAAATCAGAGACTGTGCGGTACTCTTCGATTTGCGAAAAAAGATAGAAAAATTCATTTGAACATAGACAGTTGGATCCACCTGCTAACTCATTCATTAATAGCAAAAGCTAACACACAAATTTATAGTGGTGTGCACCATCTACATCTATATATAAAGACATTAATTTGATATGTGCATGAACAAGTTTTGTCATCAGAAAATTTGAGACGAAGGAAAGTAGTTCAGAGACTTTTTTATTCTTCATTCTTAATTTTGATGATTGATATGTTTAGGAATGATCCTTCCTAATATATTCAGTATCTGAAATGTCCGAGTTACTTGATGTTTATAGGTTTTCCTTTTCATCAATTAATTTGGTAATCATTTGTGAAACAAGTCGTATCTCCTAATTAAAGTGTTGTTGTAACTTATATGGTTTGCATAGTCAAATATTTTCTCTGAAGTTGTTTTAGTTCAAAGTCTTTGTCTTCAAGGGAAGCTAAAGGCAATATACATAAACGATCGCTGGTCATTTAAATTAATTACTGGTAACAAGTTAATTTTGTCAAACAAAATAAAGTGCCAGGGATTTGTAAAATTGTTTGGCTGATAGTACATCAAATTCAACTTCCATTTTTCACTAATTTTGTTATATTTACCTGTAACCACACTACGCCTGATATAAATTTATCAGATATAACAAAGAACGGTTATGATGAATCAAAATACTCTTTGACTTTTAATGATATTCAGTTTGGTTTGAATATTTAGATGTTGACCATTGCTGAATCTTTGGACTGTCTGTTGAAAGTGTGGCAGAACTTTTGTGCATCATGTAATTTTACAAAGAATTGAAAAGTTCACATGTGGAAGTTATTGATTTTGAAATAATTTTTATTGTAGATCAATTGGTAAGAGTAGCAGAAATTCCAGTAAATGAAATAAAAGAACCACCAATCATTTTTAGTCGAGGAGAAAAGAAAGTAATTTCCAGGGATAGCAAAAGCTCAGCTGCTACTCAGCTTGAAATATTAAGTGCTGGTAAGAATATCCTTGTAGAGATCACTTATGAATATGTTGTTGTTTATTTGGTTTAAATGATTTCTGTGTTTTAGATTACATGCATTTAAATTCTTACCATATGCTGAACCAGATATTTTCCAAATACTTTTTAAATCAAACAGGATTAAAAAGACGACAACTGCAGCTTTATGTTGAAAAATGGTTTAAAGATCATGGTTTTACATCCAATTCTTCTTCAAAAGTGGAATTTAAAACATTTGGTGAAGTTGCAACCATACAAAATGGCAACAAACACAAAAGAAAAAAGTTGGAAAAGAAGAAGAAACATGATCAGAATGATATTGTGGAAACTCCTCCCAATAAAGTTTTGGTATTACAAAAGGATGAAAGCAAAAAAACAAAAGCAAATAAGGACACCGGTGAATTGAAACATAAACAAGAAATCAAACAACAGCAAAGCAAAGATGATAAGAAACTAAAAGAAGCAGACAAAGCTATGAAAGCTGATTCAAAAGCAAAAAGCACTGTGTCACTTGATAACAATGAAGATCTGCTTAGTTACATGATTGGATGTATTATGGGAGGAATGGTAAAAAGTTATTTTTATCTCATTTTTGAAGAAATATGATTGGATATACCTCAATCATATTAATTTTCATAACCTTGAAATTCCATTTAACATTCTTTGTACTTTCCTTATAAGCAGTTGTACATTTACTGGTAATGGACTAAAAATCATGTAATCAAGTATACATATTGCATAATGAAGTGAAGATGCATGTACTTGTATTTGCATACTCATATTTAAACAGTTTACTTTACAAAGTTATTCAGTCTTCTTTAAGCCCTGAAAGTTTATTGTAAAGTTTTACCACTGCATGGTACATCGTCATGTACTAGATATTTGATAAACTTTTTACTGGCTGTTCAAATGAAGTTGTGCAATTTGATTAGCATGTATTCCTTATTTTTCAGACCCACCATGCTCATTCTGTTTTGATGCAGTGCACAGTGAACACTGTCACTGAGGTTAGGAACCCACAGGTCTTTAACTGTGTACTCCTGGGATGGGCAAGAAAAGTGTGTAGTTTTAGTTTAAAAAATAATTTGGTGATGTTCAATGCATTGGAAGTACAAAAGCCAGTGCTGAGCCTGTACAGATAGAAACCCTTTTTAAAAAAAGATTATGTATGATTCAGTTAATGATTTTACTAGAGCATTTTTAAATCCTAATCTGATCAACCAAAGGCATGATTGACTGAATGTGATGTTTCAATATTTTTGATTGATTGATTTTAGGGAAACAATAAGATGATGAACGAATTATTAAAACAGATGGGAAAGTTGAAGATTCGTCATAGTTATGATACTTTTGCTGCACAATTACTGGTGATTGGGAGTCAGAAGACCCATAAACCAGAGGAAATCCAAGAAATTATGCAACAGATGGATAAACAGGTTCAGTAATAATAAATTAAGGGAAATTGTATTTTTGAAAAATGTGAAGTATTGAAGGTTAATTTATTTGTTTTAGAAGCAATTATTGTTTACAAAGTTCTTGTTTATTTTGTATACAATTCTTTTTTTTAATGATTGATATTCAAAGCTGAATAAAATTATAAAGGCATTACCATTCATGTGAATTTAATAAATCTGTTTTTAAAAAATTTTCTACAAATTCATTACAGAACCTGGATATGAAGTGCTTGGTTCAAGAAAGTGAATTTTTAACCCCTAAAGATGTGCCAACATTGCTGAAGGTGATGTGATGTAGTCGAATCTACCATTTTTCTCCACTATGCAATGACATACATGTACATGTATTAAGTATATATAAATCACTTTAATTGTTGGTGAATATAACGGATAGCTATGTACATCTACATCTACATCTGTTTTTCGATACTCTAGTGCAGCTAGAGTACATGTATCAGTACATTGAAAACTTCTCATTTTGAATGCTACAATAGTTTAAATCAACTTTAAGACATTTATTTTATGTTCATTGTCACCTATCATAAATCTGTATTAAATTTTAAGAAAAAAATTTTTTATACAGTGAATACGGTAAACTGTTTGTGACAAGACTCACAGCTTTGTGTAAACTATTTTTCTATTAAGATTTGGTTTTGGGGGGGGGGGGGGGGGCATATTTATAAGTTCTTAGTTATCCCTTCTGTATGTAAGGCTAATCAACCTTTATAATGACATATTTTAGGTGATTCAATCTGTGGACCCAGGGTACAGCCACATCTCAAATGCTCAACATACCACACAGTTGTACTCTATGCCACTACTGCAAGATTTTAATGAACCCTTGCCTGTAAGTATTGTAACTTATCAGTAGGGAAATAGAAATGGATTGGATAAAACTCTCTTTTCCAGAGCCTTGTTTAGAGTAATTAGACTTTATAATAAAGATAGCCTCAGGAAATGATGCAAGTCTTATTATAAGTCCCGTATCACATTGACTGTAACGAATCTTGACTCAAGATGAGGTGTCCAAATGTTTTCTCTTCATTCAATCCTCGGTATGTTCAACTTTTGTTTCTCCGCGCATGCTTTATGCTTTTGAGACCTTATTTGAAACTTTCTGGATAGGTATCTAGTAATCTAGTAATAGCTATCCTAGTAATAAACTATTGATAAAATGCAATTAATAAGTACATGTACTACTGGTAATGGAAGAAGATCGTACTTGAATGGGACATTTACTGCTATTATAATAATGCATCATTTTCAGAGCAATTGGTGTTTTTTTTTAATAAAAAAAAATAACAGAGTAAGATTTTGAATATTTTAAAGAAATGTAGTAGAACTATTTACATTTTACATCTATCTTTTTAAAGAGAAATTGCATCTACATAACAATATACATTGTATATCACCCACAACTAGTTTTAATAACTGGGATATATTTACAGGAGAATGTGCCAAATCCATTTTTCCAAGTCATATCACCTGCTAAATTTGAGGAAAACTTTCAAAAACAGCTTACCTATGAAGAAGCAGGATCAGTTTGTATGGAAAGCACATACTATACAAAACATACCAAAAAAGAAGAAAAGACTCTGAAGGTACATGTATAAACCAATGTAAGATGAGATCACGTTTGAACTAAAATATATAGTGTATTCAGTATTCAGACTGTTTATTTTTGTTTATGTTTAAGTATAGTGTTTTCAGATATCACTCTCTATACACCTTTGAAGTTTGATAGTGTATCCAGCCTCTATTTGTTCTTAATTGTGTTAGAATAGTGTATTCAATACATGTAACTAAAATATGTACCATTATATAAGGATAACACATTCAGTACCCAGACCCCATTTACCATTATGTTCATGAAAAATTGCAAATAATTTATAAGTGATAGATAATATTTTACATGTATAAACATGAAAAAAAAATTCCAGGTTGTCATCTGATTTTATTCATTGTAGACAAAAGAAGAGTTGAAAGAGCAATTCAGGAAAAGAATAACATCAGCACTGAAATCTTCTCTAAAGAAAAGTCACCAAAATGATAACACAGGTAGAATTTCTCCTTCTTATCCCATTCAGTAGGAAATGGATAAATGAATACATTGCATATTGATATAAATCGTTCTCTTCTCCTTAAGCAGTATTTTGTTTTGTTGTTTTGCTTCAGATGTTACAAAACTTTGGCCTTATTTGAAAGCTTTGAGGACACATCAGTATGTTGATATAATGATGAAGGTATGTGCATACATGTAGTACATGTATTGGTCTATATTCCTGGTAAGAATAGTCTGTTTCACAAGAAATGTGATACTGCTCTTTTGCATTGCAAAATGGTAAATTGTGACATAATTGTGACATAAAAGCAATAGTTTAACGGACATCAATAAATTATCTACTTACTAATAGTTGCCAAATTATGTTAATTAATATGCCACACAAAAGAGTAGTACTTCTATTATTGTGAAAAGACATTAAGGTGAAAAGGGGAGGTAACTCCAATTTTGTTAAATACACTAGTACATGTAATACATGTAATAAGATTCCTTTTTTTTCTTGGATATATCATAGACATTCGTACTTAATATGCATGTAATTTTATTTGTTAACAAAGGAAATAGAAATATTAGAAGAGAAAGAATATGGATTGGGATTCAGGAAAAAAGAGATTGGAAGAGCTGTTGTAAATGAGATTCAAAAGAAGTACTTCAAAGAAAATGGACATTTGGATCTGGTACAGTCAAATTTTTACAACACTCCCCTCCCCAAATTTTAAAGAAAAAAATCACTATTTTCTTCATTTTTTTTTTGTCCTGGCTGTAAGTTTGGGGGGGAGAGAGAGAGAGGTAGAGAGAGAGAGAGAGAGTAGTCCAGTCAATGAACGCCAGAACCCGTAACAAATTGCAAAAGAAAAAATATATGCATAAAAATGTTTATTAACAATTAGTTAATGATTCATTAAAAGTCGCAATCAATAACCTGCTGCGTTATTAAATTATTCGAACAATAAAATTTGTGTTTCTACAAAATCAAGTATGACATATTTAGCCTTCCATACTGAAATCGTAATATGACGTCATGCCACTACATAGCAGAACTAGGTGTCTTTTAGGATGAATTCATACAGTATCAATGATTCTTTTAACATTAAATTATATTTTTAAATGTTTTCTATCCTTGTTATCATTATATGGGAGGAAATGACGATATACATGTATATTTGTAAACATTTTAGAAGACGCCAATTTTCCCACAAGTACATGCAGTACATAATACTTTTTATTTGCTAAAGTGAGGAATTTACTTTATTTTTGAAATTGGAATTGTCGCATAATAGCTTATTATAACCTAAGAAATGAAGATTCGCTAAGTTTGGGCAATTTTATGCATTAACAGATGACTTCAGCAGACTCAGTTTAGAATTTAAAAGAAAACGTACGGTAGCCCAGGGGTGTCTTAATTTCGAAAATGAACAGGGTTGAAGAGGGTTGGATGATTAAGAATTTTTTATAACTTTAATGTTTTAAAGATTACAACTGTTTGACATTGTTCTTATCTTAAATAGCCAGCTATTTATGAAAATGTGAATGTGTTTGGTTAGCGTGGTCTAATTTCAATATCTAGTGAATGCATGAATCCAGAGTGTCATTTTAGTGCTAAAACCATTAGGAAGTCATAATTTTTTTATTGAATCTTTTTCCATACTTAACGCGTTTAAATTTAAAAAAAATTGGCAATCTATGCTAAATCTTGGAAAATCCAAGAATATCACTACCATTTGGAGGCAGTGAATTTCCAGTTTTCGGTTCTGACATTTCCCTGGCATGTAAAATATCAAAATTGTTAAAAAGTTATTTAGAACTATTTGGTACTAGAACCATTATGACGTCATAATTAATTTGATATTTCTTTTCCCCTTACTTCATGACAATAAAAGAATTACATAGAAATTTGAACATTTTCTTGACATTCCATTGAAAATCCTATAAAAAGTAATCCCGATACCTATGTTCAATTTTATATCAATTTAAAGAAGAGGTAAAGAACATTTCATATTCCGGTTTTACAGAGACTGTAGGCATTGTGGATATTTCATTTGTCAAAAAACGTGAAAAAAAAATTCAAGTAGCTAGGTTCCTTCATATTTCATTGAAACTGAAAGTTTAAAACACCATTTTACTGTGTTTATCTTAAAACTAAGCCCCGTTACACCTTATAAAACCAAGCTATGGGTTTGAAGCATCATTCAAAGAACTCATACCTCTTTCAGAAATCTGTAGACTCTTCTAATATTCTTAATCTTGACCTTAATTTGACATCATTTTAATTAAAGAGGAGGTCAAGAGCTTTATTAATGCTGGTTTTTTGAGAGAGAGAGACTGGGGCATTCTCAAAAATGGACAAATCTCTGAGATATGTTACTTACTTCCTTCATATTTTAGAGAAAATGACAGTTTAAAACATTATTTTTCATTGTGTTACCAAAAATGTAAGCCCCGATACACCCTATCAAACAAAGCTACATGTATTGTTACATGTATGAAGCATCATTGAACAAATTTATGTCTTGAATTTCATAAAAGTAGGCACATTTCATTTACTAGATCTTTACCTTGATCTCTCTGTTTTCATACTTATAAACAGTCTTCACCTTTAATGTGTAAAAAAAATATGTGTTTTAATTTCATAACTGCAAGGTATCGGCTTGTATTACAGCAGGAAATAGCAAATGTGTCTTGCTATTTTGGCAATTTATTGATTCTACTAAAACCCAATTGATTGTTTAACTAATAGCAAATGGTAAACCTATATGCTGCAAATGTAAAACATTTTGCGATACCAAATGCTGCATGTACAGCAAACAAAAAACAAAAAAAACCAAAAAAAAACAAAAACAAAAACCACGACCTTAAATATTAAATTGCCACACATAGTAACTGTATTAAAGTTTAACGTTAAACTAATTGATTAGTGTTAGTGAATTATGAATTATGTCTTAACAATTTATATTTACATACAACAAGTATGATTCCCTCCATTTCTTACAAAATTGATTGTAATTCATAGCTCTGTAGAAACTGACAGGACTGAAATCTACATGTCCCATTTATCGATTAGTCAAAACTTTCATCAACCTTAGAAAAATCGTGGACTGAACAAAATAATCATGAAGATGTCAGACTCAAAGTCCCATAGGAGACGATATGGCTGTTTCTTTAGCTAACGTACTGATGTACATTAACAGTTATTTAGTTAATTTTACTTACTTTTAAAAATCAATTTATTAATTTGTTAAAAGAAATATGTAAATGTCTTTTTAAAGAAGAGGTTAAGAACATGTAATAACGCGGGTTATGTATTTTATTTACAGTAGATTCGCCACCTTCATATCCCGCATGAATCACCAAAGAAAGCATTTTGTTTAAATTTAAAAATCGACAAAAATCGATCGGATTCTTTTTTTCCCTTAAAATCAATTTATAAAATTTAATAGCAAAGCGAACGAAAACGATAAATACGCCAATGAACTACAATAACACTGAAATGTTATACTACTTATACTAGGTACGGTATTGAAATTACAAAATGCAAACTATTATTCAGGTTATCAAATAAATTGTTTTTAGTAATATATTGCTTTGTTATATCATCATTAAAACCCTGTTATGAAGGTATTATATATGAAGAAAAATATAATTCCAACGAAAATGCAATAGAATGAAGAAATATCATGTTTTTAGTGCAAAAAGGTCATAAAATTTAATCATGATTAAAAATTAAATTTTTAAAAACGTTTTAATTTTTTTTTCTATTTCTACTCTTGTTTGAGAAACACAAAAGGACTGCTTTTATTTTATCACTTTTTAAATGCTCAAACGATTTTACTGTTGAGTGCTAATTGCCCGTGTTCTTGCCCAAATACTCATGATTTCGCATAGAAAAAAAATCACTTTAACCTTTACAAAAACATGGCGACTTTTTGCCGTGGAATAATTACATTATATGTTGAATAAATACAATGAGAAAAATTCTTTTGCAATTTGTTTTGGGTTTAGCATATTTGGGCATTCATTGACTGGACTAGAGAGAGGTACTAAAAGCTTAACATTTGTGCAGATATCCCTGACTTAAAGTTTGACTCTCATCTTCAATAAGGATATTTTGTTTAGGTAGGGCAATATGCCTGCATTTAGTTTTATTATTAATGATATTATGTTGGATCAGAGAGGGATCAGATTCTATTCATTCTCTCAGTAATTATTTAGTGTTTCTTCCATACTTGAGTCATTAAGGTGACATTTTCTATGATAATGTACCGTAGTATATATCAAGTGAATTTCAAGCAATTTGTTCGATAGCCGTGTTGTTATTTGGTCTGAACTATTTAGAATGATGATGATTTTTTTTTTCAGCAAAAGATAGTCTACAAGGAATATGTAGAAATGATTCTGAATGAAAGAAATATCAAAGGATGTCACAGGGAAATTTGGCAGTCAATATGTATGAAGCATGCTGGCACAAGTACTATTGTAAGCTATTTTATTATACCTGCACATCTTAGTGTTGATTTTCAAAAGTTTTACAAGTGCAATAAACATGTGAAGTGATTTTACTTTCCCTTGTTACTCAGTTGCCAAAGTAAATCACAAATGTTGGCATAAATGCTTAATGTGGTTTCATTAACGTTCCTGCATGGGCATTGATTTTCATGGTTTTAGAAAAATGTATGGTGACCGTGATCTTTTGATGATTTGTAAATTCAAGAACAATGGTCTTCTCCATTAAAAATGCTGTTACTTTCTTACTTTGATAAATGTTGAATTCATTGATTGGCGCAACAATTACAATCCATGAAAATTCGTCGTCAATGAAAAAAATAAAAAACCACAGTACATATAAATTTCAAAGTAAATTTAGTTTGGATGCTTATTTTCTTCATAAATCAAAACAAAGTGTGCTACATGTACTGTTTGAACATTTTTCACTGTTTCAAATCCTGACAAAACCATTTTAGATCACACAATTCAACAAAACTTTACCCTCCTATAACTTATGTTTCTAAAGTACATGTATAGGTAAAGATAAGTTCATCATATTTTACATTATGTTGATATCCAATATAATTTTCCTGAAACAATTTATCATAATATTATTTCTTGTTTAGTTTCCAGATTTTACATTTTCGGACCAAATATTATATTCGGTAAGTACACATCCTTCAGCATGTTCTGACTGTATATGAAATTAATTCAGTCATTAATTGTCCAATTCTCAGGGTCTTTTGGTTTTAATTTCATGCTATGTATACTGTATACTATACTATACATGAATCATCTTCGCAAGTCAAGGGTTTACGATCCACTCTGCTCCTCTACAACCCTTGGCAGATTTAGCAAATGTTTTCAGAAATAGCACAGCGCCGTCTAGCCATTGAGTTAAATTGGAGCAGCTAAAATATGTATTTTTCATCTAAGAGGTATTGGAAGAAATGGTCGTGAAAAAAAAAGAAAAATAAGAATAATTTTAAAAAAACATATATTTGTAATTATATATCATATGTTATTCATTAATCACGTAAAATTGTAACAATGAATGTATTTTAAAAATATATGAAAACACAACGAACTAAACTGCCAATTAGTAGATTCCCTGCAATCGTCTGGCTTCGCAGCCAATCAGATTCTGTTGCGCGAGTTTTGATTTTGTTGGCTAAATCTGCCAAGGGTTGTAGAGGAGCACAGTGGATTGTAAACACTTGGCTTGCGAAGATGTACATGAATAGACAAAAGTTGGTTGAATAATTTTGAAATTCACTGTACCAGTAATATAATTTCACAGCAACAATTAAACCCAAATGGTCATTGGAAGATATCATGATATAATGTTTGTTAATCTCCAGCCTGAAATGTTTTATTTCAAAAAGATTTTTTGATTGATTTTGTCAACTGAAGCAATATATTCAGTAAAATTATTTTTAAAAAGGAACTGTTTTATCTTTTACAGATTGGAAAATATCTTTACAATATATTGAAGTATAATCTGGATATACAGATAAACAAAAAAGATGGGTAAGTGAATTGTGGATCTATTAAACTAGATTGGGGGGTTTCATATCTGTATTATTTAAAGATCTAACATATAATTTAATTGAATATGGTATTCTTTTCTTTCAGTACTGTATCAAATGAACCAGTCCTCAATTTTTCCTCCAGGGTGAGGAGAAATGAAGATGGATTTTTGACTTTTGTTAGTGTAAGTATTTTTATGTATTTAATGAGTTAATATGCCCTTACATATATATGTAGATATTTTATGCAGAATAGACTTAACATGTGATGTTCAATTCTGTAATTGCACAATATTGTCACAGAGCTCATCTGATATTGTAATTAAAAGAAATTAACCAGTTGTTGGTTCATTTTAGAATTCATATGATCAAACAATCCACAAAATCTTCAGAAATTATATCCATGGGCAATAAATACATGTATACTGTACAAGAGCATGTACCGGTATTTTATTATGCTGTTGGTTAAGTACATACATGTACATGTATTTGCAACAGTGAAACAATGCTTGGGTATAAATGTAGAAATGACATATTGTACAAAATTTCAATATAGTTAATGATGCTGATTAACAGTTTTGCACTTCCATCGCATATGACATAGGCCCATTATGTTATACTATATACATGTAGATTACTTTGTATAGCCAATCAAAAAAAGTGTTGCATTTAAAATTGAATTATTTATATTTACAGTACATCTGAGAAGTGCTTGTGTTTTTTAAATGTTCTTGACATATCAATATTGGGCCCTTCTTGATTTGCAAGTTATAGTGTTTTGTTTAAACCCAAAGCTAGAATAATAAACAAGCTACAACTTCTTTATCAAAGGATCAACAAAAATAATAAAACAAGAAAACTTTCTACACTGTTATTCGGAATAAAGTTAAAACTGGTGTGGGAGCATATGTTTTAAAGATTGACCTTAAAACACTTTACATTGAAAGATAACAATTCTGAAGGGGCTTATCACACACTGCTTATTGATTGCAAGAAGTCACTGATATGGATTGAGATCAACATTAACTTTCTGATTGTTGTCAATAACTATTTATGTAGTGTTTACATACTCAGATTAATAACTTATTGGTTTGACCATTCTAACAGTATATATACCAAGTCATGACATCTCTAAAACTTTGATGTTTTTTGTAACCATGTACATGTACATGTATATTGGGGTATTGAATGCAGTTGTAAGCTTACTGCTTTACTAGTGTAAATTTTCCCCACATGTAAATTAGCACTTTTATAGTTCACGATCTATTGTGTATCATGTCCATTTACCAGTATGTTTTGTTTTGGGTTTTTTTTAAAAGGCTTTTAATATGTGGTGGTTTTTGCTTATGATGATTTTAGAGTTATTTCCCTTTGACCCGACCGGGCGTGGTATGCGCATGCCAGGACTGTAGTGCCTGACCGGTTGGGTGTATTTAGTCAGTCTTTAACTTTATTATATCAGTTACAGACATACTTTAGGGGATTGGGGCTAAATTTCATTTCAACTTTTAGTAACGGTAAATATCACACTCCCTTAATGGCTATTTATATGATACTGTTTCATACCTGTTACGTTTATATTTGTTTGTGTCGGTTATTTATTACAGAATATAATTATTTTTAAACACTGAATATACTCGTTATCCTTCTGAACTCGGATCATACATATGTACAGGACTTAACCCCTAGATGGTCCCGTTACAAATAGAACTACAATGTGATTCCTCATATGATGAATATTTTAGATAAATCCCAGGTTAAAGAAGTATAAGATCCATTCTAAGCTAATCAGTGAACAAGCTTTTTATCCAATGATTGTACCTCCAGTTCCTTGGCAGAGTAAACAGCTTGGTGGATTTATCACATACAACAGTGAGTAACTTGTTCTTGTGCTCGAGTGTTTGGGGGTTGGGGGTTGGGGGTGAAAAAGCTTATTTTGAATGGATTTCATCAAATGTGTACCAGCTGATAACCAAAAGTAATTGATAAACTTATCACAAACAATTAAAAGTACCTGTATGTCATAGGGTATGGAGGACCCTTGATACAACCTCCTTTTTATTAACTCAAAATTTGAGAGGATTATATATCACTTTTATTGCCTATAGGTGATAGCTGCTCTCTTTTATACAACATGTATTTCCTTTGTGCCTGTACAGTATATATACATTCCATTTTTCATCATTATTTCTTTCACAAATATGGTTTTTACATTATACATGACATTGTACACATTTCACAGGTGATTTGATTAGATGTTTAGATGAAAAACAAATGGAGTTAAAATATTTGGAAAAGTATCCTGAAAATTCTCTTCACCCTGTCATGGACTCATTGAACATATTAGGAACCTGTGGCTGGAAAATCAACACAAAAGTAAGTAGGGTATAGTTTACAAGGTGTAAAATGTTTAATGTTCATATCAGTATGGAAAAAGACTGGTACATAAATCTGCCAGAATTGGTGTTCACTGAATAATGATGAAACCACAAACTTATTTGGAATACATTCTACCAGGCTTTTATTTTTAAATTATAAAATAAATGTATCACATTCATTTCAGATGTTAGATGTTGTTTTGGAATTGTTTAGAGAGAATGCTGGTTCTTTCTTGGATCTTCCACCAGCCAAACATACTCTGCAGAAACCTGTTTTTCCTCTTCAAGAAACAAAAGAGTAAGCAAAATACATGTATACTGCTCACATAGTGCTTTATGTCAACTTTAAAAAATTCAAGTTTTTTATAAAAATATATGAGTTTTCATTGCCTAAGGCATAGTGAATAACGAAGATATTTTTTTTTCATTTAATAGGCTAGAAAAACAATATGCACAAGAAGAGGAAGAATTGAAAAAGAAGAAGGCTGACCTGTGGACTGTTTTTTACAATTTAAAGAAGCAGCGTGCTGAGACTCACAGTCTTTGGTGTCACTTACACAGAACATTGACCATAGCTGATTCGGTGAGAAGGGAAATGGGTTTAATTATTAAGGCCCCGCTCTGTGGGCGTCCTGTAGTGATCAGTCTGGCTGTCCGTCCTTCTGTCCATCTGTCCATCTGAGATCACTTGTCCGGGGCATATCTTCTCTCCCCTTGGCCCAATCTGCCTCATTCTTCACCTACAGAGTGCCTTTGGGTAAGGGGTGTGCAATGACCTTGAACAAAGTTTCTAGGTCTAAAGTTAAATCCTTATTCTCTCCCCTTGGTCCAATCTGGCTCATACTTCACCCACAGAGTGCCTTTGATCGAATGTTGTGCAGTGACCTTGATTGATCTTTAAAGGTCAAGGGTCAAGGTCATATCAGACCACACAATAAAAAAAAATTCCAGAGCATATTTACTCTCCCCTGAGCCCTATCTGGCTCATACTTCAGATAAACAGAGCTTTTGGGTTAAGGGTGTGCAGCGACCTTAAATCAAGTTTCAAGGTCAAATGTGAAGGTCATAGCAGATCTCTTTAAAATCCAGCCTTAGACCACAAATTATTTCCCATTGGCTTAATCTTGCTCATATTAAACCCCAAAAAGCCAGTTGGTAAGGGGTAATGTTCTACGCCAACCTGAAAATTTCTAAGTCATAGGTCAATGTCAAAGCAAAATCCTCTGAAATGCTTTTATTCTATTTTCCATTATTTAAGCGGGGGCCCTTGGAGATGGTCACCATCTCAATGATGTCTAGTAATATTAGTAAGTTGCACAAAAACTCACATTTTAAATGACCATCTAAAACTTTGATCATTGGTAGATAAGTAATTTGAAGTGTTCATTATATGAATTTGATACATCCTGGGAATTTTCTAATTTTTAATTATATAGATGTTAGTAAGCAAATACATTTAGTGTACTTATTAATTGGTCAGATTTGATTTTGTAGCTTAGAGATGAAGTCATTTGGTTTCCCCATAGTTTGGATTTCAGAGGGAGGTGCTATCCATTCATGCCTCACCTGAACTATCATGGTATGTAGAGCAAGCAGTATTTCTGTAATAATAATTTAGACATTAAGTAATGTGCTATAGTTTAATTAAGTTTTGAGATACATTACTGTACTGTGTAAGGTATATTGTTAGGTCTTAATTCTTGATACACTGTGTGTCATGTACCATTCAATGTAAATTACATGTAGTGAGATTTGAAATATTTATACACTTTTTAACTTGATTTTCCAATTTTACAACATTACACAGGGGATGATGTGAGGAGGTCACTCTTCCAGTTTGCCAATGGAAAACCTCTGGGAGAAAAAGGACTGGACTGGCTGAAGATCCATTTGATTAATTTGACTGGGTTTGCAAAAAGGTAACAAGACATGGCTGCAAGGAATTCTGTCTCTCTAAGACTTTGAAAAAAAGCTTCCCTCTTGCATTTTATTGTGTACATGTCCATAAGTTTTTTAAATAAATGAAAATGTGTATGCATTTACCCCTTGATGGAACTTACATGTAATTGCAAGTCTGTGTGGAGAGAAAAGACAACCACTACCGGGTACATTGCTTATCAGAGTGTAATAAATTCAGAATATGTTGTGTATAAGTATTGATTGTTGGTTAAGTCTTGGACATCAATTTCAGGTCATCAAATAAAGAAAGGCTTCACCTGGCCAATACATTAATGTCTGACATAATGGATTCTGCTGATAATCCTCTTAAGGTATGTTATTGTCTAAGATCTAATTACTGACAGGTGTGACTGTTAAAGCTGTATTATTGTTGTGCAATTTCCAGACAACCTACCCCTTTGCAGACTCAATCTACATTCTACAGTACCGTCAACGCGGATCCCGTATTTTCCGCGCACCCCCGCGATCCAAATTGCAACACGGTTTAAGACAGGTGTCTCAGGTAAAACCGCGTACCCCCGCGGTAGGGTCGTTCAGCAAATCAACATCGCCGCGGTCTTGATGATCAAATACAGGTGAAGAAAAGTATCGGACTGAAACGCAAGTTATCTCCCTCGATAAAAAAAAATGATTGACGGTTACAAGTAACTATATATATCATATTATTAATGGAACTATTTAAAACAACAGACGATACATTTTCAAATTCTTTTAAAAATTCATAGCGTGTGTTTAAAATTATTCATCGATGCTATTTCATTTAGTAACTTGACGATGTATTATTACAAACTAATAATATTGACGTGGCTTATTAAAAAATTCATATGTTTGCCAGTCGGATTTTATTATTTTTTTTCTTCAATCTTATTAAATTGTGAAGAAGTATTGAAACTTTTCTGTTTTATCTATGCAAACTGCATATTGGGTAAATCAAATTATTGAAATGCTTTTGTCGATCTATGTCTGTCTGATCGAGTTTTAACAAATTTTCAGCCTGTTTGCAATCGTATTATAGAAAATAGAAAGTACACATTTACGTGTATTATATTAATTATATTCGTATGTTGTATGTATTTTAAGATTTTAATCTACTTGTTCATGGGCAAGGTTTTCTGTGCAAGTGATATAATACATGGTCTGAAAAACAGCGCGCTAACCGCGTATCATGTTAGAATATTCGCGAAGCGGTTTATGGCAATTTAAGGTCGCAAGGATATTTTTCAGGTTGACATCAGAGTTAGGTAGATAATATCAAAATAATTAGTGTTGTTCTCTTATTTTTACCTTATAAGCTTGTTATATTGCTACTTAAAGTTGTTTATTCTTTACAAGAAATGAAAGGAGGTAATTATTTTGCATCACAAAACAACATGGGAAACTGTGCATGTTATTAAATGCATACAACTCGAATTACTTTTCAAAAAATACAAGGCAAACTATTTATGTACTCATTTTCTTTCTTGTGTATATTTAGTTTAAGTCGTGATTATTTCCTGTGTATAGTGATTAGCAAACCCAAGGTAGAAATCGGCATGCCCTGGGGGTTTTCACACCTGTTCAAGACAAAAGATAACCTCTAAATTGCAAACTACTTCGTCTAGTCATACAACACCACCCCTTTTCTATCTTACAGAAGGGGTTTCTTGATTTGTGAGAGAGAGAGAGAGAGAGAGAGAGCGCCTTTTAGTCGT
Organism: Magallana hongkongensis; assembly: GCA_016163765.1. Lineage (NCBI taxonomy): Eukaryota > Metazoa > Mollusca > Bivalvia > Ostreida > Ostreidae > Magallana > Magallana hongkongensis. Next base: position 48,310,375 of record WFKH01010931.1, read on the forward strand.
AATTTTACGTACATTCATTTGAAAAATACTAATATTAAATATTCATAAAATTAGTATCCACAAAAGAAAATAGTACATTGTGATCAGCATGTAGTTTCAGTCCAAGTCCACGTGCTACCCCTGTCAATCAAATTAATGTTTGCACCACCGTGTTCCTTCCAAGATAAAGGAAAAAAAGTTTCGTTCTAATAGTGTTCTGTCCAAGTAAAGAGAAAAGAAGTATGCAAAACAATGAAGTATATATTCTACACTGTTTGTGATGTTTGATTTCAAGTAAAGAGAAAAGAA
>WFKH01010931.1:48311078-48321852 GCA_016163765.1 Magallana hongkongensis
GGGGGGGGGGTTTTCCAGGGAGGAACATCTTAAACACCTTTAACAGTTTAGACACTTAGTAAAATGAAACAATTGTTTATTGCATTTGTTACTGTTAGTAAAATCGTTTGATGTATTATAAATTCCTTACGATCCCTCGTTACACGGACTGTCCACCTGTCTCATACCTATGTATTCTGTGTGTTCAAGCGTAGAGTGATTTACTCCTGTCTGTGCAATGGTTTCACACCTTTGCGTAAAACAATTTGGACTAAAGTCAATACAGTTTACTTTGACAGTCATAAAAAGTTGAAGATAGGGGTGGGGGGCGGTTACGAAAAACGTTATTCGCAACTGATACAACATATGTGTAGTAGCTTCGTATTCAACACACATAAAATGATACCAATATCATCCCCCCCTGCGAATGTTATTGTCATTTAAATTTAGACCACGTGGTTTTATTTGACCCTTTCAGTTTCATAGTAAAATTCGTGCCTCTTGTTTATAGTCTATTTCCTAATATCTAGGTACTTGTAATCAAATATAAAAGCTACAGGTTTATTGATTTAAAACTTTATTTTCATTAATTGGTGGATAAAATGAGTTCTAGAAATAAATGTGACAATAGAAAATATAGGGTTTTTTTCTGCTGTTGCAACACCTAACATGCTTAGTAGCGATTCCCCCTAAGGATTAATTTTCGATCCGCATCTGACCTAGTAATAAACAGACTATACTATTTTATGCAGAATGTTCCTTGAAAATAGCTCGATATACTGTTTTTATACAAAACAGACACCATGCATTCTTCTTTTAAAAAGCATGCTATTGCACACCAAAAGCATCAAACATGGCTATGATTTTATCAAGCAACCCAATGTTTATATTTTCAACCACGTGTAGAGTGGTTGAACACGAACGATAACTCTGTTCTGAATATCATGGTTTAGTTTAAATAACCGCTAGATGATGAAAAAAGACATATATCTTAATAGATTTTCATGTTTTAACATATATCAAAGTAAGATATGTTAGGAAAAACAACCAGTACTTACGTATTTTGAGAATATTATCCGAACACTTATACTTCTGCTCGAAATTTCACAGGAACTGAACAAATCTCGGGGAAGTCTCGTGAACTTTCATTCGAGCACCTCTGGATTTATTACATACTTAGCAACGATAAAGAAAACATTCCGAACACATTCGCAGGGGTGATCATGTAGTATTTTAAATTTTCATTTTATGCCGTTGATTATAAGGTAAACGTTCACCATGTAACATGTGCTTGTAACAGACTAGGTTAACTGTCTTCAGCATTAAGAGACTGTGCCGTAAAACATGCTACAAATTAATATGGAGTCGGAAATGTTTAAAATCATTAAAAAATCTGTATTTTTTTTATCTTATCCTACATGGAGATTATATTAACAAAATGATAAAAATGTCTTTGAAATAATAGGCTAAGCTTTATCCACAGTTACATGAAAATTGTTACGGGTGCAGATGATTCGTTAATTAAAATTTCTCTAAAATAATTAATAAGGAGTTTCGAAAACGTGCATTTAATACGTAATCATTTAATGTGAAATGAAGCAATATATCAGGCATGGCCAGTAAAGAATGACTCTTAATGTTAGGTGGCCGTCTTATTGTCTAATTGCATACAGGTAAAAATCTCCGATCACCTTGTTCAACGGTAGGTCACACCACTGCGGTTTAAACATGGTTGCAGCGAGGACCGCGATGAATTAACCGCGATGGTGTAACGCGGAAAGGATTAATTAACCGCGGGGGGAACGCGGTTAAATACGGGATCGGCATTGACGGTACTGTAGCCTTTTGTTCCAAACTTTCATCTACTGGTAATCTGCAATGTTTATTTCTATATATTTTATACAAACATGAATTTCTCACAGGGAGGAAAATGGTGGCAAACCTCGGATGAACCATTCCAGACTTTGGCAGCTTGCATAGAGGTGACTGCTGCAATGCGGTCAAAAGACCCCGCTCAATTTGTCTCTTACTTCCCAACTCATCAAGACGGCTCCTGTAATGGTCTCCAGCACTACGCTGCCTTGGGCAGGGATCAGGCAGGGGCAGAGTCAGTCAATCTCAGTCCCTTCACCCACCCTCAAGATGTGTACAGTGATGTGGTGGATCTGGTCAGTACTAGAAACACTCTCAAATACAATCTAACAAGTACATTGCATTGACTTGTTTTTGACCGGACCCCTTAGTTGATTTAGAAATATTGTTATTATTTTAAAAATAAATCACAAGGCAATTGGGGCAAAAACAGATGTAGAACTGTATACCTATGGTAATAACTGTTCTTTTCATGGTTGGTTGTTTCTAGGTTGAGAAAATCAGACAGAGAGATGCTGAGGAAGGCCTTGAGATTGCACAAAAACTAGATGGCCTCATAAAAAGAAAGGTGACTTTATGTTAATGTTCTTTCAGATACACCTGAAAATCTTAAAACTTTTCAATTAAATTTCTTGGTAGAATCATGTACATGTACATGTATGACGAATCTTTTCTCACATGAAGTTTGTTTATGTCAATTTTGATATCAGACAATCAAGCAGACAGTCATGACCTCTGTGTACGGGGTCACGATGTACGGAGCCAAGTTACAGATTCACAAGCAGATCAGCACCCTGCCCCAGGAGTCCCTGGTCAGCGACCTTCACCTGCCTGCTAGTGTTTATCTAGCTAGGTGTACTTTCAAAGCCTTAGAAGAGATGTTCTCCAGTGCAAGATCAATCCAGGTTTGTAGAGAGTTTACACTGCAGACCCACATATCTGTAAAATAACTGTAGGTCACCTTTATTCTGCAAGATTTTTTTTTTAATGGATACAATTAAGAATATGCTGTATTTTGCCAAGTCACAAGTAATACAAATTATGGCTTAAAAATTTCTGGGGCATACATTACAAGTAGTTTACAGGACACTAAAGTCTTTGCTCACAATGCACATGTACAAGTATGCAACTGCTCAATGACTGAAAGTTCAGCCAGGTCAAACCAGAAAATCAAAGCAAAGTATGAAGTAATAAAGACAAAATATAAGCTGATTTGATTAAGAATTTTCCACATTAAGTGCCTGTTATTTAAATGCTTATAGTCTATGATGTTTAGAGTATTATTATTGCTTCTTTAGAACTGGTTCACCCTGATTGCCCAGGGGCTAGCTAAGGACTGTAAGATGCCCACCCAGTGGGTCATGCCCATGGGGATCCCCGTTATACAGCCCTACATGAAGGAAGCCAGTGACAAAAAGTTAACCACCAGCTACACTATTGAGGAATTAATGAAACTGAAGTAAGCAAAACACTTAATATGCTTGATGTTATGAGCTAACTATTGCCTGATTTTTACGAAGGCATTCAAAGTTGTAATTGAAATTGGTATTAATAATTCTAGTGTCAAGTTTGTATAAAGAATAAGACTGAGATAGAATTTTTTTGTCTTTTCATTAGAGTTGATAGTAGAAAGCAAAGAAATGGTTTTCCTCCTAATTATATTCATTCCATTGATGCAAGCCACATGATGCTCACTTCACTGGAAATGAACAGGTACAGTAGTTTGGGGCTTTGAGTGTAAAATTGCTGCATAGGTTTTGATAAAAATTTATTACATGGACAACTGCATAACATAGTTCTAGTAGACTAAAATGTAAGAACAAGTATTTTATTGCATTACTCAGAATTGATTACATTGTGTTGTAGGGCTGGACTGACTTTCGCTTCTGTACATGACTGTTACTGGACACATGCCAATGATGTGGATCTAATGAATAAGGTCAGTATGGAACAGCCTTGGAGAGCTAGAGTTCTCTTTTTGTCTCTATATGTTTTTCATCCAGAACATATTGAAATCCATTATTATAAAGGACACAAAAAAGGATATTATAAAAAATAATTTCCAATTAATGTTTCTGCAATTTATGATGCATTACCAATATAGTTGGTACCGGTACCGCTACAGAATGATTCTATAGTAGAAAGTGTCCATGTTTGCTTTTATCTGCCATTGATCTTCTTAACTGTATCATGAGTGAAGGGCCAATGTGTCATTTCTGTTAACCTAACATTTATTTCTTTGCAGTTATGTCGGAAACAGTTTGTGGCCTTGCACAGTCAACCTCTGTTGGAAACCCTTTCATCAGACTTCTTAAACTACATAGAGAAGTACCAAAGGTCAGCATTTTTTGTAAAGACTTGAACGTCGCTGAATCAGTTACTGATTTTCAGATATATGTATCTCTGTTTGTTTGTAATTTTGTATTTCTAATTAGGGAGCACCCAAAGATAGATAAAAAACATGAAGCATCTGTGCAGAATCTCAAGGAATTAGTCAGTAGTGTACCAGAAAAAGGTGGGTTGTTTTTAGATACATTTACTAGAACTTGCTGATGATTTTCATAACTTTTTCGGTCATTTAGTCAAAAGTTTTATTATAATTTAAGATTATTACGGTATGTGTATTGTATGGCAACATTGCTTTTAATTTATCCCATACAAAATGGTTAGATGTACATGTATGCAGTGTAGAAAACTTTCGTGTGAATTTTAAGCAGGGATTGTATTTACATGTATATTTCAACTTTATTCCAGGTACATTTGATTTGAACAAAGTGCTAGAGTCAGAATATTTCTTCAGCTGATTTAAACTGTAGTTTATTGACTGGGGGAATCAAAAGCTGGCTGAACTAGGATTGCCAAAAGCAAGAGCTGAATGGAATGTGATTGGCCAAGTGTTTGGCAAACTCAAACAACTATGTGATTGGTTAAATTGTTGGCAAAGTAAAATCTGATTTGCTAGATTGACAGCTTACTGGACAATGATTGGCCAGATGGATTTGTGATATGGTGCTCATCTGTGATGCAACAATTACCTTTAAAGTATTCTGTGATTTGCATAACACTGACTGCAAAAATCATTCATCCATATTGTGTTCATCTTACATTAAGTTTTAAACAAACTTGTGCATTTTAATTTTAACAGGAAATGACATAATTGTTTGTCATTTTTTAAAATCAACATTAAATTTTGAATTTATGAACTGTTAATTGTTTCGTTAATTATAAAGAAATGTTAGTTTTGTTGAATGACGTAACTTTCACCTCATACATGCATGTACACTGTACATGTAGTTCATTCAATATTGTCTTTCAACTAATCAAGATTAAAGGAAAAAGACATATGGGATTTGTAAATTTTATTTTAAAAAAAACCAAGAGTATTGTAAATGAGCATTTCAAGTAAATTTTAAATTCCGGTATGCATAAAACTACCTGATGAAAATTTAAAGATTCATGCAAAGAAAATTGAGTAGAAAAAGTTGAAAATAAGAGAAAGGCCTGCAAACACCAACATAAATGGAGCCATGAAATAGCTTAAAAGGGTAGTTTTGTTCAGTCCAAAGGTCCTGGGATGTCCGTGGAGTACCAGAAGGTACTGATCAAACTGTTTAGCAGCTAACTTGTCATGAGGGAATGGATAAGGAGCCCCCAAGCGATGAGCAGCAGCCAACCCAGAGATGGTAGCAATTTCATGAGTGTTGATGAGAGTGTAGGCTCCACAATACCAGGTATTCTGTTTGCCTTGGATGTATCTTACTAGTGGCACCACAAAAGCATAGTGGTGCCAACTGTGAGCAAATTGGCGCCACCATCGTCTCAGGAGGATTTTATCTGGGTCAAGGTCCTTCTCTGTCCAAATTGAACGAAGTTTGTCATTGAGATAAATTGTTTGGTAAATGTTTCGATTTTTTCCTCTCAAGTGAGGCTGGTAGTTTGCGAGATTGAATGACATTTCTATCTTTTCAGGATCCTTGTCATCAGTGTGGATAAAATACTGGTCGACATCCTTGTGCAGTTCATAGTATTTGTTCATATAGTCCTCATCCTCATGAGTAATAATGAGATCATTGAAATACCTGACATTTCCTAAAGCTTTCCTCTCCATAAAAGTTGGGTTAACCAAGACCTTTAAAGCAGTTTCAGCATCACAGGCAAAAATTATCTCATCAAACTCCTCCACTTTTCCACTGTGGTCTTTTACAGTGACTTTCCCACCGCTTCTCCTCACTTCAGAGACACTTCTGTTGCCATGAAACTTTACTCCACAGTTGTCCATTATGGTTTTGTACATGTTGACAAGTTTGGGAAAAGCAAACATTTCCGGTGTTTGACTCAAAAGTCGTTTTGAATCATAGTCAAACAATCTCAAATCATCATCAAGAAAAACGCGAGCCATGATGGCAGAGGAGACGTATGGAACCTGGTTTCCTGTTCCAAAAAACAGTGCGGTGAGAGGGAAGACCATGTAGTTGCAGAAATCATCAGCGAAGTTGTACCACTTCAGAACTTTTGCAATGGGCAAGAATATGAAAATGGCTTCAAACTTGTTGATGAATTTAAGGAGCTTTTCAAACCGGGCTATGTCACCCTGCAATTTTTCAGTCAACTCTGAAGGAGCATAATTGGTCCAAGCAGTTTTCCCTTTGCCAAAAGAAACAGTCAAATGAACAGGGCTTGTTTCAAGGTTGAACTCCTTCATTATGTTTAAAACATTTCTGTAAGTGGGGCATCCTCCCTGTACACCTGAATAAAATGAAATATACATTTATGTACAAGATTGATCAGGGAAATTTCATCTTCTGACATACTGGTTTCATTGATGTACAACAGTATTGTATATAATTTTAGCCTCAGTTTTTACGTACAATTTAAGTACCTGTACATGTAAATACTTTAGCTATAATTGCTTTAAATTAAAGGTTTGCATTAAAAAGATTTATGACATATCTGGGTCATGCCTAATTTTTTTCTAAGAGAATTTGAGTGCAGATCAAGAAAAACCTGTATGTGAACATATGTTAAAGTATTTTATCCCCAGCCGATCCTTTGAAGTTTCCAAAAATCTTACCGTCATTAATGACCAACCCTCCCTTGATTTCTGAGGTGGTGGCTACTCCCCCAGGGACAGGTGATTTCTCCCAGACCTGGACATCAAAATTGTCGGGGCAGCGAGACAGGCTGTAGGCAGCAGCTGTTCCTGCTGCTCCGGACCCAACCACCAGCACTCTCTTTGGCATCCTTCTTTACTGAAAAATAAAGTATCAAAAAGTTTAAATAAAATTATTTATTTATGCAACACTAGGGGGTTTCATAAGTTTATAATTATTATATAAAGCCACTGCTTGCATGCATGCATGTTTATACTACTATTATCTTTTTTTGATTTTCCACACAATGCATAAACATTAATATTTTTTATTCAAAGTAGAAGATTTAAGAATGATCGATCAATATATATTGCAATTCCTTTTCTATGCTCTTTAGACTGCTATAGAATCAACTATATTTAAGACATTTTTAATATAACGTTAACTAAACTTACTCGAACATGCAATAAATTTATGCGTTTAACAGAAAAGCAATCATCATTAACACATTACCTTCAGCAAAACATGAAATAGTAACAAGGCTCGAGTTTCTGAACAAGCTATATTCATATTTCTAGTTCCTTGCGTAACTCCACTTTTCGTCACATTTTCCAACAGCTGACTTGTTTGTAAACAACATCCGGGCAATTTCAATATGGATGCGCCCATAAGAAGTTAGTTTCTTAGCAGTTGAAAGCTTAGTTTACGTTCAAGCCACATGTTGTGCGAAAATCCGATGCTTTAATCGGTACGTTGTAAAAGCTTTTAGTTTTGCAACAGATAGTGTGTATCGGACAGCATGTGTTTATTTGTGTATTGAATACACATTGACGTGAACCTATGTCCATACAGGTGACGTGATGTTGTCGCCCGGATCCCTCCTCAGTCAGGAATGGTACTCGTCTACCACTGGGAAGGCCGTACTCTCATCTCTTATGACGAGAAATCTACTCAAGAGGAAGCCATTTGGTATTTTGATTTTCCTTTATATTGGTTTTCCACTAATCATTATATCTATTACAAGATTTAATTAAAGTATCTAAATTAACCAATTATAAAAACATTGCATACCCAATCTGTTTGTACACTTTAAAAAGTTAACTCAAAATAAAAAAAAAAAAAGCTGTAGGAATTAATTTGATAAATTTCTCCATTAGAGTACTTCATATTTTACGTACTAATTCCCATATCATTAGTACAGGTAATATATGATTTTATATAATGTTTACAGTTAACCACACTGATTTCAGATAGAATGGTTAATTTTCTTAAATGGAAAATGTTTCTCATTAAATTTTGTTTTAATCAGAAATACTTTCATCAGCTGCCATGAGACCATTCAGTTTAGCTTCAGCAGTGACACTTTCAAGTTCTCGACCAACCCCCTCCCCACCCCCACCCCCTTAGATCCGCGCATGCATGCTTAATTCCATATATGTACCTATAGCTGTAGCTCAATATTTGGCAAGTGCCCGCTCTTCTGAACAAGCTTCAGAAATCTGGTATACAAATATGATAAGACGAGCTTTATATATAGATTTCTCTTTGTACAGGAATTTTGGACAAGCCTGTTTTACCATCTAACATTAGTGCAGATGAAGTCAAGTACAAGATTCTTTTAGTGGGGAAAAGTGGAATAGGAAAAACTAGTACCATAGCTAAATTATCAGGGAATGAAATTCCAGCCACTCACAGCGAAACCCCAGGTAATCACTCAGCTGTACATGTCTGCCACTAAAAGAGAAATTTTTGCAAAAACAAACAGATAATGAGTATTTATATGCCTGAACAAGTCTACAAATAGTACATGGAATCAATATTCACCAGATTTTGCTTTCAATTTTGACAGGAATCCATATCACCACCACACAATGGCCGGGAATGGTCAAACAAATGAACAAGATTGTGATGTTTCATCTCCAGTTCTGGGATGTGGGGGATGGAGCAATGAAGAAATATGAACACATCAAAACAGTCAGTGTGCTCTTATTTCTATTATCTTTGATATATGTGGGTAAAAAGTGGAGGTATCAACTAACATATGTAATACCTCGTATATTAAAATAAAATTGATTTAAACAAGTGTAAATGGATAGATTGGATCATCAGAATTTATGGCCAAACTAGAACAGAAATTATGCAGTCCAGATATCAAGACTCATGATGTATTTTTACAAATAAGACATTCTACCCATGTGTATTTTTTACTTTCTTTCAGACCTGGGAGAATCAGGCTGACTGTGTGATCTTTCTGTTTAGCTTTGTGGACAGAGGAAGCTTTGAAGAAATCTCCCAGCATATCACCAGAATGACTAAACCCAAAAATAACTTTACAAAACTTGTTCTTGGCACCAAGTATCCTTTGTTTAAAAAAAAAAATCAAACAACAAAATTTTCATTAATTTTATAGAATTAGTTATTACTTCATATAATATAACATGTACAATACAGTATGTTGATTTTCCTTGACAAGATAACAGATTTGATCAGCATGCTTACAGTGAGATCACACAGAGGGACATCCGGGACTTTGAACACACCTGGAAAATCCCCATTCTGAAGATTAGAAATGTCCCAGACACAGAGACAAAGAATGATATAAATGAAATCTCTCAGACATTGACCACCATCTGTGAACATTTGTGGCATCGGGACATTGTGTTAGCTGGACGGTCGGTTCCGACTAGTGATGGGAAAATCTCTGCCTGCTGAGGCTAACAGACAGATTCATCATTGTGTCTTATAAAAATAAAAGTTAATAGCACAAAGTTAGTTTGTGATGGTGTAAAACAGTAATTGTTTCTCTTCCCCCTCCCCCTTGAAATGTGTATATATATGTGTAGAAGAAGTGTGAAAACTAGTTGTAGAAGTTGTTACATTTAAAAAGAATATCATTCACTACGAATTTAGCAACGTTGTTAACATAACTGTATAAAAAGTTCTGAGAATTTGATACAAAAGTACTGTCAGTTGCTGGGATATGCATTTGAAAAATTCATTCTGGTATAAAAACCTGTTGATAATTGCAATTGCGCCTACTGATTAGCTCTGTAGTGCCTTTTCATATACTTAAGGCGTTGTTGTTCTATATACCTTAAAGTCACCAACTGCGCTCATACATCCATAAACACAATTGCTGGTTAAAAAATATCAAAATGGTTTAAATGCTAACATAAGTAGTATATATTATATATTAAATAAAACAGATTTTTATAATATTAGCACTTATATCTTGTTTTCGGTCTTAAATATTTACGCACACCAAACCTTTTTATTTGTACATACCATTTTTTGATTTTTAAGAGAGACACAATCACACATCATCATTTTTTTTCATTATTCAAAATAATCTTTGATTTGCGTTGCAACACCCTTTGGTTTACGTCATATGAACTGAAACTTGCACAATTTCGCATTAAAACACATTTTGATTTTCCAAACAAAACGTAAAATCTAGACCCCAATTTCTTGGCATTTGGTGATATGTAAATGGTTGATGTCACCTCCATATTGCACCTAGATTTAAAACGTAACATATTCTATTTGAATGAGTGATATATCTTATTCAAATCAGTGATAGCACTGTCACTTATATTAATGGCTATTGTAAGAAATGTCGATTATTCGATTCGAAATAGGGATATATGTATTACCTATTTGATAAAATGCATGATATCGTATATTCAAACAGATGCCATTGTTGTCAACAAGTTAACAATAATTCGTAGTCAAATATTCAGTTAGTGCTGTCCCCACTTTTTGTCGGAGCAAAGATTTTTCTTAAATTTACATATAAAAAATTGAATTATGAAGGAGTTGGCCCCCCCCCCCCC
>WFKH01010931.1:48331356-48354133 GCA_016163765.1 Magallana hongkongensis
ACCTGCACCAAAAACTTTAACCTGCTCCAAAAACCTTAACCTCCTCCAGCATCTGAAACTCATGACCCAGATTCAGCATCCAAGTCTTTCAAGTCCATAAGTAGGTCCAGATGCATCATCCATGCAAGTTTGGTGAAGATAGGACTAGTAATAACTTAGATACAGGACCTGCAACAAAAACTGTAACCAGGTCCGGATGCCGACGCCGACGCCGGGGGTATAGCATAAGCTCCCCCCGACTTCGTCTCGGTGAGCTAAAAATTGTTCAAATTAGATGTATCATTTGACATTTAGATATAAGAATTTCATATACCTACTAGTTTTTTAATGATTTGCAAACATGAAAAAAATGGTTACCAGGGCAGTATATCCATTGACAGAAAAATAGTCCCCAATGCCAGCAGATACATGTACTTCAAAAGTCAATAATATAAACCATCTTGACATGGTCATTTGCAAAGGAAAAACAGTACAAAATACCAGTAGTTAAAAAGTAGGTGTGCTAACACACAAGATGTTTTCACTTGACTTTGTCACATGACTACCACAAGTATGTAAACAAATTTCAGTCAATGCCTTTTTAAATGTTGCTGTATTCCTCTCATTACAACTTTAACAAGTTGTCATACTTTTTAGGAAGACATTTACATGTACAATCAAGGCTGTATGAGTGTTGGTTTATTTACAAAATGGAGAAGTCAAGTCCAACCTGAACTCACAGCACGCTATTTGTCATGTTTGACTAAAATATCTGTTTTTAAACACAAATTCAATACTTTTTTATTCAATAATAAATATTGTAAGTTACAATGTAAAAGGGGGTATTTATCAAGTGAGGAAAAGAGAAATAAACATGCATGGGCAATATTTCCATGGATACTGTACCAATAAGTCCTAATAAATCCTACAATATACAATTCAGTAAAAAATATCCAAAAACATCACTTATAGTTTGTTATTTTTAAATGACCTGTAATCACAGTTTTGCTTAACTTGTATTACCAATGACAATAAATTATTCAAAAGGTTTCTTAAGCAATACCCGGTAAATGTTGAAATTATGAATGTTTATCAACTCTCTGCACATGTGCAATGGTGTAAAACCTTGCTCTCTATTTACCTAATATATTTGATCCCATAGTATATACATTTTTATTTCATTTGTTTTGGGTTATTTATTACCTGACAAGTAAATAACAATCAAATGATGCAAAAAAAAATTAAAACCACAATACCAATTCCTCAAAAATGATCAGGAATTAGCATCATTAAGCTTAGAAATCCCTAAATCCCTGAGATTATAAGTACCAAAAAAAGGCTTGTAACAACACAGAAAACATGTACATTATATTTATCACACACAATCAGTGGTTCAAGCATCAGCTACCTGCTCATTCATACATAAAGATACAATCTCTAGTATATTGTGCATAGCTTTATCAACATGTGGTTAAGGCTGGCAAGTAAATTCAAATATATGAGCACCCAAACAGTTTCTATATAGATTAAATTGCTACAAAACAAACCTATACGTCCAATATAGCTTTAATTCTAAAACAAAATTACACAACTACATGTACTATTATTAATTCCCTAGACTAGTTTTTCACTTTGAACAAGACAGTGTCATATGAGTTGAACCTATATATATGGACCTGTATATCAACATAACTTTTGAACATGAACAACCACCATCTACAAGTCAAATTGACTATACATTGTATTAATATTCAATTCCGTATCATTTTTTCTCATAAAGTAAAAAAACAGGTAGTAACACGCCATTCTATACATGTGCTATGATTTAAAATTTGGGTACACATGATGGTTTACTGATTTCAACAGATCCGAGAAATATCGGAGAGAAGCAAAAGACATCCTAGAATAATAACTAAATACAATTCATAAATAAAGCAATCCTTTCAGAACACAATAGTGATAAAACATAATGAAAAAAATATGTCTATAACAAAAATCTATACATTAATTTGTAAAAATTGCTAAATCCTTGTGTTTTTACAATGTCATATTTCCCACAATTTCTCAAAAACATACCAAAGTTTGGCTTCAAAATGTCCATTTCATGAAATTAAATCATGTTTATGATATGATAACTAATGGCCAGTATATAATAATATTTTAATATCATTCAATTACATTATTTTTATATAATGGCAATTAAATTTTATCTAACTTTCAATTCAGCATATCTTCAATTTTCTAGCTATCTATAACATTATTTATTGGCAAAATGTGCTTAATACAGCAAATAGTCAAGGACGATTACCATATACATGTAATTGAATAGCATTTTATAAAGTGTTTCTTAATTGACATTTTATAATGTATGTCATTTGAATATAGTTACCAGGTAAAACGCTTATGACAAAGACATTAGTAAAAAGACTGATGTCAGGAAGAAAGACATTCTGAGTTGTAGTCATCCAGTCCCATATTCTCAAGATGGGTATTAACAAATTGTTCAAAATATTTAAACTTGCACATGTCTAGCCCTCTACAAAACTTCAATTCTCTTGTTTTGTCCATGCCATTGTAAATAATTTTTATGAAATAGTGAATTTTTGATCCCTCTTCCTTGCTATATAGTTCGAGTGCTAATGTTGAGGCATATGGCGGCCATTTGCCATCATATATACCTAGCAACATTAGAAATGGAGTCAATGTTATATCATGTCCGGCGTATAAAACAAATTTAGTGGAAGAACTTCTTCTGGTGATATTCTTCATCCTTGCATACATTTCTACTAACAAAGGATGAAACTTTAAATGCTGAGTTTTTAAGTGATTTTCGTTATATAGATAATGATGCTGTAAGTCTTCTCCCACTAAATCCCACAGAGTATCCACCATTGTTCTATCTACACAAGAGTCTCTAGCTTTATTACATGGTAAAGGAACATCATGGCAAACTCGAACCATCAGTGAATCAAACACATGTGTAAGTGACCTTATCTCTTTAACATCTACGCTGAGAATGCTGCTCATTTTTCGTTTGAAGTTCGCAATCGTTTGTAGAAGAGGTTTGCTAATTTTTCTCATATTCTTCAGTGGTTTACTGTACTTTTCCAAGCCTGGACAATGACAGTTTAATCCTGAGTCTTTCTCTGAACAGAAATCTGTTTTAGCTTTATAAATTTTCAAACTGGTGTCATAATCTGACAAAAATCCAAACATAAAGGCATTTGCACTCTGGTATGTTCTTGGGTACACTGTGCTCTTCACAAGCACTTTTCTTTCACTGAAATCTTGTTGAAACAGATCCAATCCATCAATGTACTTATGTTTTGCTTGTAAACCATTCAACAACTCTTGCACAGCTCCTTGAGGTGTTAAATATGATTGCCGGCAATATTGCTGATTAGGGTAACGTTGCATGGATTCAAAACTGCCATCTTTATCCGCATTTTGCATTCTGCTGATGAATTTATCAACAATCCAATGTGTTTGTTTTTCTTTCTTTGAAAACTTACAACTGATTCTTGGGTTTGGTCTGTTTGCTAGGGTGTGTAGAGGTGTTCTATCACCATGTCTGATCATCATCAGAGCCAGTTGTAGTTTGTATCCCTGAGTATCCAAATGATGACTGCCTAAAAAAGAATATGAAATAAATCAGGTACAACATCTGGCAACATAAAACTTCAGATCAGTGTCATATTACTAAGTTTGACCTGGCTATACCTTCTTTGATTAATGTGGGATTTGGAAAGTTACAGTATCCTGCTGCTCCCTGAAGAAATCTGTCATTAATTGTGTTGTTGGAATGTAGCTTTTTATTTAGTCTTTGAAACAGTAGTTGCTCTGACAGCCTGTCCATAGGCTGTTCAAACTCTTGTTGGCTCATCAGTTCACTTCCATACTCTGGAATGAAAACAATTGGCCAAGATAAATATTTTGTTTCAAGTCCTACAACTAACCATGCTAACCGTAAGTAACATTTGTGACCTTTAATATTTTATTTTTTTCTACAAAGTAATTACATGCATTATGAAATCCTCATCTTGGAGTCTACTGTGTTAACGTACTATTGTCAACAAAAAGAAAAAATATATATGTTAGCGATATATTTGAAGTGTTTCATGGAGGGCCATTATATATATCTTACAGACCCAGGTTTAAACTGCAGTAAAATATTTAAAAAAATAATTTACCATAACCATGATAACTACTGACCATATTCATTTTCAAATTGCAATACAAAAAGCACAAGAGGCCCATGGGCCACATCACTCATATGAACAGCAGTTCTTGAATTGATATCTTTATCAAAATTTTTAGATATGAAACTCTTCTAAAGTATTGTATGACTCACAAAAAATCTCATAAATTCCAAGGTTAGATAGGTTTAGCTAGTAATTTCACAAATTGACCAATTTTGTTCTTAAGAAGATTAGATATTTTTTCCTAGAATAGATATTTCTATGTTGAACTTTGAACTCCTCCTGGGACCCCAGTTTTGTTCTGGGGGTCACAGTTTTAACAATTTAGAATTTAAATTCACTATACAGAAAAGCTTTGATGTAAATATTGGCATTTCTGTTGTAGTGGTTCTTGATATTTTTTTAAGACACCCACTCTATTTTCACCATTTTCATGGTTGTCTCCCCTTTGAAAAGGGTTTCGCCCTTTATTTTAACCATTTAAAATCCTCTTCCCATAAGGATATTTGTACCAAGTTTGATTAAATTTGGCTCAGTGGTTCTAGAGAAGTCAAAAATGTGATTAGTTTACAGATGAACAGATGGACGGACGATAGACAACGGGTGATTAGAAAAGCTCACTTGAACCTTTGGTTCAGGTGAGCGACAATGTTAATTTATTTTGGCCTTATGTAAAACAAAATATACTTTCATCTTCACAGTTAAAAATTCACACTAAACTGCAATCTTTGACAAGATAGGTCTACATATTGATACAGGTCTGACACAATCTCTTGATTAAGCTAAATAGCTAAGTTGGCTATATAGCTTAATCAAGCTTTCAGAATAGCTTGATAAAGCAATATGATTGAGATGATATAGACTGTTTGTTACCACGTTAGGATGAAAAAAAAGTGCTTTTAAACTTACCTTTTTGAGAATACAAGTAAAATGAGACTATTATAACAAGTAAAGCAACAATGATTTTACAGCGGTATCTTTTGAATCTAGCCATGAGATCCACAATGATCACTGATCATAGTCTGAATGTCTGATGATGCATGATGCTCCTTCTGCTGGAGCACTTTAGCATCGCGATCCCGATGCATATACTTTATTAATGTTATTTTAAAAGTTACTCGTCTAATGTTACTATTAAAAATCGTTTTTACTTCAAAATGTCAATCATTATTCACAACGATCACTGGCATAACCAAATGCTGATTTAAAAGAGAACTTTTTTTTAAAAAATTATATCGGAGAAACCCTATTGAACTCTTTTGCGTTAGAAGACATAAAAGATCAGATTGCAATGTGTCTACCGGCGTGTGTCACAATTTAAGAAATCTGTAGAGAGGATTTTAGTTGATATAAGTCATATTTTTTTCATTTAGGCGTATCTAAACATGCCGACAATAACGGTTAATAAGGAAGATCTGTTCAAAGCGCTTGGAAAACGTTACAGTAAGTCGACCACCGATGCTTATTGTGTAATGTGCTCTTGGTAGAACTGGTTGCATCATCATATGGACATATTTTACCAGATATATAACCTAATTTGATGAAAATATACGCTACTAATTTGTTTTACATATTAATAAAGAGAAAATATTATAAATTTAAGTAAATAAACGAGAGTCCGAAGCAAATGTGATAAAATGGGCTTCAGTTTCGACAAACTGAAAGTAAATGTGAATGTTAATCTTCAAAATCGGTGTATACAACTTTTTTTGGAAAATCAAGCACACACAATGTGTGATTACTAAATTCAAACTGCAATCAAAAATTAATCCATTCATTCTTATTAATATGAAGTGATAGGAACTTGTCATCATGGTCATGCCAAGTAAAGTTTACTCTCAATGTTTGAAATTCCGCTTAATTCTGCTATGTGATCTGTGAACATTCTAATACCTGCAAGTTTTGTAGAAAGCAAGGATTTTTATGCCCCATCTGGTATTTGGCCATGCTATCAGTGCATATTATGACT
This sequence comes from Magallana hongkongensis, assembly GCA_016163765.1. Taxonomy (NCBI): domain Eukaryota; kingdom Metazoa; phylum Mollusca; class Bivalvia; order Ostreida; family Ostreidae; genus Magallana; species Magallana hongkongensis. Next base: position 48,337,504 of record WFKH01010931.1, read on the forward strand.
TTTATATCAGTCTTTCCATCACACTTTGCCGTTAGCTATGTTTAAAAGAACTTAATTTTCAAGATACATTCATCAAAATTTATTCAAAGATGTGTATTGTGAGAGCTTTTGTCATTTTTTTTAACCTTGACCATCGCTTTGACATTGAATTTTGTGTTATCCTCATTTTGCATTTAGCTTAGTTTCAATTAAACTGTTCAAAATTTTTTTAGCAAACTTCATAGATATATGTAATTATTGTTGAAAACAATTGAACTGTAAGGATACTTTCTAACCTTGACCTACCTGTGACCTTGACTTAACTTTTCCTCATTTTTTTTCACTCAGATTAAAAAAAACAGTAGATATTTTCATCAAACTTCACAAAAATAAACATTAGTAATAACTTTGGAACTGTTGTTAATTTGCTGACCTCAACCTTTCTTATGAATTTACCATCCTAATTTTGCATGTACCAGGTAGTTCGATTTGGAAAAAAAAACCCTGAATATTAATTTATTAAGATTAAAGAAGTGTAGTATGATTATCCATGTTGAGTAAATAAACCTATAATTTAGATTTGTGATTAAATTAAAATTTTGGGAGAAATCAAAAGAAAGCATGAAAATTCATTTAAAAGGACATGGTGAATCACAAACCACTAAATTGTCAAATATCATACTACATGTTACAACACACATAGATGTATTTTACTTCTCACCAAAAGTAATCTGATGAAAAATAACGATGTTTATTAGTAAATAAATCTATTTCAAAAGAACAAAATAGAATTATTATTTGGTCCAACACAAAAATATTCAATGTTCCTTCCACTCAATAATCACGCAAGAGCATTTAAGGCATATGTAAATACTGCAGCATGGCATATACAGCACTAGCAAGCAGTCTAAAAAAACAATTTCTTCCTGAACAAATATCAGTTCTTATCTATTAATTAAGATGCGTTCTTTTAAAATGCTGATTTCTTATTACAATCATCAAATTCCATTTCTTTTCTCAATTGTCATCCCCATTGTTACTATTTTTTTAAGAGGTAACAATTGCAATCACATGACACTCGTATCAATGTCTAAAACAACCCAGTTTGTGAACTTTTGTAATTCCGGATGAATTGTTAATGGCATTTAAGCTAGCTGTTAGGGTCTAATTTAGAATGTATGAAACCTATAAATTTAGATTTCTTAAACATGCTTATCTATATACTTAATTTTGTTTTATTATCAAAAAGTGAAACGACTTTTTTGAGCCACCATGTCACTTTTAAAATATGAATTTTATTAACATCAATTCATAAAGCAATTTTTTATTTTGATTTTTTTTTCTTTTTGTAAAGGATACCAGTGGTAACAGTATTGAAAGATCATGCCTTTTGCAAAGCTTTAAGCAACTTTTATATTATCACAGATTTTATTTTTTCTACCAATATTTCTCAAAACTTTGAATATGCAGTTCACCCAACTTAAAAAAAGGTCATCTGACAATGTATGAATTCAAGTATTTGTAAAAAGGAGGAAATCTCGGGTTTTGCAGTATGATTTAAAACACAATTTTAAAAGACGCAACTAGTTCAAGTGGAATAACTTTTTTTTTAATATCAGTTTTTTTTTCATGTTATACTACTTGACAAAAGAGTCTATTCATATTGCGTTTTAAATCATATTACTTCCTCATTTTATCGTATAACTCCAACCATTATATATTATCAAATGTAATTATAAAGTGATTTGATTTCCCTAAAATTGTTGAACTGCAGATCTAACATATTTCTGATACTCTTCAAGCGATTAACAGCTTTATTCAAATCTATTAGACTGATATTTGTTTCTCACTACTATAAACACGCCATGATGTCTTTGCTGATGATTAGATTTCACAATAAAAAATAATGCATTCTGTCCACAAAATTTTGATGATCATATGGGTATAAAACATGTTTTAATTTTCATTCCAGCTTTTGAGGAATTTGATGAACTTTGTTTTGAATTTGGGGTCGAGCCTGAAGAACCAGTATGTATAACAACATTCTGCCTCCTTTTGATTCTTATAGATTTGTGTTTAACTTTTCAATTTTAAATTGCTCATATTAATGATAACAGGATGAAAAAGAGATAGCAGAAAACCCTGATTCTGCATTAGAATGGAAGGTTGAAATTGGAGCAAACAGGTTAGAAATGTTTTACTCTATAGAAAACAGTTATTCATTGTTAGATAAGAAATTGATTTGATTTATGTTTGAATGTTTTAAAATGAGATGCAGAGAGATGCTGCAAATATTTAATTTTACATTTATAGGTATGATTTGCTCTGCATTGAAGGATTAGCCAGAGGTCTGCTTGTGTTTTTAGAAAAGTAAGATTATTGGTTACCTACATACACTTATGTTGAACTTTCAATGTGCATTTACGGTATATACTAGTATTGGATGATATTTTTATTTCGGTTTTCTTTTGTTAATTCAGAATTAAGGCCCCTAGATATAAATCAATACCGGCATGGACTGGGAATTCGGCCAAGCTGCGAATTTTACCAAATGTAAGTTTCAGTTATACATGATTGATATAAAATAAGAAAACTTGTAAAATGGGATCTTAGGACACTAACTGCTCAAATCTTTTTATCATATCACTTGAATGTGCGAAGCAAAGCATTATAGCTCTTCAAAAAAGTTAAAAGTAGGTACATGTGTTTTTAAATGATATGAATATATTTACATGTAATACCCATGTTTTTTTCTCTGTAAGACTGCCAAAGTGAGACCATTTGCTGTGGCTGCTATTTTAAGGAATGTTACATTTACCCCTGTGAGTGGCATATTTATGTGTATATACTGTATTTAGAATACACTGTCCATATTTCAAGCATCAGTAAAATAACCTCTCTATGGAAATAAAAATGTAAAGTACCTTCATTTACATGTATGTACAGTTTTAACTGATTTTTTAAGTTGAAAAAGACAATTCATTCATTGTGCATTGGTATTTTGTTTTCATAAGGAGAGCTACAAAAGTTTCATCGACCTTCAAGACAAATTGCACCAAAATCTCTGCAGGTAAGGGGAAAATGTATTATGCCCAAAAAATATTTTTATGATTCTCAGGCCAAAAATTTCATTGCAAAGGGGAATAACTTCATATTTTAAATGCCTATGAAGCAATTTCTCTATCTGATTGAGAATTTTTTTTGTATTCAAAATAACAATGTCCAACTTGGTTTATATCAGGAGGAGAACATTAGTGGCCATTGGAACTCATGACTTGGATACAATTAAAGGACCATTCTTTTACGATGCTAAACCACCATCAAAAATCAAGTTCAAGGCATTAAATCAAACTCAGGAAATGACAGCATGTCAACTCATGGAGCTCTACTCTGTATGTAACAAACAGTCTAAATTAGCAAAAATGATATGCATGAATATACAGTTGAACTTCGATATCTCGAACACTGATATCTCGAATACAATGGATATGTCGAAGTGATTTGTAAGTCCCAACCACTTATTTTTAAAGCATTTTACCCTCGATATCTCGAATACTCGGATATCTCGAAGTTTTTAAACAGTCCCATCTAGTTCGAGATAACGAAGTTTGACTGTACATGTATATCATTAAAGGTTAATCATCCCACTGTTGATTTATAAAAAAAAGAAGACTATAGTGATGATTTTCTGAGAAAAATCAGAAGTTAAATTATTAAACTGCACATATATTCATAATAACGACAGAAATGGCCATTTGAATTAAAAATTTTATTATGTTATTAAGGAATCAGATACATGTATTGTGGAATCATTTAAAGTGATACTAGAGGTCAATTTTCATGGATTTCCAGTTTTTTGACAGGTTCAAGGGAATGTAATTTTATGGAGTCATTTTCTTGAGTACTAATACTAGCTAGAATATAGATTAAATTTCATAATTTGTTCAGGTTGGACGTTCATGGGTAAGGGATCAATGAAAGCTACTAAAATTGAACTATCACAAATACGTGTATTAATGATTCCAAAGTATTTCTTTAAAATTGAGAGAGTTATCTCCCATATGTAAGGATCAATGTACCTAATCCAAACCAGATTACTTTTGTGTACCTAACTGAAATTGGTCTGATTTTTAGAATGAGAGCCATCTGAAGCAGTACCTTCCCATCATTCAGGACAAACCTGTGTACCCTGTTATCTATGACAGCAAGGGAGTTGTGTTGTCTATGCCACCGATTATCAATGGTCAGTTTTGTCTGCATTTTTCTAGTACACACAGTAAAATATGTTTTCTAATATGCAGCCATCTATTTGTTAGTCAAATGACATAACATATACTTAATGCTCACGAATATCGATATTATCAATCCAAATTTAATGACTTTCACATACTAAGATATTTAAAATTTGACTGAACTGTACATGAATCGGGACTTGACATTTACATCTTTGTTTGATTAGGGAGCCTTAATTGAGTATTGATATCATATTTTAAAGATTTTTTTGTGCATAGAGTTTTGTGTCTATTAAGCATTGTTTTTTCCTTCCCTGATATTCACTAAATACATGTATATACTGTACCTGTATTTATTTATATTTCCTGATATAAGGGGAACACAGTAAGATAACTTTGAATACAAGGAATGTGTTCATTGAGTGCACAGCCACCGACTTGAACAAGGCAAAGATTACGCTGGATACGATCGTCACCATGTTCAGCCAATACTCTTCTCCGAAATATGAGTGAGGACATTACAGTGCTAGTTTTTTTTTTTCAGATCGAATTTATCTGTTATCTTTAGATTGAAAAATCAAAATGTAAACTATTTTATTATTTTATTTTCCTGTGTTCCAGGGGGATTGAGTCTGTGGAAGTGGTGAATCCATGTGGAACCAGTGTTATGTACCCGGTAAGTTATATCCATCAACTGTATCAAGTGATGTATGTATTTCATCATGGTGTATAAATAGGTAGACAACTGTACATGTTTGTACAGCTGAAGCTAAGTATCTAGAACATCAGTATTTCAAACACCATGAATATACATGTACATGTACTGTACATGTACTGAAGAACGTTTGAAGTCTCAACCAGTGTTTTTTTAGTTTTATCCTTTATTTATGAATATTAACCCTTAATTAGGGCCTACTCTGCGGGCACCCTATAGTGATCAGTCTGTCTGTCTGTCCATATGTCCGTCCGAGATCGCTTGTCCTGAGCATATCTTCTCTCCCCTTGGCCCAATCTGGCTCATACTTCACCCACAGACACAGAGTGCCTTTGGGTAAAGGGTGTGCAGTGACCTTGAACCATGTTTCTAGATCTAAGGTTAAGGTCATGGCAGAATTATGTATAAAATCCTAGTCCGGGGCATATCTTCTCTCCCCTTGGTCCAATCTGGCTCATACTTCACTCACAGAGTGTCTATGGTCAAAGGGTGTGCAGTGACCTTGAATGAGGTTTGAAGGTCAAGGGTCAAGGTCAAATCAGACCACCAAAAATCCTTTTTTCAGAGCAAATATACTTTTCACTTAGCCCAATTTGGCTCATACTTCATATAAACAGAGCTTTGGAGTAAGGGCTGTGTAGTGACCTTGAACCAATTTTCAAGGTCAAATGTGAAGGTCATAGCAGAATCATATGAAGAATCCTTGTCCAGAGCACATCTTCTCTCCCTTTGCTCCAATCTGGCTCATATATCACCCACATGGTGCCTTTGATCAAAGGGTATGCAGTGACCTTGAATGATGTTTGTTGGTCAAGTGTCAAGGTCATATCCGATCACACAAAAATCTTTTTTTAAGAGCATATATATACTCTCACTTAGCCCTATTTGGCTAATACTTTACTTAAACAGAGCTTTTTGGTTAATGGCATGCAGTGACGTTGAACCAAGTCAATGTGAAGGTCATAGCGGATCTCTTTATAATCAGTTTTATACTGTAGATTATTTACCATTTGCTTAATCTTGCTCAGATTGAATTAAATTGCCTGTATGTAAGGGGTAATGAGATTGAATTAGAAGTTCTATGCCAGCTGGAAAATTTTTAAGTTATAGGTCAAGGTCAAAGCAGAGTTCTCTGAAATTCTTTTCATCATATTGTCCATTATTTAAGCGGGACCCTTTGTGATGGTCACCATCTCAATGTTGTCTAGTTAATAGGTATATTTAAGTTTTATGTCGGCACCATTGAGCTGGATATTATACTTAAGGTTTGACAGTACATATTTGTTTTGTCTTTCAGGAACTTCATTACAGACTTGAAGAAATTGATGTGTCTGAAACAAACCAAAAGATAGGAATATGGTATGTGTCATAGTTGAATTGTTAGATATGGATAGATGATATCAATCTGGCCAATTTAAAATGTACAAACAACATACACATATATCAATTTACATGCATATGATATATAATCTCTTAATGTGATTTAACTTCAAGCTTTCAACAAACCATAACACCAATGATTGATTTTTAGGATTCTTGATAACATGAAAGGAATTATTGAAAGATCTAATGTATGAATAGCTAGTCACTGATTTGACAAATCCTTTGTTCTAACTTACTCCTTGGAAACTGAAGGAATGATAGAGAGTGGAGTTACCCCTATCTGCTTGTTGTTTTATGCCACATACTTACATTGATACAATATACATGTACATTGTTTACAGCATCCCTCCAGGTGAGATGGCTAGACTACTGACCAAGATGTGTCTGGAATCTACCCCTTTTGACAGTGGTAACAAAATCATGGTGGAGGTACCACCTACTAGGCATGATATCCTTTACAAACAATGCATCTCATTTTTTTGGTAGAACATGCTTAGTTTGGTTAATCATTATATTCCATAAATGTACATGTATATATTTTTTTATCCTTAACTTCAATACATGTAATTCATGCCTGTGATATCATGGAAGATGTGGCCATTGCCTATGGATACAACCACATAACGAAAACAATTCCCCAAACAAACTGTATTGGGAACCAGGTGAGAACTTGAAACAGAGTATGGAGATCATTTCAATTTACAGTAAAACTTGTTGAATCCGGATGTTGTGCATTCCGGCATGTTGTCCAATCCGGCGAAATTATTCAGTCCCTTGACATTTTCTTATCATTTTATGTTTAAAAAATGTTGTGCAATCCGGATCTTGTCTATTCTGTAAACCGGCCTTGATGAAAAGAACCGACTGCTTAGAACAAGTGTGAGGTATCCCCCGTAATCCGGCCAATTATCGGTCGGCCTTATGCGGGATAATTACTATGCAATTACCGATCAATTTACCCGTTGTTGCTATTTTAACAACAATCAATCATCAATGTACCCGTTGTTGCTATTTAAACAACTGTGAATAGTAATCCAAACTAACAACTTATTTTAGTTTATTACGATAAGTCCTGTTATAAATAAATACGCTTTTTTTAAACCACCCCATTTTTTATAAGGTCGTGATTCTGGATACCGCGAGAGTAAGACTGCCGATATCGCTTATAATGCCCGTTGTACATACAGAGTTACATTTTATTCTGTCAAAATACTCCATTCTTTATTTTACATGTAAGTCTTGTGAATTTAAATATTTATCCACTGTTCCCTGCATCAAAACAGTTCTCGCCATTACGTAATCCACCACCTGTTGACTTGTAGCGTGGTCAATGTTTGTTTAACAATTTCCAGTGAAGCATGCACTTGTCTCGTGTCAAACTTCTCAGGTTAATCGGATGTTTGAAAAATTATCAAATGCAATGATTTGATTGAAAAATTATATATTAATGCAATTAATGTTTTCTAAATAAAAAATGAAAATGACAATTAGCACCGTAATCATGATCGAGGATGTATGATATATTTCAGAAGAAATGAAAATTTTGAAGAATAGACGATCAATCATACCTACTGCATTATACTTAATACTAACATTAATTTACAACAATGTCCTCCAAACCGGATGTTGTCTAATCCAGCCAAATTTTTCAGAACCACACTCCGCCGGATTAGACAAGTTTTACTGTAATACCATAGAATTATGCATTGCTTTATTTAACTTATGCTTGACAACTGAATTGCAGTATCCCATCAACAAACTGTCGGACTTACTGAGACAAGAAATTGCAGCAGCTGGATTCACAGAGGTTCTCACATTTGCTTTGGTGAGTGATTTGACTTCCTTCAATAGATTAAACTGTAGTAACCAACAAAATAAAAGCAATTTCTACCTCAGGATGGAGGTCAGGTTTATTATATAAAGTCAAAATTGGTTGAAGAAGGCATTATTACGTTTGTGTAGGGAAAGGTAGGATAGATCACTCATAAAAACGTATTTTTCAAGTACACTGTAAAATGATTTACAGGAGATATTCTTTTTTCATGTGTATTTTTTTAAACAGTGCTCACGAGATGATGTAGCAGACAAATTAGGCAAAAATATCAAGAATGTGAATGCTGTCCACATTGCCAATCCTAAAACATTGGAGTTTCAGGTATGATGTACATTTAACCATGAAACTCATGCTGTTGTATTGTGATTTCAAGGGAGATTTCTTAATGTACATGTAATTTATGTGCTTTTACAGGTTGCTAGGACAACACTACTGCCAGGGATACTGAAGACCATCAGTAAAAATAAAAACATGCCATTACCTCTCAGGCTGTTTGAAATCTCAGACATTGTTATTTGTGATCCTAAAAAAGGTAAGGTTTTGGAAGGTTATGGGGAATTTGTCAAGGAACAGAACTTGACTCAAGTATTTTATTCTGCAATAAAACAAACTTTTTTAACATAATTTGTAATGCAATTTTTTTTGTGTTTTAAAACTACCAGGGCCTGGGAAGGGGCTGCGCCATGCGCCATATGCGCATACCGCCGAATAATGGCGCAATGCACATATGGTGCCCTGCGCCACGTGGCGCGCCACGCAATCATATCGTAAAATGCGTAAAAAAATTTGTAGTTTGTGATTTTATCGTAGTCGGCGTTTTCGGTAATCTTCAATGGAATGGAATGATCCAAATGCCATTTGATTGTAGACATGCCACCGGCAATGAAATTTAACATAAATTTTCACTTCCCCACAGACTTAAAACATTGATATTTATACAGTTCCCTCTGGTTTGTGTTTATTAAGCCTGCACAGATGCACTCACTTTGCCCTTCACACTGCAAGTTGTGAACCAGTGTTTTTTCCAGCAAAACCGTATACTTACCAAGCAAAGAAATTCTTTGGTACCCAAAATATCTTATCGGCTTCTTAGAGTTCGGTTAAACAAAGAAAATCTTGATTATAGTGATGTTTTTAAAAAAAATGGAATTCTTTGAAAAAGCATATTATCTCTGTTCAGTGACAAACATCCAAACACATTTTTGTTTTGGATTTAATTACATAAATTTTATTGTCAAAGATGCATGTGATAACTGTATTATCGTAATCTGATGGTATTTCCAGTTATGTATGACAGTTAATTTAAAAAATGGCCCACCCCATTGTATTTTTTCTCGGCCCCATATATTTCAAAATGGCCCCATCATTTTATGAAGCTTGGGGCCATTGGCCCATCCAGTTGTTTGTCCTTCCCAGGCACTGAACTACATGTACATATATGTAGTATAGGGAATGAAAACAACTTTACTATTAGTTTGGATTATGAGTGTCTTTGCTGTAACCATGAATATTTAACTGTGCCATTCTAGGTTTAATTTTAGAATTGATATGTAAAAAAAATTCTGTTTTATATTTTTGTTTCTGACAGATGTTGGAGCTCGCAACGAGAGGTGGATGTGTGCAGTGAACTATAACAAATCTTCAGGGTTTGAGATTGTGAAGGGTTTACTGGACAGGGTCATGCAGCTGATGGAGATTCCATTCCAGAAGGGGAGTGATGGATACTACATCGAAGCCTGTGATGGTCAGTGCCAATATGTATAAAATACATATATATAATCAACACTTAATTAAGATACTTTGAGACACCTTGAGAAATCAACTCTTGAGGTGGTATGACAAACATTGAAATATCAATCTGGATGAAAATACTTCATATTTAAAATATTATCCCTGTTTTTGATTTTTATATTGTAAAATATTTCATTTTAAAAAATTCTTATATTTATATAATGGTTAAAAACTATAAAAGCTCCAATGAGTTTCAATGACTGAATCTATTACCCTACTCTGTTCGACATCGATTGATGAAGAAAAATGTATAAAGTTTTAGTTATTAAGTTTATTGTTTAATTTAAAAGGAAAGTATGTCACAATATGGAAGTGTCCCATACCCACTGATTAGTACTCTTTCAAATTGGGTTTTTTCATAGGGTTTTTGGATATCAAATCTAATATCATTAAAAAATGTAATTGATTGAATGAAAGGGACATTCCTTGATAGATTCAGATGATAAAATTTTTCTTTTTTGGTTATTTTAGATCCAACGTATTTCCAAGGTCGCTGTGCAACTGTGATATTGAGAGGGAAGCCAATAGGAAAGATAGGAGTACTACACCCCGATGTTGTGACAAAGTTTGATTTAAACAATCCATGTTCTGCTTTTGAAATTTCAGTAGAACCTTTGTTGAGGAGTTCTTCATGAGTTGTGTGTGACATTACCCCAGCTGTAACCAATTGAATATTCTCAATACCTCTTAATTTACACTTATATTACAGAAGATATTATAATATCAAGCATTACAAGAATGTAAATGGATTTGAAATATTTGAAAGGTAATAAAACTCCGAAGGGTTAAATAAAACATTCATAAGTTGTGTATATTCTATCAGTACCCAGTACATGTTCAGTGTATGGAGTTTGCTTCTTGCAGACAAATTGACGCTATTGCATGTAGAAGAAAAAGAGTGTTTATATTTGCAAATAATTTATATATTTTACAAGCATTGTAAAAACAGAGACAAGTATCACAGATTCACAGTAAAGTCTGAATAATCCAAGAAAACTTGGAACATCGCAACAATTGAAAGTACAACAAGTACATGTACATTAGTTTCATACTTATATAGTTTTGAATAAATTATTTCACATAGAAATTAACTGTGTATCACAATATCTGGACATTAGAATGTTAGTCCGAGACGACAAAAGCACGTAGCATGACCTTGATTTGTTCTGTGACATCTCCTTTCAAGGTCAACATAACACTGGCCTCCACTGGAGTGTTTGGCTAAAAATACAAAGATGGTTGAATAGCATGAATATATCAAGAAAAAATACATGTATCTTTAGATGCATTGATGTTTTAAAAAATTGAGTTTTTTACACCAGGAAGAAAAAAACTTCAAACAAAACTGTTCTGTGGTTGCTGTTCAGAAGTATGATTGCTTTCTTATGATTACTTACATCATGGCCTGCTGGAGGGGTCCATGTAAATGTGACAGGTTTAAGTCCACCTGCCTCAACCATTCCCTGCAAATCAGAAAGTTTAATCAAATACTTTGTTACCTTGCAGGGTCAAAAACATTTTGTTGTAAAAATCATTAACCACTAATGTTATAGAAATAACCCTTGAAAAGAACTATTTACTGTAAATGAGACACTTGGAAAAATCAAGGGGGCAAACATTTTTACCTTCTGTGGTTCTATGTTAAATCCTTTCTGTGTGATGAGCTGTACATTATCAAACTGGAATTCACCATTCTGTTATAACAATAAATACATAACGTAAGCTTGCTGTACTTCTAACAATAAAATAGTTCAAAAGGGAAAGGGGGAAATACATGTAATACTCTTATCATTTATCAAGTATAATAAATACATGTTTTCACATGCTCAAAATAAAACATTAACTTTTTTATACAGTACATGTATTTAGATTGAAAAACCTTAATCATCACATGAATATTATTACTTGTAAAATTAAAGCTATGTATTGTTCTTTATTATACATGTACCTCTGTAATAATATTTTTTCTATGTAAAATTGCAACGAATAAATTTGCAATATCATCTAGGTAATTTTTATTGTAAAATAGTTTCCATGCTTTTTTCCCATAGTTGAATAGTCATCGAAACTATTCACCGGCAGCATTGTTATCCCTCGCATTAAGTCTCTGAACGACGTTAAATTCAAAGTCTGATAACTCTAACTTGTTCACCTTTGGAAATATAGTTGCTGTCTCAGGGGACAATAAATTTGCTATTGTCCTTATATCCAGTAAATAGGTACATGTATATATAATGTAACTTTTTCATGCATATTTGTGGTAAGATAAGGAATGTAGAAGCTGTACATGATAATATGATAATATATGTCTTTTAACTTTCATATTGGTATTTTTTTCGGATGAAAGGCACCATCTGGTAAATTTTCATTAAATGCTTTTACTTACGCCATGTTTTGAAGCACCTTTTCCGTCCTATATCAAACACAGCACACAACCCACACCAGGTTAGCAATGGGAAAACAAAGCAAAACATTGTGAAGGCAAGGATTAAACAAGTGTGACACATTAGGATTAATAGTAAATTGGAATAACAAGGGGTGTCAATACTAACTCTTAGTATCATTAAAATGTGCATTAACAAATAAATTGTCAAAATATGTCATTTACTAGTTTTAATAATGAATGAAGTGATTAAATGTTGATGCAAAAAAAATAGTGTACAAACATTATTATTCAAGTCAGTACTCCTAGAAATACATGCAGGTAAAAAGCATTTTTAAGGTATATTTTTCATCGTATAAAAAGAGTTGTCCATTTATTGTTCAAAGAGTTGAATTTTATAACAAAAGTAAGGAAAGTTTCAACAGAAAACAAAACAAATAACACATCAAACTGGATTAATTCTAAACAAGGGTAAGGACTAAGGATCGTATAGTAATCAATCTTAACCTTTAATGTATTAAATTTTCATCAAGTTTGTCGTAAGCTCAAGACATGGATTAAATTCTGAACAAAATGGAATCTGAGCACACAGATAAATGATTAATTGAAGGAGGATAGAGATCGAGAAGCCTGACCTTTTTCTGGCTGACGGCCATTGTCCTTACACATCCCACAAACAGGTCGCGAGAGGCGGGAATAAAATCGTTCTCCTTGGCTATACTCCTTAGTGTGAACAAGATGGGTGTCGGTAACAATTTACCATCTGTCAAAAAAATAATCTTTTAAGGTCATACATGTATTGGACACATTGAGATTTTAATGTAGACAACAGCTAGTATATCATATTCTTAATGTTATCAATGTTATAAAAATTTCAAATTGTACAATTTGTCTAACAGAATTGAAGCATATCAAACTAGTCGAATGCATAGATAGTTTTTGAGAAACTTGTATGACAAACCTTCATCCTCGGTGGGGACCGGAGTTTCCTCTGCCAGGGATTCAATGTCAGGGGTCCTCTCATCCATACCATGGACAAACATTATTCTAGGTTTCGCCATTCCTTTGATCATAAAATTGTGTGTTTCTTCCTACAAATTATAAGTATCAAACGATGAACTGTAAGTCTTTTAAAATAAACCCCATAAGATCATTTGTCCAGTGCGTTTTCCAATATGTTCCAAGCATTTTATGTTTTAAGGCCTAAAACTCCAAAAATTTCAGGGTTTTTTTATTCCAATCTTTATGGAATACATGTACGGTATTATAACTTGCAATGCATTTTTTAATATGGAAATTAAACGTAAAATTTAAACAGAAATTCTTTAAATATTGCAACTTTTCTTTGATTTAGGAGAGTATAATATTATCTTGAAATAATTATTCATATAAAGCTGGATTGTCTGTTTTCATGATAAATTTCTAATCAAGTCATACATGTATGTATGAAAATTTTCTTTAGTCACATTGTTTACCAGGTACATCCTACCAAAGTTAGTACATGTATGCTATACACCAATATATTTGTATCATTACAAACACAGTTGGCTTCAAACATTCTGCAAAAGATGCTAGCATCTAATTAAACTCACAATGTTGATTCAAAGGACTATCAGCATACATGTAAATTTAAACATCATTATTAAGGAAATGATGAGTTACAAAAATAACACTATTGTAGATGAATGAGAATAATGTGTGTTAGGAATGGGGAATCTTTTGTAATTATATTTTCTTGGCTACATGAACTTGTTCAAAAAGACTTCCTTGTGGGAATACCAATTTACAAATCGAAATAGAACTGGATATTTGGTCCTTGCTAAAAAAGAAAATTTCTTGCCATCTAGATTTTATTACTCACTTTCTGTTCTCCAAGATAAACAACATTAGGCTAGAAACAGATTATCAGAAGTCAATAAATTATACTAAACAAATTTCAATTATAACGTTCTGCATATTTTGATTTAAAACTTTCTAAATTAAGAAGATAAAACAAAGAATTTATCATACCTTGCCAAACAGCTCTATTCTGACTCCGTCTGAGTAATGGTCGCTTGGGTGGTCGGGGGCGAACGTGACGGTGAGGTCAATACTGCTACCAGGGGGTACTCTACCCTCTGCAGGCACCAAATCGAACACATTCTGGCCATTGTTATTCTGTGTTCCTGGAAGAATAGCATTTTAACGTTAAATGTATATTGATTCTTTTAGCTAGACATTCACTGCATGAATACTGAGTAATATTCCTTTTTAATTTATACAGCATCATTCTAAAGATTTCATTTCACAACAAAATAAGTATATAAGATTGAACTCTACAAGAATCTGTTCATGAAAACAATTTTAAAAAATGGACTTGTATATGTATTTAGATAATTTTACATTGCAGTAAGAATTTCAATGCTTTTAATTCTTTGAAGGAAAGATGTTTTTATTCATTTACCGACACTGAGTTTAGTGGTCTTGTTTGCTTGTATAAATGCAGGAACAGCCTGAGCTATGTTGTGTCTCTCTAGAGAGAGGCTGTCCATTTTGATACAGTAATCTATGGACAGTGAGGAGGAATTCATCAGCTGCAAAGAAATGCAAATTGGATTTCAATAAACATGTATCAATAACCATTTTCACAAACACACAAGAACATGTATGTCCAACACCTTGCAAATACAAACAATTCTCCCTTCAAAAATTGTGTTTAAATTAAGATTTTGAGCTGCATGATTGCCAATACAAGAATTTTCAATCAACTCTCCCCTCCTTCCTACAGAGTCAAATGAAACAGGATAAAACCATTTGTTTTCTCATTTGAACAAATTTCTGTATTGGATTAAGCAGCAGGCATGGCTTTTATAATTTAAGCCTTCTTCATATAAAAAAACGTTGTTGATGTTTCTTACCTTGAAAGTCCTCTCCAGATATTCCCCAGCAAGCACTGCCCCCATATCTAGAACTCCATCCTGCATAGGCATGTTGATCTGAATCATTGGACTGACCCCCTTACCAGTGAGGGTGATATGGAGAGAGGTGTGTCCTGTTTTTATCTCCAGAACCTCATGGAACTAAAAAAAATTAACTTCATTATGGTATTTTTTTCTATTAGGGGGAGTTGAAATAATTTGCAAAACATTCATGTAGAACTGGCAAAATCTCATCCCTTATCCCAAAACAGAAATAAAATTGCCTTTTTTGTAAAAGAAGGATAACTCTTACAGTAAACCCAATAATGCTGTCCTTTCATGCCCCCCCCCCCCCCCCAATATCATATATAGTTTTAGGGTTAAAGTAAATTATTCAGTTGTTTGGCATTAACAGATTACCACTTCTCCTTTTTCTGGAGTGTATGATATTAGAATGGTATGAGTCCCATCTGGTGGCAAAACTCGTAGGGCATTCAACATCAGGAATGGACCACCCGTATTTAGTATGGATGATGTCAACTGCAAGGAAACAATATTCATTATTAAAAAAAGTAAAATTCTGTATCAGCAAAATTTACTGCACATTTTTTAACTGCGCAAAAAAAGTGCAATGTAGAAGATCTTGAGAGCTATTTAAGTCACTCATTATCTATTTAGTCATATCTTGATGCAAATTTTAATGCAAAGCAGAACATTAACCTCTACGGTTTTGTTGGATATATTCTGTATGGTGACAGACTTGATGATGTTCTGACCAAGGGACACTTCCCCATAGTCCAGGGTGGATTTTCCATTGTCTGAAATCACGACCAGTGTGGGTTTTACCACTGGACAGTGAACCTCTAGATACAGGGTGTTGTGGACACTGAAAAAGTGGTCATAAATGAATTAGACAAAAAATTTTCATTGTTATGAATGATAAAAATATTAAGATAAAAAATTGCATAATTGATATTCATGAATTTATAGCAAAGATAATTATCAAGACCATCAATAGCATTCATGTTGTTTCATCCACTGTATACATGTATACCTATATGGAAGTTCCCCTGGGTTTCCACATTTTCCACTGGCAACATAGCAGGGAATGGTGACAGTTCTAAAGCTGCCTCTGTATTGCCTCAGAAGACTGGCCTTAGCAGCAGCATAAGCAGGTGAGCTAGAGAAATCAATGAACACATATATAGAATTATGCTCTGACAATTCTTTATACACAACATATGCAAGCAGATCCAAGTAACTTATAAACTGGAATAAATTACAAAGTTTTTAACACACTTAAGTTCCTGTGGCTGTGTTGACTGCATGTACATGTATATTGGTGAATAAGGTTGTGTTGACTGCATGTACATGTATATTGGTGAATAAGGTTGTGTTGACTGCATGTACATGTAT
>WFKH01010931.1:48367068-48382127 GCA_016163765.1 Magallana hongkongensis
TTATTGGGAACTCTTACGTATTTTTATCTGATTCTGCTCCTTGAATTTCTTTAAAGACCTGATCTCTTTCAGTCTCTAGCTGAGACATACGGTTTCTACATTGCTTCTGTTCTTCTCTATCAAAAGAAAAAAATCAAATTGAATTGTAGCATTTTAATTGTAGTATCAAATGTACAAATATACCAGTATTATAGTCATTAATATTTTGGGGTAAATATATACACCCAAGTCAGAATAATCAGAAAACAATGAACTTAACAAATGTATACATCATTTTGACATGCCATTTCCCATGTGGTTAGATAAATAAAAATCAGTATATCTAAAACAAAATCAAATACCTTGTCTTCTCTGTGAGATATTGGTGATGCTTCACTTTTTCTGTTAATTGGTTTAAATGACTCCTCAAGTGAATCATTCGAAGTTGTTCTTGTTTGGATATGGTGGGCTCAGGAGTTTTCTCATCAAAATCTCTATCCCTAATCCATAAAATGAAAAAAATGCAATATACAATATCATCACCATGAAATATTTTAATTCTTATTGAAACGCCTCATTTGATTGGCTAAACAAATTTATTTATATCAATACAACATAACTTGCCTACGTCACACTATGACACACGTGCAAAACATTAATCTGGTTGACGTTACATTTGAATTTGTACAAATAATGTTATTTTTAAATAATGGGCATTATTTTCTAATTTTAGTCTTAGAAAATTAAATTATAATTAATAAATTTAAGTTATACAAGTATAACAATACAAAATATCTAAGTCAACTTAATATGAAAAAAATAAATGTACAGGTATATTCTCTGTCTATCACCCAATTAATCTGACTAAAATTAGACTTTTAAGTCCACTCTTCTATGATATACTACAGCAAATCAGAGGAGTGGATTTTACAAGTCTAATTTTAATTTAGGTTGTTTATATTACCCAACAAAAGATTCAATTTCTTCCTCTTCATCAGATCCTAGGTCCAGATTATCATCTCCATCATCATAATCCAAAATGGCTTCATCTTCCAGGCCAATGTCTCCCATGAAATCCTCTCCTCCGAACATCTGTCCATAGTCATCATCCATTTTTTTTCAATAATTAAGGGAACACCTTAAAATGATGGTAATTCTGCAAATATATATGTCAAAATATTGAATTGTTCCAATTTCAATATATTTTTTAATTATACCAAAAATCTCCAAAAATAAACCCAAACAAATGCACCAACAACTGTATGAAGATAAAAAGCTGCCTTAGGTCAAGCTAGTGCACTCAAATTAGACTCTGCCTATATACTCTGTCCAAAGATATCCTATATTCATATTTTTTTAATTACTTGATATTGATAAATACCACAGGGTTCAAATGATGTTCATTCAAAAGTATGCAAAAATTCGCTAGATTTCTCCTTTGAAACGCCCGCTCTAGCTTATTAGCTAGTTTTAATAAACAGCTAAAAATAAAGGAGTCTATGGGAATTTTGCACTGCAACAGACATGAAAGTACCCAAATAATAACAATGAAAAATTGTGCGAGGTATTCCGAGTGACTTCCAAATGGGGAAAAGATATAAACATTTCCTATTATAAATCTTTGTAATAAATCTGTTTTCATTCCTGTGCATTTTTCAGAGTAAAAAATGATAATGTTTCAATGAAGATATCTTGGATATTTTCCCTTTCATCAATTTCAATTGTACTTCTTTTACAGGTATGTGTATTTTTTTTATCAAAAGTCGTCCAAATGTGAAGTAAACAATAACTTGGGACAGACTATAGTCGAGTATATAGAGCAAGGATTCAGTGGACATGAATAAGACTATATAGGTGATTTATTTTGAACAATTTATACTGAGTATTATCAGGTTTCATTTCTCCAAAGTATTGAGCACTGATGTAACTCAAACCCAATATCTGTATAATAATATCATGAGGGCCTAAATTATGCAATGGACAGCAACAACCACTGGCAGCAGTTTGTTTTTATCTGTTTATTAATTATCATTATCATTTTCGAGAGAAGTCACACTTAAATCCCATTCAAGTTTTTTGACAATCATCTCATTTGACTCATTCAAATTAAAAATTTTCCCCAAACACTTGTACAAAAACTATTCTACTTCTCTAAAGAGCTCATAGCTGAACAAATTCGGAAACAACTTACGCTTCTTGCAGTAATTTAGCTTATATATTAACAACAGGCATTGTAAAAAGTACTTGTTATATTGAAATTAGTTTAATTGCCGAAGAAACATTGCATTCACTTACAAATACAACGCTGACTAAGAGAAATGTCCAGTAGAAGCGATCGCAAACATTCAAAATTTGTATACGTCGTCCATGTCTAGCAACAAAATCTCGCGAGAATCTCGAAGCAGGCACCTTTGATTAGCTCGTACTTAGTATAAGTCGTTTAACAATCATCATATAATTGTGTTACACAACAATAGAATAAATGAGGATGTTACGGAGACATGCAATATAAATTTTTACTTTAAAAATATTTTGTGGTTTGTTTGTTTGTTTTGTATTGCATTATAGAAAAATCACAAATCGATGATTCTTAATGACATGGTTGATAATGAATACAATTTTATCTCCGCCCCCCCCCCCCCCCCCAAAATCTATGGAACATTAGAATGTTTGGTGTAGTACTCATGACAAGGCATGACATAGCAAAGCATTTATACGTTACTATGTAACTTTAGTGTGGTTTAATATATATAACAAAATATGTATTAGTATAACAAATCATAGCCGGCACAGCATAGCAAAGAATATGATTGCATAGAATATTAGCAAAACATGGCACGGCACGGCACGGCACAGCACAGCACAGCACTGTACAGATATGAACTCCATTTTCGACGATTTGTCTTGCTCTCCTATTAAAGATTAACATGTCTCGAAAATTTATTCACAAACATTAGTTTGGGTGATTTATTTTTTGGGAGGGTGGATTATCTGTTTAACTTCTATCCGTCATACATACTTTGCGTTTAGTAAATTTTCATAATCACTTGCGCCAGATATTTTCCAAAATCTTTACACAATGATGCGTATTGTAAAGATTAATTCATTTTTACATTGGCCAATCATGGAAACTTGATTTTAATATTCCCAAAGGTGCGTTTCGCAAACTGTTAAAAATAGTTTTACCAAACATTGTTTACTGATATTAAATCGACAAACAAATCTAACAAAAAGGTATTCCTTTATTCATCATGCTATTAATTCAGAATGGTGCGAAGAAACAAGGTGCATTTCACTTCATCAGGTTGCAAAACAAATGTACCTTAAGCCGGGAATTCTTGTCCTGTGCATATAATTTTTGTTTTGGTTTGTTTTGGTAAATTGTATAATGTCTTTCATTTAATATTTCGAAACCAATGATAATTGAAACATAGCTATTGTTATATATTAACGATTCTGATCTTACATTTCGCAAGTATAATTAGCTAATATGCAATATAACGCTCAGACATCAGTAAGATCCTAATGCTCTATTTTTTTTCTTCTTATCAATTTCATTGCATGTTATTACTTCATGTTAGTTTGGAATTAATGCGTGGCATCTACGTTTGCTATATATACCGGTATATTCGCGTCAACAGGTGTTTTGTGTCAGATATCGATGCTGGAGAGATTCAATTAGAAAGCAATGTTCTCACCTTTCTTACAGGATGTTATAAGGAAAGAATTTCCATTCAGACATCAAATAGTTATTAATTAGGTATTTCAAGGATTCTTGTTTCTTCTCGAGACATTGACCCCTTTTTTTAAAACTATACCGCAGTATGAGGAGACAGAAAAGCTCCGGCTTTCAACCTTCTGTAGTTCGGTTCGAACAAGAAAACACCCTGAAAACACGCGTCTGGATTTGTTCGAATTGTTCCCCCAGTAGCCGACGACAGCTTTATGCATTTCTGATCACCCATGTCACCCACAACGCACTGTGAACGAAGCACTTGTTTTTATTTCATTGTCTATTTAAAGAATTAGACCGCTTGCTAGGATAATACGCTGTCAATGGTTTTTTCTTCTCTTGAAGGAATATCGGATATCAATTAACTGTAATAACGCACATTTTAACTTTCCTACAATAATTTTACGACTGAGCTAATGAGGAAAAGTTGCAGTGTATGACGTACTTAGGGTAAATTCGTGTCCCGAGGGGGCAGCGTTTTCATTGATACACGAGCGACCATATCTCCTGCTAAGATGTACCAAATCTTCCAAGAATATACTTTGACAAGGCTAACGATTTTCAATGCTTGCCTGCCATCATTAAAGGCTATTTTCATTTTTTTTTCATAATCATGTCCGCAATAGCCTGATAGCATGATATATGTGTCAGATGGAAATTCTTTAGTAATAGTTAGATTTTAAAAAATACCTGTATGATGTGTAAACATCATATTAGATAAACAAAAAAGGTACTTTATGCCATAGTCTGTATAAAAAATCATAATATTAAAGTATCGACATATGGCGCAAGACTCTATCAATAAAAAAAAAGTAACGCCCGCCCCGAAAAACTCCAACCCCCACCGAAAAAAAAAACAACCATACAAACAAAAACCAAAAACCAAATCCCCCAAACCAAAAAAAAAATAATGATAATAAAATACAACAACCAACCCCCCCCCCACCCCCACCCAAAAAAAAAGAAAAAGAAAAAGAAAAAAAACCCACACAATCAGAATTACAGTTTTCTCATTTTAATTCTGAAGAAATCTGGGATGGAAATAAAATTCCCAAAACATTTATTAGCCCAGTAACCTATATCAAACTAAAGGTTCGATTTTCGTAATCTCTCTCTGGTCATAAACAGTTTCTTAAAAAATACATGTAATAATAGAAAACAGTATATAAATTGTCTTAATGGAAAACCTTTCATTGAGATAACCTAGGTCTTACTTGATCATGATGGCGCTATTAGGAATTTAACTCACTTTTAACATCAAAGGAATTCAATGGGACAAAAAGCCTCCAAGCAAAGACGCTCTATCTATAATTCTATCGTTGTATGCGGATAATGGAGGATGTCAAGAAGGTTATATTTCCATAAACCGGATATATTCAAAGATGCACCACCTTTTCAGACTGCCAATTTTGTGAAAAGTGGGACGGTGCCCAACAGAGAACAGATTACATTTTATGGTATGGTATCTGTACCATACAATAGCGGGTATTTCTTTGATTGGATTGGAATCTGAATCCCTATACAATATTACACGCTACTACAACTGAAGGAAGAATCTAGGACAGATTGACTTTGCCAGATCAATAGGATATAAAATTCTTGTAGTTCTGAATACATTGCTGTGTCACTTTCAACATCGAGACGAAAATCGAGATGAAAAAATCCCCACCAACCAAACTTATTTGATCTTCAGGGGTATTACATGACGAAAAGTTGTCACTTTTACCGCTACCTTTATACTGAAATAGATTGTACAATGCGCAAAAATTACGCTCTCAGTTTGGTTATAAATTTTTTAAACAAAAACAAAATAGTTAAAAATCTTGTTTTGTTGTAAAATTTGTTACGTTAAAAAGAAGCTGATTAAAAAACCTTTTTATTTCTACGATCTGCGCTATCTTATTCGCTCATGTTCTTTATAAAAAATATTTTAATTAATGTTACAAAACGCAAGTAAGGTACTTTTCATTAATTTGATTCAAGATCTCGCTTGTCGACAGTATGCGGAGTGGGAAGATATGCTTCTACAGAAACTAGACTAATCAATGCTACCTTTATAAGTACGCCATATGAGCTGTATAACTTTTTAGCACCATAAAATGTCTAGCTCTTAGAAAGCATTTACAGACATTATTATGGCTCTTAAAGTGTTATTTGCCGCACTTTTGTAAATTCTGTTGTCCTTTTTTCTAGAACACAGAGAGATTAGCCGTGCATGCTTCACATTATGGCACACCCCTTTAATCCCCATGGATTTCAGGTATTGAGCTAGTTACATCAAGGGAATTAAACCTCAGTCTGGATTAAACCTGGATGATCATACAGACAATATAGACAATTATTGAACCAAATTCCACCAACAGCGCCCTGGAAAAGAATATGTTACAATGACAATGGCTTCCGAAAATAACACTGGTTTCTCGCTTTCTTCCTTTTTTTCTTTCAAATTGATCGCTGGTGATTAGTTAATTTTTAAATTGTAACTTTAAAATAAGAAAAACGACTATGAGAAGGATGATGATGAAACTAAATATTGCCATTTTTTTTCTACAATTATTCAATATAGTAAGATAATAAGAAAAAATAGATTAACTAACTGCATTTCTCACAAAATTTTAAAATAGGAATAAATGAAACGTTGATACCGCCTTTACCGACTTTAGTCAAATATATGTTTCATTGATGTCGGTTTGTGGAACTGTGATCATTCATTTGCTTACAGAACAACCATTTAAGGATGTTCACCAGATGGGATAATCGTTTGTTCTGCACTATATATCAGGCAAGTTTTATTCTGGTAGATTATAAGCCGGGATTAATACACATGACTTGCTATTGGACGCTCAACAATAGAACACAAATGAAATTTCGTTATTAGAAAACAGCTATAATCTTGTATGTGGGATGACTGTATGATTCATTCATAATCTAGAATAGAAAAACCCAAATGTGTTTGTAAAACACAGGTGCCCCCGGCAATTACAGAAATACCACAGCGAAAATAAAAATAAAATAAAATGATTGACACAGTATTACGAAATCTGAAAATAATAATTATAAACTAGAATCTTGTTGCTATAGCAACAAAAAGGTCTTCCGTTCTTATAAACATGTATTAATCTATTAAAAAGCAATGCTTCTTCCAAGTAGAAAATGTATTACATGAAACACTTACTTTGAAGAAAACTCTCAGAACTTACCAAGCTAAACACAGAAAATGAAGAAAAAAAACCCTTTTTAAACTAGTTTCTGTGACAACCGGAAGTTACGTTGATTCAAACAAAACCTGTTTAACATATCGACAAACATAAGTATATCATCCCACTAAGTTTGTTTGTTCTAGTCATTACCGTATTTGAGACCTCGTGGATACAACGTTTATTGTCTCGGGACAGGAAACGGACGACAGGAAGTGATCAATGAAACTAAAAGTTTGTAATTCCCGAGCATTTGCCTATCAAACATTATTGTTTATCATGCTAAGTAAAACTGTTCAAGGAAAAATGTTAAACTAAAAAACAACGTGATTTGTTTGAACCCTTCCAGTGAGGACCGGAAGTGACGGTTGACAAAATGAAAAACGTGAAACACATCTTCAATTAAATGTCTATCATTCATGTAAGTTTCGTGTCTTGATCACTTACAGTTTCTGAGATCTGGCGGGTACAACATTTGGTTTTAAAAAAGCTTCTTGAGATATTTGAGATATCTCACCGGAAGTAAAATTTTTTTGTCAAACATCGCATAGATGACTTATGTAAGGATTTATACTACTTATTCATTCTATAAAAAACAACTTAGAAAAGGTAAAAAAAACCTAATTTTTGGAGTGCTTCCGGTGACGACCGGAAGTTACGCCGAACAAAACAAAATAGATTTAACATGTCTACATACATAGATCTATCATCCCACAAAGTTTAGTTGTTCAAGTCGTTACCATTTTTGAGATCTCATGTAGTCATAGTTTTGTCTCGGGACAGGAAACGGACAAACGGAAGTGCTCATTGAAAAAAAAAAAGTTACTATTTTTTTTACGTTAGACAACACTTCTGTATTGCTTATTATTTTAAATAAAATTATCAAAGAAAAACAGTGAAACATATAATCAACTTGATTTGTTTGAACTCTTCCGGTGTGGACCGGAAGTGACGGTAGACAAAATGAAAGCGTTTAAACACATCTTCTCACAAATGTCTATCATCCTTGTAAGTTTCGTGTCTTGATCACTTACAGTTTTTGAGATCTCGTGGTTCAAACATTTGTTTTAAAAAGATTTTCTGAGATAATTGAGATATCTCACCGGAAGTAGATTTTTGTTGTTGATATAACATCGCATAGATAACATATGTATAGATGTATACTTATATATTTATTCTATGCAAAAAGAATTGAATACCTAAAAATAATAATTTTTGAAGTGCTTCCGGTGACGACCGGAAGTTACGACGAACAAAACAAAATAGTTTAAACACATCTACACCTATAGGTCTATCATCCCTCAAAGTTTGGATGTTCAAGTCTTTATCGTTTCTGAGATCTCATTGACCATAGCTTTTTGCCGCGGGACAGGAAACGAACGACAGGAAGTGAATTTTGAGAAAATGAAAAAAACACCTCGAGATATTATCATTCTCTATCAACCCTGAAAATTTGAAGAAAATCTATCCAGCCATCTCTGAGAAATCTTGTGGACAAAAAAAGGGGAAAAAAATAATAATAATAATAATAATAACTAGACTCTTGTTGCTTTAGCAACAAAAAGGTCTTCCGTTCTTGATGTATTAATCTTAAAAAAATTCATTTATCTTGTAGAACGAAAATGAATATAACATATAGTGTAATGGAATTTCCCATTTATCATTTCTATGTAAAACAAAACAAAAAGACAAAAAGTCAATTTTTGAGTACTTTCTGTGACGACCGGAAGTTACGCCGGATCAGACAGAACATAGTAGACATATCCTCATACATTGTTCTGTCTTTCCTTAAAGTTTGGATGTTCAAGTTTTTGTTACTTATGAGATCTCGCTGAGAAAAGGTTTCTGTTTCAGGACCGGAAACGGACAAACGGAAGTGATTAAGGAAATTAAAGGTAGATATTTTTAGTACATTTACCTACGGTACGTTACTATTCATCACACTGAGTAAATTGTTTAAAAAAATCTAAACTTTAAAAAAAAACTTCATTTTGCTTGAACGCTTCGAGTGAGAACCGGAAGTGACGGACGATCAAATGAAACCCGTTAAACACATGTTCAATCAAATGTTTATCATCTATATAAGTTTTGTATCTTGGTCTCTTACAGTTTCTGAGATCTCCGGGTAAAAATTTTTTTAAAAAGAAAACTACCTGAGATATTTGAGATGTCTCACCGGAAGTAGAATGTTTTCGTTTATTTATTCATGTGTAGATGAACTTTTGTATTTCTGTTGCTAAAATGTTACCTCCATGCTAAATAACCCAAATATTTTAAAATAATCAAATTTTGGTGTACTTCCTGTGACGACCGGAAGCTACGCCGGATAAAACAAAATATAGTAAATACATGTTCATACACAGGTCTATCATCCCACAAAGTTTGGTTGTTCAAGTCGTTACCGTTTTTGAAATCTCGTCGAAATAAGTTTTTTTGTCTCGGGACAGGAAACGGACAAACGGAAGTGCTCAATGAAAAATTAATTTATTATTTGTTGTGTACTTCCCCATCGCACATTATTGTTCATCGAGCTAACTAATACTATCAAAGGAAACAGTTAAACTGATAAATAGCTTGATTTGTTTGAACTCTTCCGGTGTGGACCGGAAGTGACGGTCGACAAAATAAAACCAGTTAAACACATCTTCAATCAAATGTCTATCATCCATGAAAGTTTCGTGTCTTCATCACTGATAGTTTTTGAGATCTCGCGGGAACAAAATTTGTTATAAAAAAGTTACTTGAGATAATTGAGATATCTTACCGGAAGTAGAATGTTTTTGTTTATATATCATCGCTTGGATGACACATGGAAGGATTTATACTATCAGATTCATTTTATGTAAAATAAGTTTAATACTTAAATTTAATAATTTTTGAAGTGCTTCCGGTGACGACCGGAAGTTACGACGAACAAAACAAAATAGTTTAAACACATCTACTGACATAGGTCTATCATCCCACAAAGTCTGGATGTTCAAGTGTTTGCTGAATCTGAGATCTCGAGGGAACAAGGTTTTTTGACGCGGGACAGGAAACGGAAAACCGGAAATGAATTTTGAAAAAATGAAAAAAACGCCTAGAGATATTACCATTCTCTATCATCTCTGAAAATTTCAGGAAAATCTATCCAGCCATCTACGAGAAAGTCTGCCGACAAAAAAGGAGAAAAAAAAATAATAATAAGAAAGAAAGAAAAAACACTACAATTACTATAAGGTCTTCCGTTGGAAACGGAAGACCTTAATAAAAAAACATTACAATCACTATAAGGTCTTCCGTTGGAAACGGAAGACCTTAAAAAAAAAGGTTAACAAGATTGAATAAGTTCTGAGCTTAGTCAATAAACAAACAAGGGGTCCACACTGCTAATCTGAGCAACAATGTTCGACGTTAATGCAATGTATAAGTTCTGACCTCAGTCAATAAACGAGCAAGAGGATTTGAGCAACAGTGCCCGACGTTAATGCAAGTAGCTAACGAAAGGCTGTCTTCGGCAGACAAATTGCACATTAATGAAACTAGTTAAATCGTAATTTGGTTTTGTAAGTTACTGCATGAATATAATCGATTTTCTTAAGAAATAGAAAAAAATAGTTAGTAGAAATAAATGCTTTTCTGTAAATCATTCAATTTACAATAGAACTTATATTTCAACGAATTATTTGGCATCTTTTAACTTGCACTAAACATGCATATAGATTTATATCTACCTAATTTGTAAAAAAAAATTGTGGATTACGTCCTTACTACTAGAAATAACATTTTTCGAAAATTTTAATTTAAAAAAAATCCATTTTGTTGCATCCATATTATATTCCACAAATTTAAAAACAGTCGTCTTCGGTTATAAAGTATGAAAAGCCTTCTTTTTGGTTGCATCCATATTATATTCCACAAATCTAAAATCAGTCATCTTCGGTTATGAAGCATAAAAAGCCTTTTATTTTTTAAAGAAGAGTACAAGAAGAATTTTTTTTTTTAATTATAGTAAAAAGTTGATTGGCAATTTAACTTCAAATTATTTGGTTAACCATCGCTTCACTACTGAACTTCTAGTAAACGAATATTAAGAACCCGTACCTGGCGACGTATTGAGTTAGTTTGCTGTATAAGTCTAGAGTATCTACATGTATATTTAAAGTGCCCGAGCGGGTAATTCATAAAAGTTTGAATCCCAACAAAGGGACTCATGATTTAGTCCGGAGGAAACCAAACCGTCGCAGATAATGGTTTCTATCTGTCCGCGAGTACAAAATATAGAGTTCACGGAGACACAAACTTATTCGGCTGTCGCCGCACTAAATATTGATATCCAATCACTGTACTTTCTGCAGTATATTATAAAATTCGTCATCCTTTTTATTTTTACCCTTTCTTGCATTCATACTCATACAATTATAAGAAAGTATATTTTTTTTTAAAGAGTATTTGCAACGCAAAAAATCTTTGCGTAAATTCTTAGTGTCAAGCATCATTTTCAAAACGGTAACAAACTTACTACTTTACACAAATTATGATATTTATATTCTTTGTTAAACTATTCCTTATCGCTTATAACTTTAGACAATATTTTACTACAGTATTTATAATACAGTTTGCTAATAACGTTTTATTTCACCACAATCTTACAAATATAATTCATTTTTAGAAACACACACTAAATGAAAAATCACATCCAGGTATTTTTACATTGCAAAAATTAGGAAGATTTATGAAAGATGTTACATATTTCCGACCAAAAAAACACCTAACTACAGTATATAACAATTTTCATGTACATCGTACAAAACCACCCAGCGCAAAAGCATGACGTATATACTAATGTTGAAATGTTAGGGCTCTTTTTGATAAAAAACGAAATAAAAAACCGGAAGCTAGATGTAAAATGCAAAACATTGATCTATAACTGTGGCTTTACATGATGCCAAAGAACAGTATGTTAAATTGATAAAGTAGACTAGAACGGTATACAGTAATATGGATCTGTAAAGCTCCATCATGCATATCGAACTCTACACTTGAAAATTTACAGAGCCTAATTTATTAAAAATCAAAAAGCATACTAGAAACTATTTGACACACTATTTACAGAAATATGATTTCGCAAATATTCTTTTTACGATTCCACAAATCTATAGAACTACTTATCCAGAATATGGTTTTTAAATCACTGGAAAAAAACCCAGGAAAAAGTATTTCAGTTAACAAGACCAAGTCTTGTCGTAGTGTGCACAATTTAGCGCAACATTTTAAAATCAGAAACTGTAGTCGTCAAATTAATAATAATTAAATTATTAGAAATCTTCTTTAACAGAAACTGAAATTAATATATATGGCAGTGAAGTTGCATTGGATTGACAACATGCCAAAGTACATTTGTTTAGATGAATCATTAATAATTTTACTCTACTACCTTGAATGAAATTCATGCACTTAATAACAACTTAAAGTACTGTACTTCAGAGCTTTACTTTTATTTTACTTTTTACTCCATCGTTTATATTTAGCAAGGAACATGAAGAATTCAGCAAAAAACAGAAATACCCTCTTCAGTGACAAGCAAGACAGCACTTACCAGATCGTTAGAGTTTATTTTTGATCGTCCAATCTTCTCCCTCAAATTGTTTTCTGGCAAAATTTAGCAACCAATGCAACACTTTTAATAACAGATTTTTATGTACATAAACTAAAGCTGAACCAAAAAGGATATTGTTGTAATAAATTAGGTAATATATAGTTATTTATAAGATGTAAACCTTGAAGACAATAACAAAACTCGGCCAAACTATCATTTAAAAAAACCAAACTACGATTTCAGTGGCTAATATCAACTCAAAACACCATATATCAATCTTATTTTATTCCTCGGGATCGGCAGCAACTGCGTTGAAATATTTTCTTAATTATTTCCCGTCGTTTTCTACACAATAACACCATCATAATTTCTGTAATCAGAATTTTCCTTTCCATAACAATTACTTTACTGTCAGTCATATCCGTCTGGTCAATATTGTATATTTCTCTCCGATTATTACAAAAATAATAAAATCAATAGGCGTTTACATTGCTACTGATCAAAGTATGTAAAAATATAAAAGAAATGATGTTAATGTATTTTTTAATCTATTATAAAGTTTTTTTTCTATATAAAGTAAAAATGAATAATAACTCTTGTCTCCAATTTTTCCGAAAAAGATACGAATCAATGACTTTTTCAAACTCACCAGGGAGATGAGCAAGCAAAAATTTTGGAATAGATATTCAAGTAATTCAGAATCAATCAGAATAAATCATAGGCTACAGTTAAAAGTCTGATTAGCCACAGAAGATGGGAAAACATGATTTCGATTGATGCAAAATTAAAAAACCCTATATAGAATGTAAAACAAACATACGTTCCAGCGTTACGTAAAAATTACGAACTTTAAAAAAAAGAGAGAGAAGATTTTGTACGATGTATAACTTCAAACATGATATTAAAACTTTTAACAGTTATGTATTATTCATTTTGATATATATGATTCGAATAGGAAACGATGTAAGTGCTAAGAGAAAGCAAAAATAATGCAGAATGACATTTTACTTGAATGAAATACACAAAGTTAACAAAAAAATATAGTATAAAAAGCGGAGGGGGTTAATTAGTCGGAAAAAAATGCCACTGCAATGTTCACCATGCAAAAAACTCAAACTGCTATTTTAATACAAACAATAAAGTTTTCAAACAACGGAAACAACGTTGTCAGATTTGTTAAGTATGGAATTCCATATACGACAGCCAACTGTCAGCTGCCAACTGCTTACTGCTTACTGCAAACTGCTTACTTGCTTTCTGCTTACTGCCGAAAGGCTTTTGCGCATGTGCTAAAAATGTTATATAAGCACTGGTATCGAATATTTAGTTATTTGACGCGCAACATGCCTTGGTTTAAGATATCTAGACAGCTGATAAACTTAAAAGAACACTGTGGCTAGAACAGGCTGAGAAAAAATAATTCACAAAGTATATACAAAGATGCATCAACTGGTTCATACATCACATAAAATCACATAAATGTCTATTTGTTACATATTTAAGACCAAAATTACAAAATAACTCCACAACAGACATTTCACATTTAGAAGAAAATTGAAATATTTTGTGTTATTGTTAATAATTTCATTTTAATAAATAAATAGGAAATCAGACAATCCATGCAACAAACATGATACTAGTACAGGCATACAAATATCTATGCAAAATATGCATATGCTAGTTAATTTGAAATTTATGGCACAAGATAATTTGCCATTTCAAGGTAATGTGATTTCTGAATGACAAGATAATCTACGTTTTGGATTAAACTGTCATATATATATATATGCTGCAGACTATAGGGATTTTTTTAAATATAGGTTGGCGGACAGTTAAGTTAAGTTGAAAACTTCTAATGCTAACAAAACCGTTTGGTAGCTTTTTACGTATTTCTCTAATCACTTACAGCAAGCTGTCAAACATTTCATATAAAAAATTCCAAAGTATTTTATTAATATTGTCACTTTACTTGTCTCAGACTGATCAACGATGGAAATTGAGATAGAATGAATATTTAGCATTTAAATTGAAGATAATAAAAGAAAAAGGTCCATGGCCGGTGAGTGCAAATAAAAAATCTTTGGGTTAAATGTCATTAAGTTTTTGTTATCAAGTTCATTGACATGCAATACTATGAAAATTAGAGAAATAAGTTCAAAAGCGCATGATTTCCTTTTATGGGTGCATATAAATTAGAACTCCGTGCTTGGAACCCAATTTTTCCGGAGAGAATAGTTTGCAGGTATTTTATACCAGTTTCATAAATAGCAACTCATCTACTATAAAAATATTTCCAAATTCTTTAAAATGTATGAAAAGAGCAGTTATTCTAGTTTCCTGTCATAAACACTATAATTAAAATATGTTTTATAATTTTTCCAAAAGCTGATAAACAGTAGAATGACAAAGATACTGGATATTTGTATATCCAAACGCAAATTTATTGAGCTTGTATGTAAGAAAAATGTTAGTGAGTCTATTTATCACAATTTTGAATTCCTCTAGAGTATTTTTTAATTTAGCCTAATCATAATGCACCAAGTCGCCTGCGTTATAGAAAGAAGCTATAAAT
>WFKH01010931.1:48388514-48423284 GCA_016163765.1 Magallana hongkongensis
AATCACAGCGCTGTTCTGATGTTCGTTTCTATAAACTAAGCCAATATCTGAATCACAATGTTATGTCAATCATTGAGTTTGTCTGTTTTTAATTGAAAAATGAGAATTTTATTATAGAATCAAAGAGGCAAGAGTCTGTTCAATAAGTTCTGAAGATAAAAGAAACAAACAAAAGGAGACAAGTGGAAGAAATTTCTCTCTGACGCACAATTGACTTATATACATTTGAATTTAATTTCCTAAGAACACAATGTCATAATAAATATAACCATTTCGCTTATAGACAAAATGAAGTTAAGATACTGGCTAACTCTATGTTACAAGGGATGCAATATCCAATGGTGGAATGGATGTTTATTTTATCCCTACAATCGTGTTGTGATTTCTGATTTGAAAATTAAGAATTAAAAAATAAGAAATATCAGATACTTTTTTATTTTTCTTTTTCAATATCCACTACTTTTATTTTACAACTCCATTCAGCTTACTTTTAACTATTTTTTTTTTGGTCGGTGTCTTTTTTATAAAAGAAATATTGTCTTTAATTTTTTTTTTTAATTCTGTGGTAGTACTTTTTTTAACCAAGTACAACAAAGAAAAGAAAATCAACATTCAAATGAAATCGTTTATGTTTTATTTGTATATACACATTCGATTCTTCAAAAGGAGTCCTCATTCGAAATTTACATAGTGTGTACTAAAATAAATTCAATTTGAAGTAACACTTGTTTAAAGTCGGTAGCAAATCATTTTTCTAATTCGATCCTATCATTTCACTGAGGTGTTTTTATGTCCCCTGGGATATGCTGTATCCTTGTAAACTGCAGAGTGATTTTGGTTCTACCACTACAGAATCAACATATCGCCCGGAATCACCACTTATAGGGGTGTGAATTGTTTGAACAACAAAGAGAATTGTTTCTAAAATTGCTCATTAGTCAGACCAATATATTTGACGGCGATGGGGTATTAAGCTATAAAAATGAACATAAACTTTACTATTTTCAGCCTATTATTCGGGCAAAATAGTTTAATTCGTGTGCAAGTATTTCCGCATTTGCTTTCGAATTTGTGTGCAGAAAGGTTAGAAAACAAATTTCTTTTGACAAAGCATCTTGAACATGAAAGAGATGTAATTTCTGTAAAAAAAAATGTAAGCTGTAGGGTATTTTTGTAGTGTTTCCATGTATTGCTTATCGTTAGGAGAATGTACTAAACGACGGTCCGTTTGTACGGTACGATTTTACCGGTGTATATAAAAGATTTGATTTAAAATGTCTTTCTGCATTTGTTACAAAATGGAATTGGCCACAAGTTCTAAGCCTTAATTTTCCTCTTTCCTGCATGTTTTACACGTAATTACAAATTATACTTTACACAGTTTGTACAGATATGATAAAAACGTCATGAATAATGTA
Source organism: Magallana hongkongensis (assembly GCA_016163765.1). Lineage (NCBI taxonomy): Eukaryota > Metazoa > Mollusca > Bivalvia > Ostreida > Ostreidae > Magallana > Magallana hongkongensis. Next base: position 48,389,933 of record WFKH01010931.1, read on the forward strand.
TATACTGCTCAATTATGTTAATGTATAATAAAAAATAGAATTACGCTAAAACAACCAGTTAAGATCTATATTGTTTGATATCCTTTGCAGTTATTCTTTCGATAACATGAAGTGATTTCTTGGGTGGTGTTCATTTTCTTTTTTAATTTCAAATTCTGAAAAGATGATCTCAGTTTTATCCCTAAAACGTTGCTGCAAGCCTGCAAACGATTCTCCATAACAGTTTAATCAGGAATTTTTAACAGAAATTAAATTACTGAATACGGCATCAATATCTACATGCACAACGAGTGAATCACTCATGACACATAGATGAAACGAAGAATCTTCACTTTTTAAATTAAAAATTCCGCCCGTTGTCCGTAATATTTTTTTAATATTAATTGTTTTATAAACATTTATTCACCCATTCATTAATTTATTCTGATTTATAAAAAAAAAATATTCGTTTTTCATTTTTTTTATCGATTTTATCTCCATCCTATATGCTTAATACATATTATATTTATATACACTTTGTATCACGCATGGATTTTTTTTTTTTTGGTCTTTTTTTTTTATTAGTAAAAAATGGCTTGAAGTTGACTCTGAACTAATCCATCTTCCCGGACTATTTTCAAAAGGGTGTGCTAATTGCAATGACATAATTGACATTAATTGAGAAAGTAATGGCTAACCTCCGGCTTTCTAGAATTTATATTTACCCCATTTCACAACTCGCAATTTAATTTGCAGGAAAATGTCTTCTTGGTAGAGAACACCTGTTTTACGACTAAAAATTAGCACGGACGACATTAAGGAAAGGGAAACGTTTGTTTATGGGAAAATTATTTGTTTATCTCTTATTCAATCTGATTTTCAGCGGAAAATGCCCGACTTGTTTCACGTAAGGGATTTTATAAATCATCGTTTTAAGTTAAAATATATGCAAAATAAAGTAAAGAATGACAATTATACCGGTCTTAAAGAAAAAAATTAAATACTATAAAGCCGCAGGAATTGTCAGACAAAAAAATGTGGATAACAATGGAAATTGGGTGCGCTAAATGAATAAGAGCAACGTACCGAACACCTCACCCCCCCCCCCCCCCCCCCCCCCCCCCCCCCCTATTTTGTTTGTGTCAGCCTCTTTCTACCCATAGATAACAACAGGTCAATAAATTAAAGACAGAGAGATTATACCCGCCAATTACTCGGGTTATTTTTATACCAGAATCGATAAAAATGTTATATTTTTGGTCAGCTAACAACATAGATATTTTCGTTTACGGGAAGATTGAATATGATTGGGTATATAAAACAGCGGGTGGAATGTTGCTCTCTGTTAGTTCTTTTTAGAAACAGCCAATAGCGAAAGCTTTCTCCCGACTTCTAGGGAAAAGAAACCGTAATCATAACGAAATTCTTCTTACATCGAAGAAAGATAACAAGTTCCGAACGTATTTGCGATTTGAAAACAATTCACCGATTGGGTGTAAAGTCTTGTATATACAGTTTTCACACCTCTAGTTTAGTAAATATATCAGCGTTGAAATATTTGCCGTTGGACTTAAAATCTTTTTATACTCACGGCTTGGATTCGATACAGGGAATATTTATCTATTTCACTTAAGAAATAATTTATAGTAGATATTAGAGAGTGTGAAAAGTTAGTTAACTTCAAAAAATATTTATTGGTAGTTTACTACTACTGTATACAGACGTTCGAATCCTTGCGTGCGAGAGAGGGTCCTATTCAGCGTATTTGATCAGTTTTATTGGGATTGCGCGGTGGCCTCTTGATTCCAAAAGATTTTAGAAGTGCTGCAGGTGTTCAGCTTGTACCAAGGATTTAATCAGAAATTTTCGAATGAAATGACTTCTTTATTGACAATCTGCGTGTTTCTCCAGATGGCAGTAAACATTGATGGAAGTGTGAGAGATAGGTTCCTGTTACTAAAGCACGAAGGGAGCCCAAAGGATTATACGACTATGCATCATAATTATCCAGGTAAGATACCAGCAAAATAAAACACCCTAAAAATTAATTAATAGTTGTTTAACATATCGGTACACAAAGATATATAAATTTTTGTTCAAAAGAGCGGCGCCTTTACGCACGTTTCAAAAGTTTGATGTTCCTTCTTTTTTTTAAATCCGGCAATTTTGAGCCTCTAAAAATACGCTAATTAGAATCATTAATCTGAGTGAAAGATACAAGATCCAGCTGTTTTTTGACTGAAAACAATTGGCAGAGAACTTAACAAGTGAGTTCTAACCGCATGAGCGTTATATCTCTCTATTGACTGAATTCAATTACGGTAGGGCCTCCACAAATCATCACTTAATTGATCAAAGGGTGGTCAATGTTTACATTTTCAATGCTACTTATATCAGGCTTCGTTAAAATGACACCACACACGAAATTGAAAGGAAAGATTTTAGAAATTCTACATAGTTTATGTTCATTTATTCACTAAAATAAAAAAAAAAGTATAGTACATGATTTATGTAAATAATTAGTACGATATAAATTTTGTACAGCAATTGCTTAAAGAAATTTTCAGAAATTCAATTTTCAAAATAAAGATATATATCTTTTTTAGGGTAACAAAAGCAATATGAGATATTATTTCTGGGTTTTTTTAACATTCAAATTAATATTAAATATGATACAAATACGAAAAAAATATATAAACATGCAGGTTTTCCCAAAGAAATGAGATTTTTTACGAACATCTAAATATATGCATCTGTTATTTTTGGAAGATGAAAGTTCAATGCCGAATGAAAGAGTAGGGTATACTCAAGGAATAGTTGGAAGCACGAAGTAAACTATATAACTGAGCTATTAGTATTTTTTCTAGCAAAAAGTCGCAAATGGAAGCAGTTGTTGTATAGAAAGAATTAATATTCACGTGAACTCATTTCATTGTGTATATATGAATACTTTATATGCTGTTTTGCTTTCCATGAAGCTTTTATCGTAACATGAGTAACAGAAAAAAGTATGCACTTCTATCAATTGACGGAATTCTTCTCCAATTTTGTTTTCAAAAACACAATGGGAAATGCATTGCTTTGAAATGAAATGAATCCCAATAAGTTAATACAGTGTCCCTAGCGAAACTGACAGGTAGTAATCACAGAAACAGTGGTGCATGTGTTACTACGGATTAGCAGAATAGCTGGTAGTTAGTTGTGTCAATTAAGAGCATGACTAATATTGAGTTTAGCAGCAAGCTCGCATTAATCATGCGTTTGTATTTCGAACAAAAAACTTTACAAGATCCTTTCCAAAAATTTAACTTAACTCATAAAATTCAATTATATTTTTAGCACACTTTTTAACTCTAAGAAATGACGAGTTCAATTTGTTATAACGAGGCTTGAGTGAGGAGATCCAATAATGACTAAGATCACGCTTACCTGGCTATGCCTTTGTTTGGACATCTCGTACTCTTTCTCGGCCATTTTTTTTTCAAATATATTGAATCATTTAATTTTGCAAAATTAGTTTTGTTGTCTTGCATTATGCAAAATTAAAAAAAGATAAGCGAGTCGAATCATTATCACAATTTACTGTCTTACATTTGATTTGTGGAACCTCCCTGGGTTATTAAGATGTTTTCTTAATACTTGCATTTGTTGAAAAAAAAAATCATTTTTGTTTTACATTGTATTCGAAGATGTGGGTATAAACTTGACATCCTGTCAAGGCCTTTTCACTCTAAAGCCGAAATGCAAAGTTTACTGGGCCTATGAGAAAGCAACGTGGATGCCAATTTTTAAAAATGTAGTAATGAATCACAAAATGTCTTTATCTGTTGTGTTTCAAACAAATCCTAAGTGTCTGGCTGGAAATAAACCCACTAATCTAAATGACCTCGTTTCACGTAACACTTTGGCTAATTACAGGAAAAGTGTCTAGGATCATAACTCTCCCCTAATTGTGCATATTTCCAGGAACAGGACAACAGTTATTATATGTAAATAGGCTAGACGTTTTATCTCAAAGGTCAAGAGATATATAAAATGTAAAATAAAAAAATGTCCTTAATGCCTGTTCTTTTTTTTTTTTCTCAAAGACTATCAAATACATGTAAGCTTCGTTTTGTTAAATACTATTCATTAATATATATAAACTGTTCTGTTCACCTTAGCAGAAATAAATAAAATGAAATAATTAACTTCGCCATTGAATGCCTTACGTCCGAGAGATATTATGACACACATAATGTATACAGATTTATTTACATCTTTTTTTTTTTTAAAAATTGTTCATTTTTTCATACAGGATGTAATCTTGGAGGTTCTTTCTATAAACTGGGAGTAAAGTTTAACCCCTCCTTGATTCCGGGTGAACCGTCTGTGTGTATCATCTGCCAGTGTGTGCCGGTAAGTCATTGTTACGTCATTCTCATTATCCTTCAGGTTAGGTGTACAGTGTAGATAACTATATGTGTATTATTGGGAGAGTGTGAAAATCCCAACTCTCATAATAAAATGGTAGAAATATGCGACCTGGACCGTGCCTTTAAGTTCTAGTTGGATTGTTGCAAGCTCCAGAAAATCGCGACATTTTTTAAGGTTTTAAACTATTTTGTGTGCATCTTGCATACTGTACAATCCTCAAAGTCTTGAAGAACGATAACAGAAAGAAAAACGACATAAACGCTAGTGTTTGCAGTCGATAGGCCGATCAAGTGTCTCTCCAATACTTTGAACATGCAAGCATCCGATGCGATACTGGGTAATTTAGAATTTCTCGGTATTTGCAGAGGCTCTTCAATGATAGACAGTTATGTTTGTTTTATGTTTCAATGTAATATGTCAATTACTAACAAGAAAAAAGTGTTACATAGCAAGATAAAGGAGATAATATTGCTAGTCAGGAATTTTTGCAAATTGCCTGACATTCGGAAGGTTAAAGCACTCTCTTTCCTAGCGGAGGTGGAGAATGACAATTTTTCCTTGTCGTTTATTGCTGGGTTATCTTTATTATCTATCTAACAGTTTTCGAAATGAACACTCCTTAGAACTTGATTGTAAGATATACAGTTATGTTTTAATCTCCTTGACCTAGACAGAATCAATGCCAATATTCATTCGATATGAAAAGAAAATCTGTCGGAGTCTGCAAGATAATGTTTGGCAGTTTTTACTCTCCATTTCTTCTACGATTCATGAAGCGATGTGTTTGCAAGATGCGCATCTTGAAAATGCAACCTATTAGAGTTTTACTCTCTGAGTATCTTAAAACTCAATTTTTGTTAATTTTATCTATTTGTAAAGAGCTTTATTTCTATTAAATAACTTTTTAAAGTAGGGGAAGAGGTCTTGATATAAACGAGGACAGATACTCTCCCACCCCCGCCATTACAAAATATATCTCCTCAGTAGTTTTAAGGAGTACAACTTTTATGGAGCAATTTTTCAAGATGAAAACTCAGCAGTATTTTATTGTGAATGGAGAGAAAAAATGAAACCGGAAGATAATGCTGATAATACTTTTTATGCTTAAAACATAACAGAATATCGTTCAAGATCATATCAATGACGTAAAGAAGTCTATCACCAGATGAATGAATATGTACATTGAATGTCGTTCTTCCGGAATTCAACCATAATGCAATTATCGAGCAGTGTAAAAGTGGGGAAAAGGAAACCGCCAACGCTGCGGCTATAAGAGATCCGATTTCGTATTATTTAGTCTGATTATTTAATGTGTGTTCATCTTGAGGATACATGTTGCAATAGAAATACACGAACCTCTACTGTTTTATTGAAAAATACAACATTCCATTCGGGGATAAGTTGATAGTTCAAAGACAACCATTGGTATATTTTTATAGAAAACAAGTATTTGGCAAAGCCAACTAGCTTAGACCCAAATAGTCACCAATTGTGCAAGACTATTTGCCTAATCTCTACATTTCATTATTACCTGTTGTTTTGTTGTAGTTATCGGGGGAGTGGGGGTGTTCTACGCAAATGCTACAAAACGCATTCAGCATTGATAAAAGATCTTTTCTTATGGACTCGACCACGTTTTGTTAAGACATTGATTGTTAAAACAGGGAAAACCAATTATCTAATAACCCAATTATTCCAAAAGGTGGTGCATGACTAAACGAACGTGGGGATAGAGAAAATAAAAACAAAATGATGATTTATTCCTGCCAACAATAAAACGGTGATCATAACAGGAAAGTCAGATCATGTAAGGCCACGTAACGATGAGGTTCCTGTGAAACTTGTACAACGATCAGATTCAATATCGCATCCTGGGTGATAAAATTATGGAATGGTGGTATTATTATTGCTTCGGTTAAATTGTCGGCAGGATCTTTTAATTACCATTGAGAGAAAATGATTAAGAATGAGATCACCCTCATAGTTTCTTGACAGAAATGTTTTGCCGTCGGAAACTTTGATAGCAAATTTTCAGATTCCACCGAGGATGGTATTAAAAGGAAGAATTCCCATAACTCATTATTTTAAGCAGGCAATAAAATTTTATCCCAATGGATTCGCGTCTTTCATTAAAGTCTTGCTTGACATTCTTTATGTTGGATAACTGTCAACTTTTTGGTCCTACAGTTAAGATATAATTGCATCAAAGAATGAAGGTCCTGTTTGCTTAGAATCGACAGTCCTCCTACAAGGGTCTATTTTCCTGGACCATTTTTAGATAATCGCCTATAAACGGCTGTTTTATGAATGAATATGCAACTTCAGAAATCTGAGAGGAAAAAAAACAGTAACCGATTCCGGATAATTGGCGGTTAAGAATTGACAGGATGTCGTTTTCACTCTCTCACCTACAAAATGGTCCCAACATCCGGTTAAAGTTACATTATTGTACGAAGGATACTTATACTATTATTTTTAATTGAATAAGAAATCTTGTTTAGGAGTTTTGATGATATCTATTTATTTTATCAAGACGAATGCCAATGATATTTTTTAGTGCATAGATTATTTAGTACGTGTTTATGGTACTGTAAGAATGAGGAAGAGTGTTTGTATTTGAATAAGAAGTAACATGGTTAATTCTCAGCCAAAAAAAACTTTTCTTATCATAAATAAGTGTAAGAAGTCACGTTTTATTGAAATAAAGAGACCAAAATTGTGTGGCATTGTTTAATGTGCAAAATTACCATGACTGATTTTTTCTATGAAAATTTAGCACACAATTTTACAAGGCCATTGGCTGCAACAAAAATTACTAAGAGCACTCGAATGTAATTACCGAACAAAAGAGAAGACATTGAATGATACGCTTTAAGAATTGCTGTACAAGCTATTAACATGTCGTTAAAACGTGACTCAGAACTCAAAACTGCTGATGGCGAAAAAGAAAAAGTTCAAGCTGAAGAAGGCTTAGCTGCTTGTGCGTTTATGGTTTTACCGACATCTTATCATTAAAGGATATTTTAGTAACAATGTTGAATATGATGAAAGAAACTTTCTTTTAGTAAAAAATTCTTACCACATAAACTGTAATTTATGTGTAGATTTACTCAAGACTTATTAATAATGTTTAGGTATACATGTATTTATGAAAATTTCTAATTTACATAAACGATCTCCATTTTCTGAGTTATCGATGATGATATATGTATGTATAAACCAATTTGACAGATAAAGCAAAATTTGGTAAGAATCCTTGATTAAATATGTATTTGTATATACAATCTCTGGATAAAGACACCTACATGTGTCATTGGTAATGTATTTGCTGGTTATCTTAATCCTAAAGTGACAAAGAAACATTCTTTCTCTGTCATTCATATCCCACTAGCCATTTCTGTTGGTTTACCAAATCGGAAACAGTCTAAATCATGTTGCCATTTAATTGGAAAAGTAAACCATGTTTCACAACAAAAACCCTCGTCACTTTTAAAAGACGGTGCGAAACATTTATTAAAAGTTGCCATCCCTCACTTGAATAATTTATATCGCCGGGATTAAACCAGTCTCTTTTTGCAAGCCGAAAAGTTCAAAAGCAATTGAGACGTTTTGAATGTAGAATGGTACTTGTGGATTAGTTGAAGGGTCCGAGTATGCCGATAGCTTGATCGTGGGGATTAGAGAAACAAAATTACTTCACACCCTTAACGAAATTTACGGTGGACGAATGTACAGAGGCCATTTCAATGCTATGAATAAGCTTTTTGGAACGAATAAATCATTAGTTTCTTTATCTAAATTCCTTCTGGACGGTTTCGGATTGATTTGTATTTATTCTTATAGATTTATTGGCAAATAAATTGAATATTATTTTCAAGTAGGTGACCGATCGACAGGTTGATAAATTTATTTTCTTGTATTCTAATGATTCTGGAAATCCCTGGATGGTATAAGATCAGCTAATAAAGCATCCTTTATGTACAATGAATATCTTTAAACTCTTGCATATAAAATGCATTTTTGTAAACATACATGTACTTCAGGTCTTTAGAAACAATTAGATTTTTTTTCACAATTTTATATCAAAATATGAATGATTGAGTGAGTAAAGAGTGAAGTAATTACCTATAAGCTATGAATAGTTAATTATATGCAATCAATCGCTTTGAGTTAATTTGAACTACGAACTATTTGCTTTTAATGAGACTCAAATGGTTCAATTACACACTGTTGAATCTGTTTCTGTATATCAATAATGAATTAACTATTATCTTCTTTCCAAGAGAGTAAATATTGAAAACTTTGACAAGTCCCTCCAAACTTCTCAGCTTAATGATTAAATTCTCTCTTTTACAGAACATAAAGAAAGGAATCGCACAGCATTTTGGTAAAGTGACATGTAAAAACATAAGGAACCTTTGTCCTGTTCCCAAGTGCGACAGTCCTGTTCTTCAGAAGGGCAAATGCTGCAAGTCCTGTCCCGGAGAAGGTAATGAGCACGTACAGCACAAAACAATTAACCCGGCCGTTTACCAGTATTATTTATTGCTGATTTAACAATTAAAGCGTTAATCAAAAGCCTGATTTGCTATTTCTTCCAGAATTGGATTGCTTTTAATTGCCTTACATAAGGAGTTTTTTTTATTCGTGTCAAGACATTAAGACGATATTATCGGTTTCATGTTTAATGAAAGTAGGAGTATTTTAGGTTTGACCGAAATAGAAATACGAAAAAAACGACGAGATTTTCTGCATTAAAGTGATATTACATCAACATATTGGCGCCATCTTTACATCAGTTTCATTCGTTTCTTGAATCCAGCATACACCTTTTTGTATAAATGAAACATTACCCATAATTGCCTTAAAAATAAGTCCAATTAGTAGATCTAATGGGTTAATTGCTACCTTATTATATTTTCAAACCATTAAAAAAAATGATTAATATATCTTGAGAGCGTTACAAGTATAGTTGACCTGGTTTCAACTTGATCTCACTGCCCTCTTTTGTGTTTAGCGTTGGTGACAGTATTGGTCACTTTCGAGAGGTTTTTACACCCACGGAGTTTCCCGGTCTGTCGAGTGCTCCCCCGGAGAGATCCCACAAATCGGTATGCTGATGGAATGTGAAGTGTCGATGAGATTTACCATACCCTTTAGTTGCCACTGAATATCAAATCTAGAATATCATCGTTTTGTAGCTATTAAAAACAAAATGCGTATATGTACAACATAGCTAAAGTCATAATGCACAACATAAAGCAGTGTGATTTTTACACGTACAGAATATTTTTTAACTGTTTAGATTTTTTTTTTAAATTTGACAATATGTATACTTCAGAAGCACATGTATCCCTAGCAAGAACTACGCCACGTAATATAACAAAAGCCGACGACTTCTTTGAAGCAAATATCTGCATTTTGATAGTACTTTAACACAAGAATTATTTCTATATATTTAAATCAAAAGGCAGAAAGAAGATAAAGATTAAAAAGAAAAAGACGAGCTCACTAATTCTTTGACTGTGAGAAACAATAGTACTTTCTAGTCCGAGAAACAATATTCTTGTCTGCAATGGCTACAAAATCTGTCACCAAATTAAGGTCAATATAGGCTCGTTAACCTAGTGCCCAACGTAAGACGACAATTACCATAGCAGTCTATCGGAATCTCTGTCTTCAACTTCCGGAAACAACAGAGAGAAACAAAGGTCGTGAAATTAAAAAAGGTATCGGGAAATAATGGGACTTCTTACACTAAGGTTTTTTCCGTGATGGCCCACGAAACCGATTCTAGTGATTGACTGTATATAGTTCTGCATTGTATTGCTGTAGGGGTAGTAATTAGGTTACATGGGGGTATGCGGTTTGAAAATTTGTTATTCAAATGAGTGATAGTGTGTGTGGTGTAATTTGTCGTATTTCATTTGCAACGAAGAAGCGCAAAGTGGATGAGTGAGAAAGATTGAGAGATAAAAAATTGAAATCCCACAGATTATAAAAATTAGTCAAAAACAATAAGTATCAACAGGTGGGTTACTCATCCGTTAAGCATTTCGAGTATATATAAAAATTTTGTAGCTGTTTTTAAAGAAATACATGCAAACACTTCACATGTTTGAAGGAAGGATTACCTGGCTTTCAGATGCGTAAATAGCGTCTGGTCGAAGCTTGCTGCCGACTTCTTGATCTGCAGAGAATCTCATATCATACCCCCATACTTGTTTGAATTGCACAATCTATTTACTCTTCATCGCCTCTCTGTTTGCTCTTCAGACCAATATTTTGTATCGATTTAATACCCCCTGATTCTTGAACAAGTTCAAGTGGTCCTATCACCAATCGGAAAACCTCTTCATACGATCGCGCTAGGTGTTCGAAGTTAAAAGTGTGAAAAATACACCACGATAATCTTCGATTAATAGGAGTTTAAAGTCATCAACATTTTTTGCATTTCCGAAGTGGCATACGATTAAATTTCACATGTACGTGATTAAATGTTAATTTTTTTTATTTTTTGAAATAACATCTTGTCTAGCATTTTTGAAAATATTTAAACAAACCTGTTGGTCTCATTTAGTAACATTAGAAGAACAAACACTTCTGATTCGAATTGAAAGAGTGAAAGAACCTTTGAAAACCAGATCGATTTTGAATGGTATTAAATTAGAATGAAATATTTTATTTAAAAATTTTAAAAGCACTATTGAACGCAGCAATGTAACGGATTTTGGCAACCAACTTTTGCTGGTAAAATTATCTTCAGAAAACCAGTGCCTGGCGACCTCATTCAGAGCAAAATATTGAACTTTTATTATAAACGTGCTTGTTTTCATACACACCTTTTCGTCCGTCGTCGCCTTTATACGATGTTTATGTCGGGCTCGAGCTCCGAGAACATTCATTGAGCACGTTAAGCTGTTTTCTTTGCGTCTGCATCTTTACGTCCATCATCCCTTAATCTTACTTCATTTTTATCTTAATGAGTAACAAGACTTTCTCAAAGAATCTCTCATTTTCTATAGCACCTACTTAACATTATTATTCACCACGTTTGAAGTGCTATTCGTTACCCATATTCACAGAAACATATGGCTGAATAAAAGACATATCCTAGTAATGTGTTCCTATAAAGTACACCAATTATCATTCAGGCTCTATTTCATTTTTTTCTCAATGAATGGTTTTTATTTTCATTGAAATAATTGCCAACAAAAGTGCAGCATTCTAACATCCCTATATTTGATCTTTGTGTATATGAACTGTCTGCGTTATCCATATCTTTTCACACAATTTATAATTGCCTTTTCAATTCCTGTTTACAGTCGAGACATTTGAAGATACGATCTGTCTTCAACCAGAAAATATGTCCAAGGAAATCGATGATGCTCCAAATTGGGGAGACAAACTTCGCCCAAAATTCATCAGTAGAAGTATGTGTGATGAAAAAAGAGTTCTTCCCTCTTTTTTTAGTGCTTTAGTTCATTTAACGAAATCAATATATTTGTTATTTTTTCAGAATATGTTGCACTTCTAGTAGGACGGAATGTTATTTCCAGACGACCATTGCTGACTCGCGCAGTCGCAGTCGTTCATTTACAAGTCACAGCAAATATGGGACTGCGCTTTTCAATTAGATACGAGGGGTAAGAGATAAAGACTTTGATGAAATATACTAAACGCGAAACGTGAAACAAAATATGTCGCACACGTAGAATTAAAACTTTTAAAGGGATCATAAAAAACCTTATATTTATCTGTGAACTGATATCAATGAAATTAAAATTCTCACTTCGGAGTACATGTTTAACCATTAAAACTTCCTATGACCTCGATCAGCTCATTTAAAACCAATTAAGTCATGTGATAATTATTAGTTTTACAATATAACTGGTCACCGAATTGGTGATTGGAAGCAATGAAACCCGACACTGAATTAAGTCCGGACTATGGTTTTCTACATAGGGAGTTAATTTATTCCGCCCCATCTTAATATGAACGCATGGTTATGTACCTTCATTTAACAGGTACACAGACCGAATCGCACAATTTAACGTTCCTCATCAACAAAATATTTTGTATTTTGCGTGAAAGAAAAGCTGATTTTTTTTAAATCACATTTTTGGCGTCAGTCTGAAGAGAACATATAATCACCTGCAACATTTCACGGTTTTGGGGAGAAAACCGAACAAACGTAGGGGTGAGCCTAGCACTTAATCCCCCCGTAATCTGATTCAGTGAAAAATGATTAGACTAACATTTATTACTGTTTTATTTTCTCATAATCCAGTCAAAGAGAGGATGTGAAGAGATAAATGAGGGGCAAAAACGCCACTGAACGAAAAAAATCTCATGTAGGCGACTACAGTCAATACCTCATAGAACACTGCTTTAATTTTTTGAAGAAACGTATATATTTCGACAAGGCACATTTTCAATGGTAATGAGATATATATTTTTCTGAACATCAATTTTTTGAGTCTGTCCAACTTTTATCTTTTGCGCGCTAAATCCGGTGGAATCAGTCATTATTAGCGAGATTAAGGAGACTATATCATAGCAAAGGTTCATTGCATCTGTTCCCCTCCACTGACAATAGCTTGCCCAAACAGGTCCAATTATTTTTTTTCAAAACATCCAATCTGTTTAAAATCTATATAGCATCTCACAGTTGTATGTAGTTTCCGATCATTTTTTTTATCTTTCCGCATCACGTTTTAACCGACGAAAGTTAGTTTTGAACCTTACATGCGACTTTTTGAGCATTTATTTACTTGTTTATTATCAAAGCTAGCTGAAATGAATGAGTGATTGACTGCCCTTGGCGGATCTTTAGTGATAAATACACATCTAAATAATACGGAATAGAAAATAAGACAAGCTAAACGATCGAAACATATTTTAATTCCTATTTTATGATTTCCGGTATGCCGTTAAACCTCTAGAAGGCGCTCAATAAATTTTTCATATCTCAGGGAAGCTCAATTTCATCCGGAACAAGCATAAACTCTCATTTATGCTCCCCCACTCAGTTCAATGCGTTGATTATAATTTGTATGTGTATTTTATGTTTCAGGCTTACAAATCCAGAAAAACTTCTGCTAACAGATAAAAACGGAAATATTTTGTTGGAGAAACAACTTCAAACTAGATATCCAGACAAAGAGGTAGACTTATATTGAGAATTTTTAAACTGCAGAGTTACAACTCGCTAATTAGACACTCATGATCATGATCAGGTACCAAGATACCGTTATAAAAAATTATATCTTACCAAAAACGTTACTTTTAGACAATAAGGTTGTTTTACTGTTCAACATATTTATCAGTTTTTATTCTTAAGTATCCTTAACAAAATTACTTGAAGAAATTCAGGCATTTAAATGTATAATTATACAAGTCATTACACAATTTAAAGATAATAAAAATATCAAAGATAAATAATTTATGCATGTAATTTTTTTAATACAGATTTGTGGTGAATTTGAAAATGTTCCTGAATATTATCTCCAATATCTACACAAGGGAATGTTTTTGCTGGTTTTAACGACATCCTCTTTTGAAAACGGCGAGGTTGCTGGTAAACCGGAAGTTGACGACAAATCCCGCCAGAAAAGTATGTTAAATGTTGCAATAGAATTTCGTTTGCTTTTTGGTGAGCCCGTTCTAGATAAATTTAATGTTCGTCAATGCAACACAGACCACACGCATTTTTGAAGCCTCGGTGCCTCTGTTATATAATCAACTGTAAAGTGTTTATTGAATCGCACCTTTGGATGAGAAAAGCCGTCAATTTGAAGAGTATAAACTCTTAAATTAAGCTAATAAATCTTGTTGTGTCTATCTATACATTTTCACAATATCCTGTCGGAGAATGTTTCAAGTCTTCGCGTTGTTATATAAATTGATACGTCTCAGTTTATATAATTCAACTTTAGTCAATTTCGAGAATCAAAGAAGAGAATATAGGGCTAAATGTAAGCATGATCACTACATTCATTAAAGATTTCAACATGTAAGGTAATCGATTTGTTGATGAAGCATTGCTTATTGGTGTTGTTATTGTTTTAAGGTACGTTTACGTCCATCCTTGTTTCACCGAATCAGTACGGCATTGGGGGTTATGCCGAGATGTTCTACGGGATCCGTAGCAAAAGTGTTGAATACACTGTCAAATTTGACGGACTGTATAACACTAAACGTGAGTGTGGCCATCATTGTAAAAATTAAATCCTTTGTTAGATATGGCTAGTTCAATGGTAGTCATCAAAAGTTGTGTTTTGGTTTATCTCTTTCAGGAAGAAAACAAGAATACTTTGTGACTATAGAGAAAAGAACGCAGATTCTACACAAACAAATGAAAAGAATACGAAGACGGAAGGTGCAAAGATTATTATTATTATTATTCATGATTATTGGTTATAAAATGATAAAGAATATTTAGATGATCTTTACCAATCATCATTGATTTAACTGTGATACATGTTTATGAAACAGAATAACAAACTAAGAGGCACTTGGTTGGCTCTGAACAAAAAGAGCAGAAAGCTTATCGCAAAAGCAAGACTGCGAATGAGAGTCACTTCGAAGGGGGGAGCGACGATTTTTGGTACCATCAAACCATCGGGCACCTGTGGAGGTAAGGAATATCGAAAACACAAATTTATATACAACTTTTAGTCAGTTGTATCTTATTATTATAACAACATAGAAATACCAAGCAGCATAGTTACTTTGCGACTTACGCGTTTTCAAGTCGCCCATAACAATTCTTGCTCTGTATTTAATGTACTTGTATAGAAGAAAGTTTTAGTCTGAGGGGTATTGAATTCTTTTCTTGTTTTTTTAAGCATATGTTGGAGTTCTTTCTAGTGGAGAAGCGTTGTTGTACCCACAAGTTGCACTGTCCAGTGCAGGTTATGCTGTTCTTAATTTACACGACAATGGACAGATTAGTTATAATGTAAGTACATGCATCTATATAAAGCAAAAAGTATGCATTATGTATTGAAATGCATTTACACCTGTATATCAAATTGATTTATTAACATCAAATTGCAAGTCTGAAAACTTTATGATGTAAATATTTTTTAAAATCATTTATTGTTGCATAATGGATACATATGTCGTTTACAGATAGACTTAAAGGGGATGACTAGCAAAGTAACATGTCTAACTCTAGAATCTTTACCCACGAAGACCGGTCGACGAACAGTTATATATAACCTCAGTGGCCAATTCAGAAGAAACTCGTCCTCATATGACGGAACAGTATGTTTTAATTTGTGTCGTAGTGTGTTATTTGTCGAGTTTTTAGAACCTTATTTCCAAAAGATAAATACACGTTTTTTAATTTTCATTTTCATATGTTCCATTTTCAGGCATGCGGAGTAATCAAAAACATTCGCGCCAAGAATATTGCCCTTTTATTGGCTGGGCGATTATTTATCAATGTAGCGACTGAGATAAAACCTTTCCAGTCTCTCCGAGGTCGAATCGAAAGTATAGAGCATAGCGACTACATTAACTATGCTAATGGTATGTACCATAGAAGTTATAGCTTTAAAATCATAAACAAGTAAATATATGTAATTCGCTCGTAATCAATATTCTTGTTTTTTTATTAAAATTAGATGTCCCATTCTTGATGACGTCGCTGCCTACGTCACCAACCGGAGTTGGAGCAGTGGCCTGGCTAGTTCCCGACCAAAAATGTCGTCTGCATTATCAAATTATCTTATCTGGTCTACAAGACTATTCATCCTTGAATGCTCTTCTCGTTGGTGAATTTGATTCAACGGCGACACAGAAAAACAAAAATGCGATATACACGCTCGTTATACACAACTTTATCAATGGAATGGTAAGACTATAGTAAAGAATTTTATTTCCAGGAAACCATATGCACATAAAGATAGCTTCATGAATGTGTTAAACAACATCAAAAATAAAGAGGTATGCTTTCTCGGCTGATAAACCTCAAATTTTCATTCAAGGCTATCGAAACTGCCCTTGTAACTTGAACAATGTACTTGAAGGTCTTGAAGCACTTAAAGAGTATCTCTGAAATAACCTCAATCATGTGCAGTTGATTGACTAAAAATAAAGTTTACTTGCTTTTAACAAAACAGACACCAAAGATAATTTTTCGTTTGAGATAAAGAGTTACTTTTAATGAGATCGTTTTCTCTCGATTTGAACGACTTTAAAAGTATGGTGTTTCTGGCTTACAATTGTGAAATCTACAAGTTGCTTTTGCTGACACTTTTGTACTGGCATCTTTATAGGTTCTGAAACAAACGTATGAATGATGTTAAAAATATTACAATGAACTCCAGAAAACAATGAATAATAATAAATTATCAAAACTGGGGCAATGGCTGCAATAAAAAACCGTTGAAAATTGTGTAAATGATCTTTGTGTTGAAAGCAATTAACCGTTTGTTAATTCATAATTTTGGGGGAAGCACCACTTTGTTCTAGTGACTCATATTGTTAGAAAATATTGAAAGTGTACTTAGTATTGTCAGAAACAGTCTAATGTTTTGCAACCGCTGTCGGTTTTACATTACTCACCCATTCACGATATTTGTTGCAGGCTCGCGGTGTAATAAATGACATTTCCCCTAAAGTATACAGAAGTCTTGATGCCGGAACGTCACATCTTCAGATCGGTGTCACTGGGATCAGAAAAGGGGAAATAGTTGCCAATGTAAATACATATGAATATTTATTTCATTGATACCGAAAATTATTCATAACTTATCATCAAAAGATATAGTTTTGTTATGTGTACACTAGTATATTGAAATACTGTAAACCTGGTATTATACGCGTGTTCTAAATTTCCACAAGATTCGCGAGCAAACCTTGTTAGGGGGTACATGAATTTTTCATGTGTTTGTTGTACAGAATTATTTATTTATTTCAGTGAATAAAAGGACATAAATAAAATCGATTACATGTATGAAATTAATCGCCACAGATTAGTCGGACCTTTACAATAAAAAAAATTTACGCGAATAATACTTGGTTTACAGTAATTGTCATATTCCATTAAGATACTTTATTTTGATTCTATGGCATTGTAGTTGAGCATTCCAAACCCCTGTTGGAATATATTACATGACCAGATGGAGCCAACCACTGGTATATACGACCAGGACTGTAAGGACGACGGAAAAATCTACCGGAACGACGACAGCTGGATACCATCAAAGAACAGCACCTGTCGAACCTGCAGTTGCAAGGTTTCTTTTTTTTTCTCTTATGCAATAATGTGCCTTTAATTATTTTCCTACTTGGTTGGGTTTTTTAACAATATTTTTTAGATTGCATCTCACAAACCAGTTTTATGATTTTTGTTCAACTGATAACGGGTTGTACGATTTTGAAGTGTTTGATTATCAGCGTAGATCTATGTAGATACTGGAACAAAATTTAATTTCAATTTTTACCTTTTTTTTCCCTTCAGAATCAGCGTAGATCTATGTAGATCATTCACTGGAACAAAATTTAATTTCAGTTGTACATTTTTTTTCTCTTCAGAATGGTAACGTTATTTGCCATCAGGTGATTTGTCCGAAGCTCTCCTGTAACAATCAAGTTCGTGTAGACGGAGAATGCTGTCCGACCTGTCCAGGTTAGTAGAACCATAGTATGTATGAAAAGTACCTTTATATTACCAAAATCATTCCAAAGGATGAAAACGCCGAAGAATTTTGCACTGTTTGCCAAATAAGAAAGATAAAATGGTAAAAAATATCCCTCATCTTCGCTAAAATACATACATATTTACATAAGCTATTCTTTCCTTTAATCTTAAACTAATTATGACATTTTCCATATTCAGAAACACTGTCTCAGGACAACGGAACATGTTATTATCCAGGAGATAAGCGACATTACAGGGCTGGGACTGTATGGCATCCTTACATTCCACCAACCGGATATTCTACGTGTGTCACGTGCACCTGTGACGTAAGCATTCTTACACACTGTAGTTTCAATTTATAGATTTTAAATTAATTGGTTTACAATATATGTTCTAAAATTTTACATTCGCTAGGTTTACCCATCCTCTCTTTTAAATTTTGACCATCAAAAAAGTTATCATCAATATGAATAAATTCTTTTGACAGAAAAACACTTTGGAGGTTCGGTGTAACCGATTACCTTGCCCGGTGTTGAACTGTCCAGAAGACAACAAGGTTCGAGTCCATAGAAGCGATTGCTGTCAAGTTTGCACGGGTAAGGTTTCATATTTTTTGAAAACAAGTTTACTAAATATCTAATATCTTGTGAAATTGCACTTGAACTTTGAATTTGAAAATAATAAGCAATTGATTAATAAGCTCAATATATTGTAACTAATCACAACATTTAAACATATTTCGGTGAACAATGTATTATGTTGTTTACGATGGGCTTTACTAGCAATGTACAGTACTTGCAATGCAGTGGTTAGGGCTTTGTTCGTAATGAAAAATGGCGCCTCGCGTGGCGCGAAGTCTAATTTGTTTTTATTTGAAATTCCGGTTATTATATCAACGACGTAGCCGTGTTTTCATTAACGTGATTCTTTTGAATGTTGATGAGGTGGTATTTAGTTTGGACACAGTATAAGCTCTATAGAAAACAGAGAGCTTAAAAGTCTTTTGATGAGATCATATGCCAAGGGTAAATGGATATCCATGCATTTTGAAGGTGTCAGAAATGTACAGTGGCAGTAGAGTAGATTTATTAGAGGGAATTATTTCCAAAGTGATTATTGAATAAAATAATTACTTTTTTGCAGACAGAAATATATTATCGGAAATAATTCAAACCACAGTGTCGCCAACAGAAAAACTAGAAAATAATGGTAAGAAAAACACCAACAACTGATTTTCTTTTCTTTTATTCCATTTGTTTTCCTAAATGGATGCAACTGATTTATTAAAACCTAACAAACAAAGGTTTGACATTGATTAGGTCATGGTTGAAAAATGATGACGTCAGTCTGATAAAATCTTAAGAAATCAATGTTTAGATCTTTACAAATAAATTCCTTTTAATGACTTTTACAAAATATCACCTTTATTATCAATTAGTGTGTAAACTCTGTATGACCATTCTTCGTATTTTCAGAATGTAGAGTTGGAAAACGAGTGTATAAAAATAAATCCCGATTTCATCCTATATTAAGTTCTCACGGAATCGTCAAGTGTGTGATTTGTAAATGTAAAGTAAGTATGTATTTATATTTTGATTTGAAATTGTAATATAAATATTCTTTAAAAATGACTGATAAACTTCCAATCCTATTTTACTCCGTTTGAATACATTTTTATTATGTACAGTTAAAATTAATGATTTGTGGCTTTTCCAGGATGGAAGAATACAATGTAAACGGAGAACCTGCAAAAAGAAGAGACTGTGTAAGGAGGGATCAAACCGACAAAATAAATGTTGTAGTTGTGTTCGTAAGTATAAATGACTTTTTTTTTCAATTTTTAAAATTCAGTTGTATTTGAAAGTAAATGCAATTATTAGTTTGTAGTAAAAAGAGAAAAAGCAAGTAGTACTTAATGTTTTCTTTGCATTCTCTGTGTGGGTATGCTTCTCGGAATGTTTATAATAACTATATATATTTTAATTTCCTTACAGGTTAGTACAGACACAAAACCAAGTTAGAATTAAATACCCTTACCAATGTAAGCTCTGTGATATTACTGATATGGTGGGAACAAGGAGTGAGCATAAATGTAGCTAAATGGCGGACAGACCCAAACATTCAACCATCATATGGAACAAATGTTCTCTTCTTCTTTCATTCGTTTTATTTTTAAGAGATGGCTGTTCTATGACGTATTTCATTATAGTCTTTCCATAATCTGTATTTTTTGAGTGCAATAATAATAAGTGAATGGGGTTTTTTTTGCATGAGAGGGTTTCTTATAATCATATTTGTCTGCATGAATATACATAATTCTTCAGTTCCTAATCAGTATTTTTGTTGTGTTAATTTATATCAAAAATGCAATCACAATTGATGAAAAAGTTGCAGTATGTTGTGTTTTTATGCGAGTTGATGTATGTATCTATTTATTTTCTTCTTTTATATCAAAGAGAATCTGTTGATTTGATAGTTTACTTTCTTCATTTGTAAATATTTTATCAAACATAATTATATGAACTGAGATTGTACATGTTGATGGTTCCTTAATATTATGTGTATGCTGAACTTTATTTTGTACTGCATGAAATAATTAAGGATTGAGTGCCAATTGTTCATTATGGAGTATGTGACTGATTTTACAATATATTTTTGTACATTGTTTTAAATGGTTTCGATACCGTTTCTTTACTTGTTGACATGATGCTATCATTCCATTATACTATACTCTGTTGCTATCATATTCATTTTTCATCATGTAGATAAACATTGAATAAAATAATATTACAGATGTATTTAAATTAATGAGCAGTTAATTTTTAAAAATGACTTTATCACAATGAAATGAAATTAAAAGATTGAAATAATCTATTAACAAAAAGTGTTTCTTTTTATCTTCATAAAATTCAATATGGTTGCATATTTCTGGCTCTCATTTAAAATTACAATTGGCTATCAATAGCCCTCTTATTCTTAACTGTGTTATGGGCGTTACATCTCAATTTTTTTGATGATAAAAGAACTTGCAACAATCAAGGAAAGTTAACTTGTATGCCTTCTAGCTCTGAAAAAATTCGGGTGGAAAGACCGGAGAGCTACAGTTCTACTTGCCGTTTAAAGCGCACAAAAACTAGCGCAAGTTTTGGACTAATTAACAATATTTCCTTTAACATTTTGTACAAATATTTGATACCAAAAATATCCTCAAACATTTTGCTGTAGCTGTCATCACCTAAACTTGCCTCTGAACTTTTTTTAAACACCCTCACTATATAACTAGCGCTAGTTTTTGTGCGCCGTAATTTTTTTTTGTACGGAAGGATCTGTAGCTCTACGGTATGTGAACCCGCACATTTTCCCATAGAGCGACAGACCTGCAGCTTATATATGTCTTCATGAAGTTTACCTTTGTCAAAATATGACATCACGCATTTTAAATCGATCGGTTTTGTAAAATATTTGATAAGCTGTGAACAAATGAATGACAAAAACCAGATCAAACCAATTTGATCAATAAATGCAAATTGCCCGTGTATGAACAACAGACCAAGGCATGCATACGTAGACACAGGTGCAGAAGTTGTCTTTACCATTTTTTAAAATAAAAAATAGTTTATTTTGTGTATTTGTATATAGATAACAAACATATAAACCAATTAGTCTCTCCATATTTTGTCTGGGCTCTTTACGTTGAGATATGATACGATACTTACATTACATGTAAATAATGTACTATTCAGGCGCGAAGCATCGTTTTGAATGTTGATTTTTATTTTTTATTTTTTTTTTGGGGGGGGGGGGGGGGGGGGGGGGGAGGGGCAGACAAAATCTTACAAGCAAATTAAAAAAAAACTAAATTAGATAATCTTCAAAATCCTGATCCATGGTGGGGTTGGGGGTTGGATTTATCTGTTATTTAAGTTTCCCTTTACTACCCTCCCCCCTCCACTAATGCTACGTGCATGACTATTTCTACATCATATAGTTTTGTCGACATGAGAGATTCAAAGAGATTAATGTACAATGTATTTTATAAAATAAAAAAAATACTTTCATTTGAGGATCATATATGTACATGTTATGAAAATAGCGATTATTGTAGAAAAAATACACTGGTTTAGTATTTTTCTGCAATTTCCCAATCCAAATATTCAATACATAATGTTCAAATAAACAACAATCGGTAATTGACATCAATTTTTAAAATATTTTTTGAAAATTCCAAATTTGATATTAGTACGGTTTCTTAATCAACGAAGAAGGAAATAGAAAATCTATCTGAGTCGGGATATATACTGATAGACGCTCATCTGTTTTTGTCATAACCGATGTGAACAAAGTGAGAGGTTAACCAACGACTCAAAGTTAATTATACAATAGCTTGTACCCTGAAGTCATGCATTCAGATTAACGAGACGCAACTTTTTATACTACGAATTATCTGTATATAGATTGCCTTTGTATTGCAGCTTACTGATTTATTCTTATTCGAAGAAACTGCATCAGAATATTTAACCTTTAATTTAAGTGATAAATATGAAATATTTAGGTAACAGATCATTCATATGTACAATTTTTCAAAAGATATTTTAACAAATTGCATGTAAGGGTATTTCAATATTTTGAATATTTGAATACAAGTATATTAAACATTAGGTTATTTAAAAGAATTTGGACACCTTATTCCTCAGAGTAAAGGGTTTTCACTGTTGTTCAAACGCCTATCAAATGATGTTACACAATACTATTTTTCTTTTTGGGTAATTTTTTTTTTAAAAGAAAACTTTCTGATTTGAAAAAAAAAGCTTTGTGTACATGTATATTCAAAGAACAATAACTCGAAGATTTGCAACAAATATTTTCTGACTATAAAAAATCTCGTCAACTTAAACAAGATATATAGATATTTATGAAGCTTTAAATATGCTTCATACGTATACATGTATATTATTATTTTCACCCTACATGCAAGCATTAAACAACGTCCAAGTACCTCAAGTATTTAAGTTACAGGGGGTCGGCATCAGTTGACCAATTATGACCTACTTTTTCCCACTAGCATCTGTCTAGACCTGCATTAAAAGTAAATAAACAGTTTGTAATATGAACTTATCAGCGGCTCTGCACGAAGTACACGTGTCCGAGGAAATACTGATAACACGGTCCAGTGCTTATATTAATAGAAGCGATGTCGGAGGAGGATATCCAGTGTGACTGCTCCTGCTGTGTGTGGCCCCAATGTCGGGGGGTTGGGGACGACCGTGGGGGTCAGAGCGAGCCAGCGACAGAGGAGATGGTAGGTGGTCAGAGACACGCCCCCTTTTTGTTATTGTTTTGAGTCTTATCTGTTTCGTTGTAGGTTTAAACAACGATACGGTGGATTCTGTTTGTTTTACGTTTATTATTGTACTGGAATTAATAAAATAGAAAAAATAAAAATACCTAGAAGAGATTAAATATATTTATGTATTTTCTTCCGCTTACCTAGCATCCTCTTTTGCGACGGAGACAAAATACAACGAAACATCTCTTGCCAAGGAAAGACTACGAGGTGACGTTTATAAAATCTTCTCCTGAAGTTTATAAAAAAATCCAAGCAAATAAAATAAATAGATAAAAATTCACACTACACAATTTCCTTCTTACAGAGTTTAGACTATGATAGGTGTTTTAACGAACCATATGAAGAATATGTTAAAACATCGGAAGAAAATGTAAGTAGACCTAAGACACAAAAATATGTTTCTGTCGTGTTTACCTATAGTATCAAAGACGTTCAATTTTCAATACAAATATGAATAATGATAAATTTGATATTTTGGACATTCTTGCAGAACTCCACCACAAAGGTAGAAATCATCAAATGGGTCGTGACTTTTATGATTGGATTTCTGACGGGGATGGTAAGGTATCTGAAAGCAACTGCTGGTTTGCTGCAATTATGCTGTAATAATGTTTAATACGATATCTTATTTGTTATTTCGGTCATATCTGAGGCATACTGTGATAAATTTAGAGTTAATTACTCAGTGCTGCAAACAAGTGTCCAGAATTCAGCTTGGAATAAATCCTGATACATTTGGGTGCTTTATCAGACTTAGCTATCTATAAATATGTGAATGCTTGTATAGAGAAAACAAAAATTTGAAAGACACATTATCTGCATCAAATAAACGGTAATTAAAATTCGTATAATTTACATTGTACACTTTTAACTTTGAAACATATTTCCTACTGGTTTACAGGTTGCATTATTCATCGACTCTATCGTCAAACTCTTGTCATCAATTAAATTCTCTGTTGTTGAAGAATGTATCCTTTTAGAAAAAGAAACTTTCCTGAGGTAAATAGGTATATCAAGTTTAAACAATTCTATTTATTAAAATTAAAGCGACAAGCAAAAACAAATGAATAATTCCAAAATTTCCTGTTGATATATATATCATAATAAAGGAATTTTACGTATTTTGGTCAAATAATCTGAATTTAGATTAGGCTTTCTTTAAAACATTTTAGTCTCTCTTTTATAAAATTTTCATTCATTTGATCAATGATTATTACCCTTACACCAATCCCTCAGCTATATCTATGTGTTCTAAAGATGGCTGTCTTGTGCTGTCTCTGTTAATCTTACTGCTGTTCAACGTCGGCTTCGTTGTCATAGCATCATGTCTGGTTGTCACAGAGGTACGACAACAAACCCAGAAAGTCCAATCAACGGCATCATCATCAATTGCAAAAACTTGAAACAATGTAGTTAAAAAGTAGAGCTGTTTGCACCATGTAAGGTAGAATTTTTAGATACGCTAAAATGTTTAAAAAAATAATACAGTTTTCCGATATGATTTATATTCATAGCCCGTAGCAGGAGGTTCTGGAATTCCGGAGATCAAATGTTACCTTAATGGGGTAAAAATTCCTCGAGTGGGTCGCCTAATGACACTCGTCTCAAAAGCTGTCGGAGTGCTCTTCAGCGTAGCCGGGGGTAAGACATTGTGAGCGTGAACAAATACATGTACACCACATTGTGCACATGTACTTTGCAAGCAAAGGTCTAATGTCCGGAACGGAGCTACCAAAGACTCTTCCTTTGCGATGATTACATATGAACTAAGCAAATTGGGTGCTCATTAAGGTCTTCCGTTTCCAACGGAAGACCTTATAGAGATTGTAATGTTTTTTATTATTATTATTATTATTATTATTATTTTTTTCCCCTTTTTTTGTCCACAAGATTTCTCAGAGATGGCTGGATAGATTTTCTTCAAATTTTCAGGGTTGATAGAGAATGATAATATCTCGAGGCGTTTTTTTCATTTTCTCAAAATTCACTTCCTGTCGTTCGTTTCCTGTCCCGCGGCAAAAAGCTATGGTCAATGAGATCTCAGAAACGATAAAGACTTGAACATCCAAACTTTGAGGGATGATAGACCTATATGTGTAGATGTGTTTAAACTATTTTGTTTTGTTCGTCGTAACTTCCGGTCGTCACCGGAAGCACTTAAAAAAATAATTCTTTTACACATTTAATTTAATTTACATAGAATGAATATATAAGTATAAATCTTTATATATGTCATCTAAGCGATGTTCAATCAACAGAAAAATTCTACTTCCGGTGAGATATCTCAAATATCTCAGGTAGCTTTCTAAAAATAAATTTTATACCCGCGAGATCTCAAAAAGTATAAGTGATCAAGAAACGAAACTTTCATGGATAATAGACATTTGAATGAAGATGTGTTTAACTGCTTTTATTTTATCGGCCGTCACTTCCGGTCCACACCGGAGGAGTTCAAACAAATCAAGCTGTTTATAAGTTTAACTGTTTTTCTTTTCCAATTTTAGAGAAAGTGATAGGCAATACAATGCAGTTGTCAAGTGCATAAAAACTGCTAGCTTTAAATTTTCACCGAGTACTTCCGTTTGTCCGTTTCCTGTCCCAAAACAAAAAACTTGACTCCTCGAGATCTTAAATATGGTAATGACTTGAACAATCAAATTTTGCAGGATGATAGACCTATATATGTAGATGTGTTTACACTATCTTGTTTTGTTCGGCGTAACTTCCGGTCGTCACCGGAAGCACTTCAAAAATTGCTTTTTTTTACCTTTTGTAGTTATTTTCCATAGAATAATTATTTTAGTATGGATCTTTTCATAAGTCATTTATGCAATGTTAAATAAACAAAGAAAGATCTATTTCCGGTGAGATATCTCAAATATCTCAAGTAGCTTTTTTATACTAAATTGTGTACCCGCCGTTAATCAGAAACTGTTAGTAATCAAGACACAAAACTTACAGAGGTGATAGACATTTAATAGAAGATGTGTTTAACGTGTTACATTTTGTCAGCCGTCACTTCCGGTCCTCACCGGAAGGGTTCAAACAAATGACATTGTTGATAAGTTTAACTGTTTTTTTAGCACTGTTTCAGCTTGATAAAAAGTAGTGTACGGGAGTGAAATGTTTAAGATATATTAACATTTTTTTCATTAAGCTATTCTGTTCGTCCGCTTCCTGTCCCGAGACAATAAACCTTTTCTCAACGAGATCTCATAACTGACAAATGCTTAAGCATCCAAACTTTGAGGGAAAATTGAACAATGTATGAAGATATGTTTACGGTTGATCCGGCGTAACTTCCGGTCGTTAGAGCAAATTTTAAAAATGACTTTTTCTCGTTTTGTTTTGTTTCACATAGAAAAAGTTGCTGAAAGATTCATCACAGTATCGAATATATCCTTTTTTTTATAAGAGAAATGCATTTTTTTTTTTTACAGATTTATACATGAGAAACGGAAGACCTTTTTGTTGCTATAGCAACAAGAGTCTAGTATTATTATTATTATTTTTTTCCCACTTTTTGGCCACAAGATTTCTCAGAGATGACTTGACAGATTTTCTTGAAATTTTCAGGAATGATAGAAAATGATAATACCTCGAGGCGTTTTTTTCATTTTTTCAAAATTCACTTCCTGTCGTCCGTTTCCTGTCCCGTGACAAAAAGCTTGTCACATCGAGATCTCAGAAACGAAAAAGACTTAAGCATTCAAACTTTGCAGGATGATAGACCTATATTTGTAGATGTGTTTAAACTATTTTGTTTTGTTCGTCGTAACTTCCGGTCGTCACCGGAAGCATTTAAAAAAATATTTTTTTACGCATTTAACTTTTTTCTTATAGAATTGAAATGTAAGTATAAATGCTTACATATATCATCTATCCGATGATAAGTAAACAAAAAAATTCTACTTCCGGTGAGATATCTCAAATATCTCAGGTTGTCTTTTTTAAACAAAAGTTGTAACAACGAGATCTCAGAAACTGTAAGTGACAAAGACATGAAACTTACATGGATGATAGACATTTGATAGAGGATGTGTTTAATAGTTTTCATTTTGTCAACCGTCACTTCCGGTCCACACCGGAAGAGTTGAAAAAAATCAAGCTGTTTTTAAGTTTTACTGTTTTTCTTCAATATTTTTAGATAAAATGTTAGGCAATAAAGTGACGTTGTCTAGTGTTACTAAAAATCTAACTTTTATTATCATTGAATACTTCCGTTTGTCCGTTTCCTGTCCCGAGGCAAAATACCTTGACTCTTCAAAATCTCAAATACGGTAATGACTTGAACAACTAAACTTTGTGGGATGATAGACCTTTGTATGTAGACAAGTATACACAATTTTGTTTTTGTCGGCGTAACTTCCGGTCGGCACCGGAAGCACTTTAAATTTTTTTTTTTTTAAACTTTATTTTTTATTTAACAAAGAATATTTATTTAGGTATAAATGCTTACATAAGTCATTTATGCGATGTGAAATAAACAAAAAAGATCTACTTCCGGCGAGATATATCAATGAAATATCTTAAGTAGTTCATCTTATTAAGCAGATCTTAGAAACTGTAAGTGATGAAAGCACACAATTTACATAGATGATAAATATTTGAAAGAAGTTTGGTGGGTTTTTTTTTTTTCGTTTTACACAATAATACATTTATACGAGAACGGAAGACCTTTTTGTTGCTATAGCAACAAGAGTCTAGTTGTTAATTTAATTATCATTCAGACACAAATAAATCTTATACAAGACCCCAAAAAATAGAGAAAGAAAAAAAACCCACAAGAATGTCAAGTCAATCAATCTTTGTGATCAATTGACCCTCTAAAATATAAAATTTTAACAAAGTTTGATTTATTTTTAGGATTATTCGTAGGAAAAGAGGGACCCATGATTCACAGCGGTGCCATCATTGGAGCAGGCTTCCCTCAAGTATATTAAACAATTTCCATCACTGGTTTGATACCAGTAGCACAAAATTGAAAATATATCAAAATTACTTTAAACTTCTGTTGATTATTTACATATTATATTCGGGGAATATAGAAATAAAAATGATTTGGCTGTTAATATAGCTTACTGGGGAAAATGCATATCATAAAAGTTATTTTTTATGTGTCTAGTTTTATCGGTATATGTTCAAATTTTCCATTAAAACAGTTTCAAAGTATTGCTTTCAAGAAGATCAATATCAAAAAGTACGGATTTTTCAGATCAGATAGGTAAGTAATCCTACAGTTATGATTAGTAACGACCACACGCAAAAATCATTGTAAAAATGTACACTACAAGAGAGAGAGAGAGAGAGAGAGAGAGAGAGAGAGAGAGAGTTTTCCTAATGAATACCTTTTCCAATATTTTCTTTGATTTAGAGACAAGAGAGACTTTGTGTCAAGTGGAGCCGCGGCAGGTGTCGCAGGTAATTAGATTACGCCACCATCAAGACTTCATTAGATATTAGTTCTGCCAGCGCTCATATTACGATTTTCCAATTCAAGACAGCTTTGTATTTTTCCTCATTTCCGAAATTTATTACCGGACAATACAATAAAACACCCCTTAAATTGAATTTCTTGACATCGAGAGTCTAAGTAATTTATAGACTGTTGGAATGTATTGCGTCGGAGGGATAAACAGGGAGTTATTAAAAAAGAAGATTATGAAATATGATGGCAATAAAATAGTCGCGATCAATTTAGGAAAGATAAATTTATATTCATGCGTCTCCTTTAACCTACAAAGTATTTCAAAATCTTAAAACTCCATAAATATTATCAAGAGACTATTTCGAACGTTCAATTTTTTTTCATTTTTTTTTTGTTCATGGTCAATGGCATTGTTCATTAATAAGATTATATGTATTACATCCGTGTAATTGTAAGCATCTGTTACTGTATGGTTACTTGTAATTGTAGCTGCCTTTGGGGCGCCGATAGGAGGGGTCCTCTTCAGTCTGGAAGAGGGTTGTTCTTTTTGGAATCAAAAATTGACTTGGCGTTCTGTAAGAAATTCTCTCTCTCTCTCTCTCTCTCTCTCTCTCTCTCTCACATACACATAAACCAGAGCAATGTTAAAATGCATTTAAAAATTATTTTGTTTACAAATTGTAGTTCTTCTGCTCAATGGCAGCAACCTACAGTTTGAACTTTTTCCTCTCGGGAATAAACACAGCGAATTGGGGGTACTTTTATTTACCAGGACTCATCAATTTTGGAGTATTCAAGGTAATTCATAGAAGGTAACGTTAAAACAGTTGCAGAGTTGCAGAAAAAATGTGGTAATGGAGGAATGAATGATAGTAACATCTCAAATTAACTTTGTATAGTATCTACATGTATTGAATATACATGTACAATGAATTGGATTTACCACGTGTATTTCGGACAAACAGTGTAATACAGGGTACTTCTAGTCGCAACATGCATCATACGTCCATGTGCTTATTTAACGAAAACAATATGGTAAAAAGTTTAAACATTATTTTAGTGCGCCAATGAAAGCGGGATTGGATGTCATCTTTGGAACGCCTTGGACCTGATAGTGTTTATCTTTATGGGCCTGCTAGGCGGAGTGTTCGGCGCTTTGTTTAACACTGTCAATCTTCTTCTGACCAAACACAGAATGAAACATGTGCAAAAGAAGCACAAAGCCATCAGGTATTCAAACCTTTAACATACAGCTGTATATGCCGTCTAACTTGTTTATAATCTAACAAAATGCAAATTAGTTTTACTGTGCCAAAATGTTAATGGTAATGAGTGAGTCAATTCAGTAAGTTTGAAGATAATTTTATGGACCTATAATTGACCTCTTAGCCTCTTTAAATCACATATTGCTGTAAAGCTGCAGGTATAGCTCCCGATCCGAAAAAATTCGGATGGACGAACTTTTTCAGACCGGGAGCTAAAGACCTGCAGCTAATTGCTGTACAAAGTTTAGAAGTTTGGGAATGGTTGTCTTTCCGGCAGAGTCTTGGAAGCCGTTCTGGTTGCTGCTGTCACTACCACTGTATCGTTTTCAGCTGCAATGCTTCTGGGAGAATGTCGGATCATGGCATCCAACCAGGTTTCTCTCTCTCTCTCTCTCTCTCTCTCTCTCAGATAATTTAATTTGCAAAGAACATCTATCATTTCCTCCTGTCACTCTATTATTTCCAGTACAGTGGTATGTAAGTACTTTCTTGTTACGTTTCGTTTACTCTAGTCTATTTTGTATGTCATAGAATTGCTTTATAAAACACTTGTTTTGTGTATATTTGAATTTTTGCTTCATCTGAAATACATATAGAATTATTGCTACACGTATTTGATAATACAGAGCAATGGAAGTATTCCGTTGGTTGACGAATCTGTTAGAACCTACTTCTGTCCAGAGAATCATTACAACGACATGGCCACACTATTCTTTAATTCTCAAGAAGAGGCAATAAAACAACTTTTTCATCAAGAAGGTAACATTTTATCAACGATTCCCTGTCATATATATTACCTTCCAACAAACAGTTGCATGGACATACATTTGGTCAACGATTCCCCGTTATATATATAAACTTCAATCAAACAAAATGAATCAGATACTTTCTAGAGGTACTGTAGTTTTGTTCTTGCTGCCGTCGAATCTTATATATACAACGACATGTATGATCAGTGAGACGGCTGCAAAGAAATGAAATATGGCGGCTCCGAAAGCAAAGTAGAAATCCATGGCTAAGGTGTCGTCGGTCAAATGGAAGAACCATTTCCATGTCTTGGCGTAGGGGTTGATGACTGATTGATAATTTTCGCTGTATTGTACGATTCCTTTCATTATCAAAACAGCTGGAATAAAAAATAACTAGAATGTTATACCTCTCTTGTATCATACCTATGTCCATGCGCGGATCTAGGGGGGTGTCGGGTGGGTCCGGAACCCCCTCGGAACAACCCCCCCCCCCCCCCCCCCCCCGAAAAATTCTAGTGTTTTAATAACGTTTGTCAGGTGAAACAGGTGAGCAGACAATTTGAATTACCGCACATTTTTTATTTTTTTACTTTCTATGCTCACCTACAGCTAACGGTCGTTCAAAACGCGATACCTCACATTTATCATTTATAGTACTATATCAGTACTACACAGTGTAATCAAAGAATGATTTAATAAAAAGAAAAAACCTAGACATTCGTTTTTATAAAAAAAAGTTTACAACAAGGTCGCAAATATTTTTAACTTCTATAACGACTCAAAAACTTTATTTTAAAACTAGGGTGGCATACTTCTGCCCCCGGTGTTCAAGTTGTTGAAATTAATTTAATTTTTATGATTATGTTTTACTGGCATTGCGATGAAACTTCAGTTAGTTTATAAAATAACAATTAATTCAATTCATGTATAATTATACATAAATTTGATCGTACTTCTTAAAAGTTGTTTTTGTATTGCAACAATATACAGAATACTAGTACATGGCTTTTAGGGGCACGTGAAATTGTTAACCCTTCAATCACCCACGCAGTGGTTTACCAATAGGTACATGTATATTGAACAATGTTACATATATGTTAACTGCAAAGCCATCTAATATTTTCTTTATATTGCAATCGGAAGACGGCACTGGCTATTCCTTAGGAAAATATTCAATATGAGAAGGTCAATACGAGAAGGTCCCACTAAACTTGGGGTTTAGTGGGACGGTAAGCATGATGAATAGAAGCCAAGCACACATGTATGAGAAAAATGCATTTTAAAAAATTAAACGTCATAAATTAAATATTGAATAAATATAACTACAGTCTGTAACTGTAGTTAATATATAAATAAATAATAATCATGGACGCAGGAAAATATTATCCGTTGTCAGGAAAAAGTGTCAGCAGTCTAAATGCTGGCATTCATGAAATATTTTATTTGTGATAATTCTATTTGTGATAACTACTTTTCGTACTGAAAATTCATAAAAAAAATTTCTTTGACTGTCCTAGTTCTGCTGAAGAAAGGAATGCTCTATTTTATTGAATGTCTAACTTAGGCATACAGAAACCAATAACTCTAGTTTTAACACTGCTTGGAGATAATGATATTTCCTATAATAAAAATACTTCCTTATTTCATTTTATACAGAAATTTATTGTAAAGCTATGAGTTTCAAAAACATGAACTCATCAAATTTCACAGTTTCTAGTTCTATTATAAAACATGCACGTGTACAAATGATGTATCTGGTTTAATCCTAAGCGGCATCTATCAGTCATGTCTCCCCCTATATAGTCATAACGCTGTATTAATCTATTTTATTTAAAATTGTTTACAATTATATATTAGAAATAACGATAAATAACAAATTTGCATTTAACATATTTACTTAGTTTGCGTACATTAATTATTCATATTTTACTTACATTGTTCCTTGCATAATGCTGCCTAATCCAATTATGTTTTGTGCATAATTAATTTTGTTCAAATCATAAGTTAGAGCAAACCTCAGCAAACAACTAGTCAATCGTTTACCTCAGGAAATAACCAGTCAATCAAATTTTTACCTCATTTAATATCTCGTCAATCAATTGTTTACCACAGTAAATAAATAATCAATCAATTCTTTACTGTATCAAATAATTAGTCAATCAATTGTTTACCTAAATTAAAGCCTGTCAATCTTTGCTTACCTCAGTAATAACTAGCCAATCAATAGATTACATTAGTAAATAACTAGTCAATATATAGTTAACCTCAGTAAATAACTTGTTCACTGAATAGTCTACCTAAGTAAATAACTAGTCAATCAGTAGGTAACCTAGGTAAATAGCTTGTCAATCGTTGGCCTCTGTAAATAACCAGTCAATCGTTTACCTCAGCAAATAACTAGTCAATCGTTTACCTCGGTAAATAAATAACCAACCAATTGATCACCTCATTTAATAACAAGCCAATTAATAGTTTACCTCAGTAAATAACTTATTAATCAATAGTTTACCTCAG
>WFKH01010931.1:48423294-48450646 GCA_016163765.1 Magallana hongkongensis
AATAGTTTACCTCAGTAAATAACTTATTAATCAATAGTTTACCTCAGTAAATAACTTATTAATCAATAGTTTACCTCAATAAATAAGTTGTCACTTCATTGTTCGCCTCAATAAATAAATTGTCAATTAATTTGTTTGACTCAGTAAAAAACTAGCCAATCAATAGATTACCTCATTAAAAAACTAGTCAATTTCTCAGTGTTGTTTGCCTCAGTAAATAACGAGTCAATCAATCGTTTATCTCAGTAAATATGTTGTTAATCAATAGATTAACTCAGTAAATAAACTTTTCAATCAATTGTTAACATTAGTAAATAACTAGCCAATCAATAGATTACCTCATTAAATAAACTTTTCAATCAATTGTTAACCTTAGTAAATAACTAGATAATCAATTGTTGTCCTTAGTAAATAACTAGTCAATCAATTTTTTGCTTCAGTAAATGACGTGTCAATTAATCCTTACACAGTAAATAGCTTGTCAATGAACATTTAACCTCAGTAATCAACTTCAATCATTAACTTACCTGATATAAAAGATAGCCCCACGCTACTAAAGACCGCGCCAATTTGGAGATTTTTGAGTTTTAGAAAGAATGGTATGACAGAGGCCAGTACCAATACCCCGAAAGATGCTGACCCGATTCCAATCCCTGCCAATTCGAAGCGCAGGGATTCTTTCCTCCAATCTGAAACCAAATATGACACAACTAGAATACGGTGTAACCTATTATCATCATCGTCTGATATTCTTATAAGTTTTCAAAGAATGTCAGATTAAACTTTGCTATATAAGTACCTGTTTTCTTTTTTGAATCATCAGCATAAGCATTGTAATCATGATTATCGTGAACTTCCGTGTCGTAGTCTGCAAACACATTCAGTTTCCACAGCGACTGGTAAGCTTTGATCTGAAACACAACTGGGTTATGGACGTCCGGCGGAACAGCCCCTGTTATGTACTGGTCCCATTTTGCATCTTTCCTTAAAGATATCCCTTGAAGTACCAGTGCAACTGCTATCATGATTATACATGAAATGCGAAAGGCAACAAAAGTGCGATTCTTAAAGCAATCCATTTTCCAAAAAGCAGAGTAACTTTTGTGTTTGCGTTTGGTTACAAAATGAATGCGCTTTCTAAAGAAGATAAGATTTTATGGTCACAATTGTGTGTGCAACATAAATCCTACTCAAAATTTAGATCGATCAACATATTGTTCTCTATATCTTGTTGACCTCTTGATATTACTTTTAAGCTACATGGTCTGCATATGGAACTTATCCTAGATTATTTGACAAACGGTATCTGAAAACCTAGAGATAATGTTGTATTGTATTGAGATTATGCGATTTTTCCAGAAATTTTTATTAAAAATGAAAACTTGAAAACTTTAATAGTTAAGGTGACAAGGGGCATGTGTACTTACAAATAGTTTTTTTATGAAATGGCTGAGTTGTCAAGCAAATATTAAATCAAATATTCAATTCTGTCTTATTTCTATTCATAGTTTGTGACCCAAAATCAAAAAGTATAAAAAAAAAATTAAAAAATAAAACTAAGATATGCATATACAAATTGTATGTAGATATGATTATTCTTTTTAATCTTTTGAAGGTAAATTCAGCTTGGCGACTCTCGGTCTGTTCTTTCTGCTCTTCTTCTTCCTTGCCTGCTGGACGTACGGAGTTCACGTCCCCAGCGGTCTGTTTGTCCCCTCCCTACTGTGTGGGGCGGCCTACGGACGGTTTGTTGCCACCGTACTTGTCCAGTAAGTACTCAAACGCCGCACCAGCTGACGCTCTTTGACAATGATATGTTGACAAGCTTAAGGTCACTAAGATGATAGTCCCTTTAATGCTTTTTTGATCTGGTTGTCAAAACCCCTTTAATTTTATTTGAAAAAAGTGAAAAAGTGAAAAATAATCAGTTGTCTAGCTTTGTGGAGCCGTGGCCAGATCAGCGTTTTGTTGAATAGTATGTCTTATACTAAAAAATGTGAGGAAATAGCATTTTTTATACGCGTGGTAATTGTAAGCAAGAAGACGAAACGCTTGCCAAGTTTTCTCCAGCTTTCTCAAAGTAGATATTGATAACAATGAATATCAGTGGCTGAAAAAATCAAACAGTGTGTGAAAAAATAATTAATAAAATGACGAGAAAGAGCATTTTTTCACTGTATAAAATTGAAAATAATGTAAATATAAGTAATAAGGAATCATTCTTTGAATATTATGAGGTGATAATTTCGGTCGGAGCGTGGTCAAATCTATCATAAAGCCCTACTGGTATGTCATAATGACATGCGGCTTTAGCTTTGAGTCTTATTGCAAGGATTTTTCTTTATTAGAGTTTGGCACAAAAAGACTGAAAGCCTTGATAATCTTGTTTTTATTGTGTGTATATGTAATTTGATTAATTTGAAAATATTTACATTTTCCAGTGTCTTTGTCTGTGATAACATTACGAATCGATTTAGTAATGTATATTACAATACATTTCATCAGTGACTTTTCAATATATAATCGTACAATTGCTGAAAATTATATAAATATAAGTAAAAAGGAATCACTCTTTGAATATTATGAGGTGATCAACTACGGCCAGGCGTGATCAAATCTATCATAAAGCCCTTCGGGCTTTATTGGATTTGATCACCCCGACAATATTTGATTTCCTCATTATGCTCAAAGAATGATTCCTTATTATAATTTGCAAGAAACTCACTGAATTTCTATTTTAGAGTTGGGTATGCCAATCATGAAAACTCTGGAACCTTTGCCTTGATTGGAGCCGCGGCGTTTCTTGGGGGCGTGGTCCGAATGACAATTAGCCTGACGGTGATACTGATAGAATCAACAAACGAAATCAGCTATGGCCTGCCATTAATGCTAGTTTTAATGGTATGGCAATTGTCACTTTCCTGAACAAATCATCACTATTTTTTATTTACCTTTAATTTGAATAAATGTCAATAAAATGTACACTCAGATCTTTTTTCCAGGTAGCCAAATGGAGTGGCGATTATTTTAATGAAGGTCTCTATGATATTCATATCAAACTGAAAGGAGTACCGCTTTTGGAATGGGAAGTCCATCATGGGACTGAAAGGTTAAAGCGTTTAATTTCTGAATTATAATATTATCATCCCTTGGATTCCTTCATTATTCACCTAGTTTTAACTTGTCACACTGAGCTTTTGATGTAGATAACAGTGGGTTTTTTTTTTAATGAATATACATTTTTTATGCCTCTTTTTAATGTGTGATTGCTACATTGGTTTTTTCTTTCTTTATATTCCACCAAACTTGTTTAAAATTGGTTGCACAGAGGCATACCCAACCGAATAGGCTTCCAAGATATAACTTTGAGGGAAAATACGTCATACAAAAGCATTTTGTTCGATGAAAACTACGAAACTTCAGACTTTTATTAAAACCTTATTTTGAAAATCATCAAACAAATTCAAACAAATTTTTATCAAAGTCAGTTTTTTACATAAAACATTTCCGTTTTATTTTCTTAAGTCTATTGGAAAGTCAAGTTTTAATCGCTAAATTCATGCCTTAAATTTTTATTAAAGACCTGTGATTTTGAAAATGTTTCTGTTCCAGACTTAAGGCATGCGATGTCATGGATAAACCAGAGAGTTATGTATATTTTGTTTCACGAGTCTCCTCTGTGATACGCATGCTTCGAACAACAGCACATAATGCATTTCCTGTTGTGTCCGTGGCAGATGGAAGAAACTTAAGAGTAGGTTCAAAGAAATAGAGAACAATTGAACACGTAAAGGCTAAATTAGTTCTTTTAAACTCTTTTTTAAGACATCAACTCGTGAAATAAATTGAGATACTAACATTTCCATTGGGTCTAGGTTGAGCAAGAGCATACAATGCCAAATGGCTTTTTAAACGAAGAAAGGTCAGATAATGTTTACCATTCATTTTATTTAAACGAAAACAAAATCTGGAAAAAAAAAGAATTCAAAATTTGAAATATTCTTAATGTTATTGTATTTGTGGGAATATTGTATACAAAGATATATTTCTATTAGTAAAAAAGATAACTTAACAGGGATAGTTTTTAATATTAAGTTGATTTATTTTGCAGTGATGAAGGGCAACAGATTGAACACAAATGGCGCTTTGAGGGGTTGATCATGAGACATACACTAGTTTCATTATTGGAGAAAAATGTGTTTTTTCAAGAGCAAAACGGGGTATGTATGCGTTTTTTCTCACCTTCAATTTCATAATCAAAAAGAAAATTAATGATGATGTTATTTATAGTATCTAATAGCACTACCTCCAAAGCATGTATAGAAACTTTATACGTGTGCATAAACAGTCAGGCCAACTTACACTTCAAAGTTCTTTTGCTCCGAATAGAATATCTTACATGTTCAGTCTGATGAACTTTTTCGAATGGTCGCCAAATGGAAATAGCTTTATGAGTTTTAAAAACCATCGTAAGATAATTACATAAAATAAATTTAGAGACTTAATCATTAGATAATGATATAGCCTCCAACTTAACTTGGTTCAGTATGCACAGAATCAGAATCAGGTTTTTTTTAAGAACACGCACACAAAATGTACAATGGTAGATAAATATTCATGATTTTTTTATTGAGTAATTAATAATGATATATTTGATGCATCAAATACTGAATCAAATAAAAAATATTTTACAAGACAAAAAAATAGCAGCAAATTATAAACAACGGCTAGAGACAATATCATATTATTTTCATATGTTTATAAGTAAAACTGGACACACAGTATTTACAAATCATTGGATGTAGCAAGGACTTTTAACTCTCTCCACGTAATGAATCATACATCATCCGAGCCCTGGTCTTATATATTACTCACGAAGACATGGTTCCGTGATCACTATCTCAGTTGCCCTTATTTATATCAGATTAATTTGGAATTGACATCATCTTGTCGCCCATACAGACATCTGAGCCAGGGGCATTAGACTATCAGCTTTCTGGCCATCCTTTGATTAATTAGTCGGCGATACACATCGAACATATCTTTAGCATCAATACATTACGCTAATGACTGTGTCCTATGTTTATGAGAATACAAAATGTTGTCAATAATTTTTTTTTAAAAATGTACATTTCAAAAAAAAGTGGAAAAAACAACAATATTTTATACAAATTGTATACAAAATATTACAATTCTTTATTTTGAAAGGTAACTGGATTATTTTTAAAGAACATGGGCGTATAAAATGGCGCAATTGTCTAAATTTTACAATTTGAATATTTCAATTTAAATTTTCTGCTCTCTAACATAATGGGACTCTTGGTCAAAACATCTGTGGATATTTAAATGCTATATAATATACTTTGTTTACGAGTGTACATACTTCTATCATTTTCCTTAAATGTTCGAAATGCTGTCTTTAAAATGATATTTTTAATTTGAGGTAGGACATCACTAAAAGCTTTTGTATATTGAAATTGGTTCTTTTTTTCATTAGACCATAACAAAAATATGGAGCAAACACTCATTCTTAGAAAATAGACATTGAGTTCTCGATCTAATTTGAGAGGCGTTTTGGTACGCATGCACCAGTTTGTATCAATATATTTCAAGTACAGTTTCAGTTTCTTATCCGTCCTATTTAAGGCGTTATCTTTTATAATGCAGTTTTTTTTTCAATAGAATGATTATCGATTCAAGTTACATAAAATTACATAACTGATGAACAATTAAACATGATTATGTACATTTCATGTGTATGATGATGAAATGCATTTCACCGTTGAGAAGCAAACATACTTCGTATGTTTATTTGAATTACTAAGAGATGGTCATTAAAATAAATATATTAAGTACGTGAATGTGATACATTTCCATATCTAAGAATTAAGAAAGTTTTCATTTGTAGAAAGGTGAAATAGACATCTTTCTTCTCAGCAAGTGCGGCAACAGATCTGTCACCATTCCTAAAATAAATCGAATAAATAAGAGGGTTGGGTCCTCGTGGCGACTTTAAGAATAATTTCAATCTTATTAAAAAGAGGAACACTAAATAAAAGTAAAGGAAAACATCAAAATTTCAAACCAAATGTTTTT
This sequence comes from Magallana hongkongensis, assembly GCA_016163765.1. Taxonomy (NCBI): domain Eukaryota; kingdom Metazoa; phylum Mollusca; class Bivalvia; order Ostreida; family Ostreidae; genus Magallana; species Magallana hongkongensis. The sequence continues at coordinate 48,429,391 of WFKH01010931.1, forward strand.
TTTTATTCCCTAATAATAGTTAACAGCAAGACAAATCACATTTAAACTTTTCCAGTATGTCTGATGGGTTGTTTGATTTTTTGGTGCTAATTTTACGATAATTATTGGTTCCCAAAAATCATGTTTAGGGGCTAAAACTGTGTTAATATTTTAAAGTGTCTCATTCTCAAAAAAACATTCCAGTCAAATTTTTTCAGATATAACTTTCGATATCAATTTTACTTTCATATCTTGCCCATTTTTAACATATAAAGTCCAAATATGGATAATTTATTAAAAGTTTATATTGTAAAAAAAAAAAACGGAACTCAGAAAAAGAAATACTGGATATCTTTTTGGTTGGTCCACAATGTACCAAATGATTTGTTCTACAAGAATAAGAAGAGCTCATGCTCATGCATTTTTTTGTTTAGCAACCACTAATTTTGTTTGTCCTTCCTTCTTTCGTAATGTTTTCAAAGTTCCTAATAGCTCACAGTATGATTAATTAATACTTTACTTTTTCATTTTGCATGGCTGACCAAATTTTAATTTCTGTACTAAAAATAAGAGCATACAGCTTTATTCATGTGAAAACTGTAAAATGCACTTTTTACAGTTTCTATTTTTTTCCGAGTCCACAATAAACTTTTTTAAAACATCATCTCATGCCATTCATTTGTCATTCTTAACAAAATACCATTGTGTGACAGGATGACTAAATTCAGCCATTGTTTTACTATCTATTGGGTTCATAAACATATATGTATCTCAAGTAAGTAAATAGTAAAACTTCCTAAACAAATCAAAGTACTTAAAACTTGTAAATGTGACCCCCCCCCCCTACACGAATTCCAACAAAAAATATCAAGGAATGGTTATTTTACTTACTTTAGAACCTCGTTTTCGGTTTGTCAAGTTCCTCTTCTGATTGGTGGGCATTTACTTTTCCGATTAATGTCCTTAACAACAACGTCTTCAATCTGTCGTCTGTGTTTTGCTTTTGCGGCAGTTTTGTTTGTTCTAGGTATCGAAGAAAAATGTTTTCTGCATCATCATCTGTGAAAAAGATAAAGTCATAGAATTTATTTTGACTTTTTTTTTTGGAATAAAAACTGGTTGGCGACATTTCATTAGAATACAGCAGAGTAAAAGGGGTAAAAAAAAAAACTGTAGTAAGAAGCGAAAACTTTGTAATGCTGTTGCAGCTTGTACTACTAAGGGATAGATAATCTTGGCCATTTATAGACTAAATTAATCTCCTTTAGAAGGAGGGCTTTGTATAATCTCCATTAGAAGAATGCCTTTTATGAAAATATATGAAAATATACAAATTAAAAGCTAAATTATGATGAATTTTTCGTCAATAAAAAAAAGTTTATGGCTAATATATCATGTTTGAAGTTTTTTTTAGGTAGATATGATGGTTAATTTGTTGACCATCCAGTCTCCTTTAAGAAAATAATAAAGCCTAGGCTTTTGTTCGTCGTTGCATTACAACCTACGCTGAATTTCATTATTCTGTACAATATCTGACCTTTGATGACCTTGGTATTATCTAAAATGTCCATCAAAGACAAATGGCGAGGCCAATACCTCTGCTTGGTGACATTAATCATGGTTGTTCTTCGCCAAATTGAAGAGAGTCGACACCTAGCATATTTTGATCAGTATATCTGGATGATATGGGACCCAACTGACATCAATATTGGCGGAAATTCTTCAATTATTTATTTTCATGTTCCATGGGTCTGTTCCGGAAATACTTAAAGCAGTTCACGACAAAGAAGATTAATATATATTGCATGGGAATGTACATTATTTACGCATGTGAACAAACGCTGGTTAAAGATTGATTATTTATATTTGTACGTACGATAACGTTGAATGAAAACAACCTTTGTCATAACTGCATCGCAAATACAACAACGTCATATAAAATAACGCCAGTATATCCAGCTCCAAACATGAAATAATACCAAAATACTCAAGTATTTTGTTTTAAAGCATTGGTATAAGTTCGTCCATATGTTCATTTGATTTTTGGGGTTTGTTTTTTTTTGGGGGGGTGGGTGGGTGGGTTATAGTTATTACTATATAGCAACGGGAGGAACAAATCGTGATTCACTGCAAATTGAGCAAATCGCGGTCGTTTGACTTCGCGGAAAGGTAGAAACAAATGAAAATTCATTTCTTATTATCGTACATATGATATTGTAAACGGTTTCATGTACAGATACAGGTTCTATTCATTATATTTATTTAAAGCAAAGGTAACAAACTAGAGCGAAACTTGCTGCTAACAACAAAAACGATTCAAATTATTGACACTAATCAGAAAATATCAATTTTATTCACTGTCGTTTGAAGATAATCATAATCGTGGTAGATTGTCTACAATTCATGGTATAAAAGGGGACCCTGACATATGTTACGGAATCTCAACCTTTAATTTCCGTGAATATGGCAAAAATTAAAACCACGAGTTAACCTTCTGCTATACACTCAGTGTTTCATCAGGTAGATTCATATAAAGAACGTGGGGGCAAAAGCCTAAGCATATGCCCACGACCGTCTCATACGTTTTATAAGTATACCGATGGGGGTTATTGTCGTACAATATACTTAGGCTTTTAAATAGTGTGCAGTACTGTCCTAATGAAAATATCTAACATTTTTTAAAATGACAATCGACCATTTTGCCTTTCAATGGTCCAAACGTGTCTTACCCTTAATTTGATTCGGTAGTGTTAGGGTTACGAACAATTGTATGCTTTTGTATGGAGCCATTTCATTTTCCCATATAGGTGTTAAATATGTTTTTAATTGTAACCCAATTTCTAATTATCTTAAGTTTCAAAACATTTCTAATCTTGCAGACGTAAACCCTTGGCAAGGAACATGTCCCATCTTTTTTTCTTTTTTTTTTTTGATAAGGTTTTGACGCAATGTTGAGCATAAAGGGTCACAAGGAACAACTGCATCTTATGCGGTAAACAGAAATCAAATAACTTTTTATATGCCTTTGAAGACAAAGATTTTTAAGTCTTAGCATTTTTAGAATACTCAGAGTATATTCTTGAGAAAACTGACTTTCTCAGGTATTTGTGACGGTTAGAATAAATCTCTGTTTGGTTTTTTTTGTTTCCTCTTTCATCAGCATTCCAGTTAAGCAACTTATAGAAAACATTGTATGCAGTTACATGTACAAATGTAAGTAGGTCTATCACGAGCTCTCTGACGAAGTCCTACCGTATTTTGAAACCGCCCTCTCCATTTTTTAAAAAAAATTATTAATTTTTTTCGGGTTTTTGATTTTGGGAAAATTTTTGTGTGTAAATATTTAGCAAATAGTGTAAATAAACATTATTAAAATAGTTGATTTCAGAATCCACGCCCTTTTCTTAACTTACCGACCAGAGTCTAAATGCGCTCTCCTGGGTAGCGTAAATACAATCTCAAATATGGCAAGGGGGTGCACTAGCATAATACATTAAGATAACCAATACGCCGGATGGTTATGGATTTGAACAGAGCGATATTGGTAGAAAGAAGTATAGCGACATCGATAAAATTTACAGATTATGTGGTGGCCATATAGACAACTGAGGAGTATGCATTGAAAAATTACAGTTTCACTTGAATTAACCTCCCCCCCCCCCCCCCCCCAAAAAAAAAACAACCAAAAAAAAACAATGGGTTACGTTCCACAGATATAATGCATCATTATGTTACATAGTATTTCGTAGTGGTGTTCATATTCATAATTGAAAAAAAGATATTTCAATGAGAGTATTTTCACTCTATATAGAGCAACAAATATTGAAAAGAAACTACAACTGTTGTAGATGTGGTCCATCCAGTACCTGTATATTCTAAAAGTGTTAAATTGGCTCAGAGAGCATAAATCAATCAAAAGTAATATTGTTCTTTTAATAACATGAAAAAACGCAAGACAGGTTTCTATAAGTTAGTTTAAACCTATTTTTATTGAATAAATTCAATAAGGATTAGAAAACAGGCACAGCCTATGTATATCCTCCCCCGTTTTACACGTTAATATTGTGACCAAACTATTGAATTTGTTCCAATAGTATTCATGAAAATTGTGCTGACTCTGGAAGAAAACTGATGGTATACCTAACCCATTGAACTGTAGTATCTGACTTCTGAACACACCAATACAATGAAAAAATATTAACCATATTCCTACAATTCTAATGTATATGTTAATAGATGGAATATATAAATTACCAAATCCTTTTTAGAACTACAGATTTTGACTTGACTTCCAAACAGCGGGTATATGAAAAGATATTGAAACATTTGCAACTTTAAATACAAATTCAAGTTTCTAATAATGAAAGTATTCAAAAAGGTAAATAACACTGAATCGACTTAATTATTTAAGAGGCATCGGTTTATAAGCAACGCAACCCCACCAACTAAGTCATTTTATATTTGATATTTTCAGAATGAGACGTGTTAGGTAAATTCATCGTCCAGTACATGAAGAAATGACAAAAAAACCAGTTTTATCAAGTGCGACACAAACTTTGAGAAACTTTGCGGGAAAAATATTTTACCAAACCAATGTGACTATCATATGCATGGTATTCACTGTTAAACATTTTGTGGAAACTTTTCAAATGAATCGATTGTTTTATTTGTAAAATTTAAAAAAAAATTGATGGACAAAAGCAACAAAGTCGATGCATTCTTAACCACAATTATTTTTTTTTATCTAAACGTATTAACGTAAAGTGACTTCTGATTTTTTAGAAACATTATTTTTTTTTGTTTAACATTTTTTGCATAAAAAGTATATAGTTATTCTCAACGTTATGTAAGTATAAACTCACCTCTTTTCCCATACCAATTCCCCTCCGTCACTAAAATAATCGCAAACATAATAGTTAACCAAGAGACCAAGTTCTTGCACGTCATTTCGTGAGATTAGCCGTGCCACGGTGTTTCCTCAATCTCCGCTAGACTTAATCTGAATGCCTGAATTCAGTGACACTGGGTAAAGGAATGGGTTACCGCGGTATACGAAGCTCCAATATTTCCATGAATAATGGTATTAGGTGAGATAATTTAAGCTACATATATATGTATTACTTACATCACGTGACATTAAAAATTAACGATTCCATGCCACCTACAGTTCCATGACCATCGAAAACAAGTGGATTTTTTTTTTATTTTTATGAAAGGGGATGCTTATCATCATGGGGGTGGAAGAAGGTAGTTATACAAATCTATAAAGGAAACTATTAATTAGATATTGTATTTACTGCTCGTTTCCGTTGCAAAAAGGTAATTTGTTCATTTAATAAAACTGATACTTTAATTGTAGGTTTACATGTGGTATAATTCACGAAACGCCAAGATTCCAATTTGATATTGATAAGTAGTTGCTACCAGGCCTTTTTATGTTAGTATTGATAAAATGGGGGGCTACTCAATACAAAACTTTGAGGTCCGATAGAGATTTGAAAGAAAAAAAAAAGATTTCTTATCAGATAACCAAAAATAAGCTAAAAAATGAAGAAGTATTCGTATATATTTATAAAGGACAAACATTCAAAGACAACTGAAGGGTTTTGGTGGCCCATGTTTATTGTTAACCGATTCCGTTATCTACCGAATATGACTATGTTTGCATCAATAAAGCTATGGCTAGTTTTACCGTCGGGGGAGGCGTATGATTGTCTAATTGGCACTGATGGCTTTTAGTGATCTCCTTAATACTACTGTTGCTGTGGTAGTAACACACACACAATCTTCCACTAGAACCCAAAAAATTGAGGTCTGTATATATTATAACAGAACGATATTTATTTTTTCCCAAAATATTTAACGGAACAAACTATGAGTTAGTAAACATCGCACAAAAAAAATATTAAGATTTTCTTCATGTTAATAGCTTATACATCACACCATCTACTGTTAGGAACAGTTCTAAATACTTTAAACTATGACTACTTTAAAGTAGTTATAGTGCATATGTTTATATTTTTAGAGTATGTCAGAAGTACAAAACGCACTATTGTTGACCCGTTGATATTTTATTGCCCACGATACGTCCACCACATATCGATTTTTGCATTATAAAAATAAGTAAACGCGAATTCAACATTCTCCCTATTTAATGCTAAATGATTAAAAATAAACGCATAACTGTGTATACGCTCACGCGCATACAGTAAACGTTTGTTCATGCCATGTGTATGTGTTGGTTGCTTTCAGAGGATGTCACAACCTGACATTTCGTATGAAGATTTGACCAAAGATTACCCACGGTATCCTGATATATACGACATCACTACGCTCCATTCGGTGCCAGAAGACGCTCTAATGGTAAGGCTTCTATATCCAGTCTTGTAGATTTTATAAGATTTCTCTGGGTATTTGTGTGCCTTGGAAACAAATAATTTACAACGAACCCACAAAACAAATAAAGAAATAAACTTTCCATTTTCGGAATTGGTGCAATAACGTACACAATAAATTACAGTCATTAATCACCCGATGACACGGCCCTATCACTGAATATAGATCATCAACACTGCACGGTTAAGTCAGAGATTAAAAATTTTCAGGTCACCTGAGTCACTCAGGTGACCTATTGCAATTGGCCTTCGTCCGTCGTCGTGCGTCGTCCGTCGTTCGTTAACAATTTTACATTTTTAACTTCTTCTTAAAAACTACAAGGCCAATTATTACCATATTTAGTTTAAAGCATCTCTAGGACAAGAGGAATATAAATTGTGAAAAGTATTACAACACCGCCCTTGTGGCCTCATGGAGGGGGTCAAATTAGCAAAAGGGGTCAAATTTTCAAAATCTTATATACTCCCACACATGTTGGGGAAAATACTAAATGCATGGTTATGATGTTCATAAAGCCTTTTACCAAAATTGTGAAATTCATGGCCCCTGGGTCAGGTGTTCAGGCCCTAGGGCGGGATCAATAAAGTGAAAATGTATTAAATCTTAGCAAATCTTCAACTCCACTAGTATATATATTTGAGAAAAAAAAGTAAATGCATGGTTATGATGTCCATGAAGCCCTCTATCTAAATTCTGAAATTCATGGTCGCTGGGTCAGGGGTTCAGGCCATAGGGTGGGGCTAATAAGGCCATATAGTGAAAATGTATTAAATATTAGAAAATCTTCTCTCTACTTTCATATATATTTGAGATAAACTAAATGAATGGTGATGATATTTATGAAGCTTTCTACCTAAATTGTAAAATCCATGGCCCAAGTATTGGGTGTTCAGGCCCTACGGCGGAGCCAATATGGCAATAAAGTGAAAATGTATTAAATTTTAGAATATCTTCTCTTTATCCACAGCAGGGAGAAATAAACTGAATGCTTGAATCTGATGTTCATGAAGCCCTCCACCAAAATTGTGAAAGTATGGCCCCTGTGTCGGAGGTTCAGGCCTCTACATCCACAGCAGGGGAGATAAACTGAATGCATGGTTATGCTATTCATGAAGCCCTCTATACCTAAATTGGGAAATTCATGGCCTCTGGGTCAGGGTTTCAGGACCCTTGGATAGGGCTAATATGGCCACATAGAGTAAATGTATTAAATTGTATATTTTCTTCTGTACCTTCAGTCGTGGGAGATAAGCTAAATGCATTGTTATTATGTACATAGGGTACTGTTCTTAAATTGTGAAATTCACTGTCCATTGGACAGTGGTTGGGGCTTTTTATTTGGAGGGGGCGGGGCGGGGAGAGGTGACAAATTTGGGTTGTATAGTGAACATGCAATTTTTTAGGTCACTTGAGTCACTCATGTAACATATTGCTGCCATATTTTAAGAATTCTACTTTCATTATTGTAAAATATATATAAATATTATAAAAGATTGACCATTAAAGGCCTGCAGGTCTCTTTTTACTAAAAGTTTACAATTTTCAACTGGAGCTAGGGTATAAATAATCCAAGATTCCTCTGACTATTTCCTCCCCCCTTTTATGAATAAATGTTTTTCAAACATCAAATAATAAAAGCCAGGGGTAACAGTCAGAGGAGTCTCGGATTAGGGTTTAGACTCCAAAAGGGCTACGGTACTCAGGTGACCACCAAGGCCTGTAGGCCTCTTGTTGATCAGCCTTGGTGTGTTCATTGGGTTTGTTTTTTTTCGAGTGGAGGTGGTTCAATATTTTTGATAGTTTATTATCATAGTTTGATTTTTATTTTCGTTTTTTTTATACCAAAGGGTTACAAAAAACTTCTAAAATTAAATTCTTATATTTGTTTTTTATTTTATCAATATACACATTAGATAAGAAAATTGACTTGCGTATGTTGCTTTGGAAACAAGGTAAAAAATAAAGAAAAAATGGGAAAAATATTGTTGTAATAGTAATTCTAAAAAACTTGTCATACTTGCTTTAAACACATTTTTGTCCATTTTTTGTTGCATTTGTGGAGAAGAATGGTGTTAAAGAATCATTTAGTAACACAAACTTCACATTGTAAGGAAATATTTGTACTTATAAAAGTCATTAAGATGTTTTTAAATGTTGAAAATTTCATAGAAAATGTCGTTATAGTTTCCTAAATGCAGCTTTAACTGATATTTCACGAAAGTTGAAATAGAGGACATGTTTGGTCATTCAATCAATGTGTTTTAAACATTGTGTTAACAGTATGAATTATAATTTTTTTCAAAAGAACCTCACGTCATAAATTTGAAAATTCACAATATTTTGAATCATTTTTTTTTTAAAAAGATAATGTCTCATAACTGCAACGGTGTGTGCATACAGATTGAGTAACGCGCGTTTAAAAAATAGTTTTGAACGATCATGTTTTCATCTTTTGCATCGGTCACTATGGCAACAATTAAAGATTGTCTTTATTTACAAAAGCATATCAAATTATGAAATGTGAAGTAATTCAGTGACTATCCTTTGTTTCCGAATATTAATTATATAGAATTGATGGGGGAAAAACCTTTGAACTTGATATTGGAATTTGCAATGGATAATTAATTATGATTTATCATTTTTAAGGATATAAGTAGGTATATGAATCCTAGCCCTTATACAGTGTATCCAAACACACCTGTCCCTCAGGTGTTTAACCTGTTCCGGAGTATGGGACTGAGACATCTACCGGTTGTGGACCATACAGGACTGGTAAGTTAATTATGGTGAAGATTAACCTAGTTTATATCAACGATATTCACACGGTCATTAGTTAATATGATAGATCTCTATTTCAAATTTATCTTAACCCACCCCCTATCCCCCAAAAGAGAACCCCAAACTGACACACGAACTGAAAGTCATAAAAAACAGTCACTAGCTAGTGTAAGTAAGGCTGGGTGGTTTACAAATTACTCAATAGAATTTCCTAACTATAAACAATTAGTTATTAAGGATTTAAATTCAATTTGATTTGAATATTTATCTTTATTTACAACACTTCTTTTTCGGATTAAAGGGACTTGGACACGATTTGAACTCTACATTTTCAAATTTCTTTTCTATATATATTTTTAATGTCTAGAATAGTAAATATGGGTATTGTTAATAATTCCTCAAAATTTGAAAGTCAAATATCGAGTTACAAGCAAGAAAAAGTTTAAAATTCTTTGTTTTGTAAACAAAGCTTGTCTTGTTATTGTTTACATGTGTTGTATTGGTATAATTTTCAATTAAATGGTGCTTTCTTTTGCTTATTATTATTATTATGAACACATTGAATCAGTTTATCTTTTTTGCCACTGGTCAATTTATCAAATACATGTAAATGGTAATTTCCTTACTTTACATTATTTGTAAACAAAAGACTCGGGCTTTGCTTACATAACAATGAGTTCTTACCTCTGTATCTCGCTTGTAACTTGACTTTTCAGATTTTGGTCAATCATTCAAATGCACAAGTAAACCATTTTAAACATTTAAAAAAAATAAAAATAAAATTTTCCTCTCAAATCGTGTCTAAGTCTCTTAAAAATAGTGTTAAAATGGCCACGCCCACCCAGCCCTTTCGATTCCGTTTTACTCTGAAATTGAATTAGATCTTTTTGGGACCAAGAAAAGTAGAAACGAGATAAAGTCAACAACCATTCAAATTGGTCATAATTTGAGCTGAACTTTTTTTTTTGAAATTCAGGTTTTTTTCATGAGAAATTTTTGGACAGCTTAATTTGGGCATTTGTAATGTTTTACCAAAAGTAAGAAGAGAGATACAAAGTTACGTAAACAAAGCTCGTGTTAAGTGAAAAAGGCTCACATCATGTTTATATATAATATATACATGTACATGTATAGGTATGACATTGGTAGAAATTCCTGTAAGTAATATTTTGAATTCGTTAATGAACAAAATTGTTCGTCACAGATCATTTTGTATACAAAATGAAATTTTCTCTACGATACATTGAAAACAAAAACATGGCATTGGGTTTGTTGCATTGGCAGTGGCAAATAATTCTGAGCTCTGCAACTTGCATGTAACTCGACTTTTGACTTTTAAATTTTGGCCAAGCATTATAAATACCCAAGTAAATCATTCTAGACACTCAAGTTACGAGCTGAAATCGTGACCCTTCACCTTCAAATTCACTTTCAATTTCATAGCATACTTAAAAATCTATCCATTTTTATTTACTTTTAGCGCAAAAAATATAATTATCCTATCCATAAATTAAATATTACATAAACCCCGTGCAAGAATAGAAATGTCGTTGAACTCTTAACAACTATTAATGACGAGAGATGATAAGAGAAATCATAAATTATGTCACTTCTAATAGTCTTGTAAACGATATTGATGCAAAATGGATTAATATACAGAATAAAAGGTATTTTTGTAATCAAATAATGTATCTGGTTTCAACGTAGGTCCTTTGATGATTGATAGATTTCGATAAAGTTATAAATAAAGTAAATAACAATGACAAGAAAACTTAGAAACGTTTATTATGAAGGTATCATGAGCTAAGACATATTAAAGATATATTATCTTCGACGTACAATCAAGACATTGGGGTTCAGTGTTTGAATGGCCGATGCGCAGTAGTACCAAAACTGCAGTCCCAATTCACCTAAACCGTTATTCAAACTAGAATAGAATGATAACTATGTCATGTTGTAAATTTTGAATTTACTGGGTGGGTGTAAATACAAAATTTACAAGTTGTCATGTTGTAAATTTTGTATTTACACCCACCCAGTAAATTCAAAATTTACAACATGACAACCAACTAATTCAAACTCAATTCTATAATATACATATTTTAGAAGACGGATAAGAAATAAGATAAGAAATATGATAAATTGTTACTTAAGCTACAAAATTATCATGTCTTTTTATGAAAAAAAAGTTCTACATTTCCTTCGTCCACACAAATTAATTGGATGCTAGAAATGTAAGATGGTTTAAACAGCGTCCTGTCGTTTGATTATAAAGTTCTAACTAGGGCAGTTTTCATGTGGGGAAGTAAGGTCTGGGTTAATTCTTTATAGATGGAAATAACAACCAATCCCTGTGGGTCCTAATCTGGGTTCAATTTTCATAGAGGAATACTATATATAAAGAGGGAGGGGTCGACCATAGGGCTGTCCTTATATGCAGTCAGCTGCCTCTTCCTTCGTAATTAGCAAGACTGAATTCTGTGAAAGAAAATACCCAATTCAAGTCAAACCATGGCATGAGCGTTGTTGGTGTCATCTTGAAAAACCATCAAGATTGAGACGTGAACAACACAATGTCGGCGAATGTTCTCGGTTGGTGACACTGTTTAGGAAGTACAAAAGCATTACTCGGTTTTTTAGTTGGATAATGTAACTTGATATCTTCAGAAATAATAAAATGTTACCAGACGTGTGCTTTGCACGTGGGTATTTGAACTAGATAATCGTAACACTGTTAATGTCAAGGCCCCATCAACCACTTCAAAATTAGCGGGAGAATTAGAGGGAAATTACAACTTTTCATTAGGAAATTTCTTTGAAATCAAACGCACTCCACCTAGGTATCTATAAGTTAAAAGGTGAATGAAAAATTATCCCAAAAATTGTCAATACACGCCATGTCATCGTTTGATAATTTGATAACAAATTACAGTGTACCTGAGAAAATGTTTCCTCAGTGAGAAGAAATCGTATCGGAAAACATGAACGTTTAGCCTGAAGTCAGACTAGAGCTCTGACAAAATAAAGTTAACAATATCTTGGTATTATCTTATTGCCACTGAACTAGTACATTCAACTCATCTGTTCATTTTCTTATATTGATAATTTGGAACTGTAAATCAATGTATGGAAGTTTATCGTATTCTCTCTGTCTTTGAGTTGAACCAGTGGCAAACCATCCAGTGGGGCTATTATTATCACAAAAAGAATACCACACTGTTTAAACAATTATATTTTGAATTTTAATGCCCTAAAATGGTGCTCTAAATAAATGTTTTTTAAGAACCAAGTAATCAAAACTAATCTTTACTTCAATAATCATGGCCCTATATTCTCTTTTAACAAGATTTTTTTCGTAGCGCTTTTCGACCATCAACTTTTACTTCTAGCCCACTGGTTACTCATCAACACCTGCACAAAATCTAACGATTGATAGGCGGAATTTGTTTCAAAACTTGTTATAGTATGGTTAAGTATTTGAAAATCGTGTATTCTAAAAGTATTAGGGTTCTCATTGCAAACAAGCATCAAATTCTAGCATGGCATCCTTCACCAACGATGAAGGTGTGGTACTCCACATGCACTATTTTTGTAAAGTGTCCTTATAGGGTCATCTGCAAAAGTGTATTGCGTATATAACAATGTTAAAAGGCGACTGCACGTTGCGTTAGCGTTCGCGTCCCAGCGTTTTGTGTGTTAGCGCGACGCCGTGTTATGAACAACGCGCTATCGCGTTGTAAATAACGCGCTGTTGCGTTGTCACTTCGCGCTATCGCGTTATTACTAACACGCTAATACCGTACATATCGACTAAAAGCGTTGCCTCAAACGAGACCTTTAATTGTGTCCTTTATGTACTTCGGAGATAAAAGATAAATATCATTTTATATTGAAATGTCCCTTTTATTGTAATTTAAGAGAAAATTTCCTTAAAGAGGTTCGCTCCTCAGGTTTTGGGTAGCCATTTTGGGTCACCTCTAGTCTGAAAATTCTGCGTCACATACTAATTCTAGTGGTATATTTATATTTTACAATGCCAAATAAATTTTATTGAATAAAATTGTTTTTAAAAAAATTACATTTTTACAGAGTTTTGTAAGGGACTATATTTTGTGGCGGAAGGTTTTCAAGAAGAAAATGAACAAATTTCAAAACTAAATAGTTTTAGAGTACTGTTATTTAAGCTTCCTAATTTTCAGCGCAGAACAAACTTCTAGATAATTTGTGTATTACGCTATACACATGATGTTCTGAAAAACATATTTGAACAATATTTTGATATTTTTATCGATGTATTTTGGCATATTTAGCTTATGTTTTATAGAAGTTAAGAAAAATTTAACTCCAATTTTGGCCTAAAATTAGCTTATTTCACACTATATCTCAAATTTTTGAGATGTGACCCCTACTTTTTTTACTTTTACATGAGACATTAAATGTATGTCTATTTGTATGCAAAGTTTTGGAAAGATGACATTACTAATATATTTTTTTTATTTGCGTTATAATTTGATTACCCCAAAATTTTGTAACAGTGTTAACATCTCTTGTTGTGTTCATTATACAATGGCATTTGAAGCAACCAGTAAAGCAAGACTTTTTAAACTTTGACTTAGATATTGCTTTTTTAGTCACTACATGTGTTCAACTTCATACTTTATTAAAATCATAATTAAATAATAGTTCAAACTATAAATATTTGTTTGATTTCTTCAAGTAATCAATTTCCATGCCAAATTTTAGCAAAAATTTCAGGAAAATTATCATTTCTGTTTGGGGCCATATATTTCCGAAAATTGGCATGTGGCATGGGTCACAAATAAAACAAATGAACATTTTAGGTCCCCATCTGTATATCGAAGTGGTTTTTGGATATTTGACATTACTATCATTTCAGTTTCCAACCTCCTTAAGAAGTTTTACTATATTAAACCCCCTGTCTTAAAATTAATTCAGCTATTGTCAACACATTTCAAAATGTAAAAGATTTGTGCAAATTATGTTAATTTAAATATATTAAAAATGCTTTTGTTATCAGAAAATTCCATGTATAAACTTGCCTTTTTTCAAGTGACCCGTTTATATGTACATGTATATTAAAGTGTATATCAATTGTCTTGTATATGTCTATGAGCTGTACAGCTGTTGACCAATAAACAATACAATACAATCTTTTTAGATTGAAGCAATTTCAGAATTCCTCAACATGCGGCGGCATTTCCAGAGGAAAAAATAGTAAACAAATTAACAAATAAAATGAACCTGAACTCGTCAAATTGGGAAACCATTGTGCCATGTTTACATCCCAAGTAAATTCTTCCATGAATTGCTGGTTATTGAACCTTGCGGTCAGATTATCTGATCTTATTGACCTTTTATTGCTTATTTAATAAGTAAAGTGGAGAGATGTTTTTAATAAGCAGAAGAAATTAGATCGCGTTTCTCGTTTTACACAATGAAACAAAATTGTTTACCCCAAAGACAAGATATTTAACAATGTATATGATGATAGCATACCAATCGAATATGAATGATATTGTTTCAGCTGCAAGGAATAATCACCCGCCATAATCTTACGCACGAATTTTTGGAAATGTGTAAAGAACATTTGGAAGGATCTAATGAAGAGGAATAAGTATCAAGTCTCAAATACTGGTGCCTGAAAACGAAATGGAACCAAATAACCTCGTATTTGTAATTATACTGTATTACATTTCCTGATAAAATTAGTATTTGTTTGATTATTATCTAACACATTTTCGGTTCTGTAAAGATGGAGTTTTATTTTTATTATTCCTCGCCATCTTGTATTACCACCCCAGCAAATATATATTATATATATTTCAGTTTCTGTGCATTTGTAATCTATGTTTAAAAAGAATAAAGTCGGTCAACAGAACAATTGTGAAGATATCAAAAGGGCTCCAGGAAGAACTTGCAATTATTTAGAAGCAGGTCCATTTCTCAAGAACGTCATCAATTATAAATCATATCTTTTGTGCTCACACATCTCAGCGGGTTTTAAGTAGGACCACAATGGCAGAGTTTTGATAAACATTCTTTGCGAGATAATTATCACTATGTTTAAAATTTAATTCGCTGGTGGAATTTTACTTTGAAGTAGATGTTTATTTCAGGTACAAATTTCAGGGCGTGTTGGAAAATTTTAATGCAACAAGTCATTAATATTCACGTTTGAAATCAATAAATATTCAGTGAACTTCTCCAAAAGTCTCTATCCCTGGCCTTTGTATAAGCAGAAAGTTTAAAACTTATGTAGCTTGACGGAAAAACAGAAATATTTACTGAATGTTTTAAAGAGAGAAATATTTGTGTTTTCATTGAAAACAATGCTTATTTTTCAAACAATTTTTGAGGTCATATTTTTTTCATATTTTGAGGAAATTTATATTGATTAATCCAGATTCAATTTGCACTTTTTGGCATACATTGGGGTTTTCTGATAGCTCATTTGTAGGTATTTCAAACGCAACATCGAAATACACATGCATTTTTTTAGAGGAATAATATATATTCTTTGCAAAATGCAAGCCCAAAAAATCTTACTTACAGAAAGTTGGAAAAATATTTTAAGATTATGCCAAAAAAGCTAGAACAATTCTAAATTTATCAATATCAATACAGATCTTTTTTAAATTGGTCTAGGGGTTATTTTAAACAATTCTTTAAAAGATGTTGGTTTTCAATGAAATACAAAATGTATATAGTGAAATGAAAAAATATGACATACTTTTTGCACCCGACTATATATGTAGCTTTAAGAAATCTGATTAACATGTGCCTGTGATCTGCTTGTGTTCATACAACTACTGACAAAACCGAATCATGATCTAACAATGTTCAATTGATTTGTCCACGTACAATGTGTATGAATATTCTTGTGGTTTATTTTTTTACAAACTGCCATCAAACGTTTTCATTCGTTTATTCAAATACCTACATAATAAATACAATTGTTAATTGTGTACATTTTTAATTGACGCCGTTTTTTATTTATTATTTGTAGATTATTTTTGTTGAATGGTCGATCGAAACTTTGCCTAATATCAGTTGAAAATACGAACGTAAAGAATTAGTTGTAAAACGTGAAAATTATGCCAACACACACGTGGTTACAATCGATTTATTAGCATCATAAGCTTAAAAAATCAAGACAGTTATTCCATATATAAATACGGTATTGATTTGGGTTTTGAAACGTTACATACATGTGTACATGCGTTTTTATCGCAATACATATGTGTACAGATGATTTCAGATTTATTTATTATCATTAATTAAATGACTTGATTCATGCAAGTATTAATGTATAAATACATGAATGTACACGTACTAAATCTTTTTAAGTAGACTAATTCTTGACATTGATACCAGGCTCAAACAGTAGCTTTGTCGTGTCTTAGCAAATCCGGGTACGTGTTGTTATTAACTTTGAGTTGCTGCTTTCTTTTTGAATTTCAAGTATCCTACCTGTAAAAGTAGACTATAGAAATATATTGTTTGCATGCTTAATAGCAAACACAAAACAAAGGATGTTTAAAACAAAATCTTATGCCCCCATCCTTTTCCTCAATTTTTTTTGGTTTGGTTTCTCATTGAGAAATACATGTATACAGTTAGTTTTGTCATTATAACCCCCACCCCACACACACCACCAATTTATTTGAATTTTGTAAACACATTTTTATGAAATAAAAACCAGTTAAATATCATTCATAGAGCAGTTTACAAACTCTTTAAAATCTTTATGTTCCTAATGGCATGAGCGGATCCAGAAAATTTTTCCGGGGGGGGGGGGGGCCGACGGTTATTTGCATTTTAAAATGGGGTACTAGGCTTTTTTTTTTTGTTTGTAATTTTATAATGTAATTTAAAGAAATTTGAATTTTGCAGAAGGGGGGGTCTGGCCCCCCCCCCCCCCCCCCTTTTAGATCCGCGCATGCATGGTCAGAGTATAGGGGTAGTTCTATTCAATTATCAATCATCTTTGAACAAGAGTTCCTGGACATACTAAAGGTTTTGGTCAACAGAAAAGATACACATTTGTATCATGTCAATATAGTCAATCTAGTCATATCATAACTAACAAAGATTTTTCTTGATTTTATTTAAAATTCAACCCCTCTATGCAATCAGTTGCTGTGGAAGTTGAGGGGACCTGTGCACTCACCGAATTAATGAATCTTATAAACTATTAACTCCCTCAAGTATTTTCACTACTTTGACTTTTTTAAAAACCTGTTGAGCTTCTACAGATAGTGATGGCAGGATTCAGTTGGGTATAGATAATTTATGCATGTATTCAATCAAAATCATATATTATAAAAACAACAACACTCACATTGAATTCCTCATGTTTTCTGCATTTTATGGGCAAGGATTTGGAATTAGTGATCAGTAATTTTAAGAGAGTGAGGCAGCTTGAGTAAGGAAGGGCAGTCATATGAATTGAGTTGTCTTTCTTCCATTCTTTTTGTTCTTCTTCACTGAAATTAATATACAGAGAACACTGGCAATGTATAAGAAGAATTACAAATTCCACTATTAGCATTATTTAGAACACTAAAACTAGCAACAAGGTATCAAGGCTTTAGAAAAGGTTGTTTGAATCATATTTTTTTTTTTTTGAAGGGGGGGGGGTGTGTATAAAATAATAAGTTACCTTTCACTATCATGCTCCAATAATGCCCTGAATAAAACTTTTACAGCAGTGAGTGGAGCAAGGAATTCATGTGTAGAATGCGAACTTCCCTTATAAATTAGTAGTTTGGGATCTATAATCCATATCTGAAAAAAAGTTTATCAAAAAATATGTCAGTATAATATCAAAGAAGAAAAAACTGATCACAAAAATTTGTTCTTAAATGTTAATTATATTGTACAATTAAAGTAATGGATTCCAAAAATTTGTTTGCTGATCTTTTCTTTAAAATTGATGTTCCAACCTTTTTTTATTTGAAAATTATTGTCTAAAACAGATTAATCTGACTGCCATCAAGAAACTCACTTGTTGGTCTATGGACTAAACTTTCCCTTCTCCTTCCCTAGACCATCTTGGGGTAAATTAATGTAAACCAACTTTTAATTGAGAAATTTTTGAAAGGTTCATGAGAGCTTTCTCTTCAGGAATTTTTCTTGTAGTGAACTAGTTCTCAAATGTCTCTCGTATTCTTTTCCAGATAATCTACATCTTGATCGCGAAAATAAGTTGCTGCAAACCAGTTCATCTCTAGTAAATTGTGAAATAAAGTCGTCGCAAATAAAAGTTGGTTTACAATCCCTTTTAATAGTAATTTTTGTACATTTTGTGTTGCAAAGACTAACTAAAACAATATGTTTAATCTTGGTTTGTTTAGAAAGACATTTATGCCACTCATACTATAATAGATCATTGCATAAACAGTTAAGACAGTAACTTACTATTACTAAGAGAAATAACAGTGAGAATACATGTATTTATATGTATATACCCCATTATGGATTACAGTGTATTCATGTATATTAATATGTAGGATAATACATTTAAAGAAACATTCATGGTGAAATTAAACATACAATATACCTACTAAACAATGAAATGGTTTCCCTTCTGTCGAACTGGTGACATACAATTTGAAGCTTGTATACATTCTGCTGTGGTCCATCAGAAGACAGGCAAACATGTCCTCTACCTCAGACCCACTGGAAAATAGACAAAATGTCATTCATAATACCCTTAAGATATCAGCTTTGAATTTAACAAACATATCAGGTAATGTGTTTGCATGATTACAAATATACAGTGAACTGGAGTTAAATTAATGCTTTACAATTTTCTCCTCTTGCTGAATTACATATGCTGAATTATGTTTAATTAGATAAGCATAAAACTTGTGTCAGATGAGTAGAATATCATAAGATATATGACCAATGTGAATGTCATCAAAGATACAGTAACAGTCAACTAGGTATACAAACCTATGCTGAATTGATTCTCTTTCAGAACCATTTGGTTTCAGGTCCAAGTGGAAAAGCACTGAACTCCTGAGAATTTTTGTGACTTTCCAATCACTGCTAGAAACACCTGTATTAAAATTCAATTACATAATATATCTATTAGAAGGAGATATCCATTCAAGTATTCACCTGGTCACTGACTTGTATATCAGAAAAATATATCAATATCAAGGATTTGATATTCACTCTATTATTTTCATCAAGATGGATTTCTTTAATTAACTTCTATATTTACATTTCTTCATTGGTGCATGTGCCCTGATATGAAGGTACCATACCATAATATATTTATTAAATCTAAGCAGAATTTCCTATTTTTTATTCATATTTATTAATCTTCTAGAGCTATAAAGCAGAGATTTAAAACTTAATTACCGTTTTTCTCTCCGGGCATCACTTCACCCAGTAGATTTCTACAACGCCTACAATACACGCTGGCATCTTCTTTAGACTGAATGTTTCCTTCCTTGATTTGATCAGACACTACCAGGAAGTAAGTTTCAGCAACAAAGCAGTCCTTTAGCTTTGGTCTAAGCTTTAAGTCTGAGCTCACATGATTGTTGGTTGCTTGACCGGTGTCATTTGAATGCGAGTGATTGTGACAAAACCACATGTCTGAGAAATCGGACCAATTCTCTGAGGGAAGGGGCATGACACGTAAGAAATGACTGGAAAATAAAATGATATGTGTTGTGACCAAATGTTCGTTACAAAAACTATAAAACTATTACAATTTACAGCCAAATGTTTTAAATTAAGGAGGCTGGGTGGTCAACATATGCCTCGAACCCCCCCCCCCCCCCCCCCCGGGAAATTAAAATTTTCTGGATCCGCACGTTTATACAAGGCTCTTCTTTTTAAGGAGATTAATATAGTTTAAAAATGGCCACAACCATCCAGCCTTCTTAAAGTGAGTTGGAAGTCCAATACAAACACTGTTTTTTCACATTTTAATGAAATATTTATACATGAATCCTCAGATATATTTTGAAGTTTTTCTTGGCCCCATCTACAGCAGTTGGAGTTAACTACATGTACATGTATATGTATTACTGTACATTGAAACCTTACACTTGTATCAGACAAATTATTAATTCGATCATTTCAATAACAATTTTATTCGAAAAATTTATATCACAATTTTATTCAAAAAATTTATAACACTCTACACATAGAAATGCAAGAATTTTTGACATACCCTAGATGACATTAGTTGACTTAACTACAGATAAGTTCTTTTAATGAATAAACATTCAATGATTAATCCCACATACCAAGAATCTTTTAGAATTTTTTCTCCACAAACTTGACAATAACAGTTACTCTGATTTGCCTTTATTTCACGAACAAACTGTTCTTGTTGATCGTGACTTCTAGGTGCAACAGACAGCGTCTCATCGCTGGGCTTCTTGACCTGTATTGTCAATGTGACCTCTCTTTTCTTATCATATTGTAAATTTCTGCATGTTGTTGGTTCAAACACAATGTCTTTAAATTTGAAAGCAACACTTGATTCTACATCTTCTACCCTAAGAGTGTCATTTTCCACACAAACAGTGCTGTCTAACGGTATTTTACCAGACAATCTGAAAATTAAAAAAAAACATTATTTGCAAAATGTATCTCCAAGGATTTTGTAAATATAACATTCTCAAAAGCACCAAAACATGTATACATATTGATTACAATCTTTAAAGATACAATATGGACACTTATATCCAAAATTTAATTGAAAATTATAAAATACTGATATAATTTTATTTCTTAATTTAACAAGAATGCAAATGTGTTGATTACAAATTACAGGTGCAATATGCACAGTGACAATCAGAGTACATGTAATTTTAATATGAAAAATATATTCATTTATGGGAATTTAAGAATATTTTTCAAAAGAATTGTGACTAATTGAAAAATGAATTGAAGGATGCACAAATGGCTTTTTATCATAAAAGTGACATTTATTGGTGGTAAATAAATTCAGAATTTCATTAATTCTAAATTTCATAAATCCCTCTTTAAATGATATTATGATTTTCAGTTTATTTATCATGTCTGCATATCAAAAATGGTATTTGCCCAAATG
>WFKH01010931.1:48467117-48494849 GCA_016163765.1 Magallana hongkongensis
GTTAAATTTTGCTTTTATTTTTTATATAGAGATACATGCATATGTTAGACATTTGTTAAGATTAATTTTTCAAAAGCTTGCTAGATCTGCAGTTTAATATCTCCATATTTTGAAATTGTATAACAAACTATAAACAAAGTGTTAGAAAATAAGATTCTAAAATACATGTAATAAAACAATGATACTTAATTGTTTGAGACGTTATAGGATAAAACATTGCAACTTAACTATAGAGGTAACTTATACTAGACCAAAGTAATTAAAAGTTGATTGGAAATCTGTTATGAATTAAATTTTCTTCCAAATGAAAATTCATTAGGGCTAAAAAGTTCCATTTCAGTAGTGCAGGGAAAATTTCAATTGTAAACTTCAATCATTTTGATCATAATTCAAAACTGTCGGCGGCATGACAATTTACTGCAATATTGAGACGCAGAAATAAGCAATTTAAAATATTAACCATAAAACGCCACAGGGTTGAAAAAAAGATTGAGGTGGGCACTCGCTCTTCGTAATATAAAAGAAACTTTTAGCTTCAATCTTTTGTTTTCGTTACAGATGCATAGACAGCATAACAAGGTTAGTGGAGTTATTTAAGAATTTTGTTTATTTTTCATTGTGATTTTTTAAAATTAATTTTTCGATTTCATATAAGGATTTTGTTTTTAATTTACTTAAATTACTAGACAATTATTAGAATTCATGTATTCCAATAGTTCTATGGCATACTCTTCTAAAGATACACATATAGCCTATATTCAAGTATAATTCATATTTCAAACATTTCAATTTGATCCGCTGTTTAGCAAGCTAACACTTGTCTGTATTAACAAAGGTACGTTATACTGGTACAAATTTAATAAGCAAATGCATTTACTGTAAAAGTCATTGTAAGGTATCTGTATGTTATTTCTAAGTAGCTTTTAAACTTATTCGCCTGCGTTACAAATATGTAAATTTAGAATGCATTGAGAAAAAAAATACATATAATCATTTTGTTTCATTGTAATATGAGAGAGAGAGAGAGAGAGAGAGAGAGAGAGAGAGAGAGGTATTTCTATTTTCCATGTTTTCAAATGCTATAGTATTATAATAAAAATGTTGTTTTTAGAATAAGCCCAATGTATAGCTGGGGAGTGTTCGTCCTGTTCTCTTTGGTACACGTGATTGTGACGTCATCCGGAACGTCAATAATGAATGATCAATCGAAAAATAAGGCATCGGGAAATTTAGCTGCATGGCCTTTTCGCCATCTTAAAATTCCAAGTGGACATGTAAGCAGAAATGTAAAGAAGAAAAATACTGGGATGTGGATATTTCAGAAAAAATCAACGACTGGTGCTTTGTCTTGCAGGGGAATTTGTAATTATTGTGCAAACCATGAAAACGGAAGTCTTACAATGGGAGACAAATGTCAAATCTATTGTGTCACTTCTGGTGAACAAAACAGGAATTTCTATTACATATGCAATTACATATTACAGAATAAACGATTTTGAACCAAAGATTGACGGTAACTTACCGACAATTTTGACATATCCATTGCATCTTTAAGATTCAACATTTTCTTTTTCTGTGATGCTTATAAATAAATTCATTTTTATTTAATTTTCAATTGAAATTCAGTTATTATTTATCGCACTATTTTGGTAGTCTGATTCATAGGAACCGCAAATTGATGCAGATCCATTTTTTTTAAAAATTTGATGTCCAAAAAAAAAGGGATTTTTTTTTTCAAAGACACTCCCTTGAATCTTTCTACGTGACTTGTTTTGATTTCAATTCTATTAGAGAAAAAAATCCACAGAAATGTGCAAAAATGTTCGAGGTTGGTCCAACCGCATCTACTACAACATTTCCGGGGATCAGATTTTCGGTAATTTCGTTACTTGTAGCAAAGCTCATTGTCAGAAACCGCTGAACGTATTTCAACGTAAAAGTATTTAATTATAATGATACATTTTTAAAGTACCAAAGAGTGGATGGAGTCTTTAGAATTTTAATTTAAAAATGAGCAGACTTAATATTTTTATTGTCATTTGAAATAATTTTCAAATATTATCTGTAGATAAATTTAAAAATTATCACTAAATGCCTTCTTTTTCTTTACCATAAATAATATTATATTCTTTTATTTATATACTCAACACTTCTAGACATGTTTATTAGATATTAATGTTATAAATGTATATTTATAGCTTACATTTATGCGGCAAATGACATCTAAATAATTCTTTTTTCATTTGCCACCAAAACAACTTCTATTGCTTTTCTGAAAAATGCATCTATGGTTAGAATAATATTTCAAAGGGAAAATTTTAATAACCTATTTAGCAGTTGCATTTTTGGTTCTTAGTTTGATTGCAGAGACAATTAACGTAAGATTCTTTAGACAAAGAACAGAATATTCCGATTTTCTAAATATTTCAATAAATTTTCAATAAATGATTAATTCACTTAACAAAGAACAGCATAGAAAATTTCTGTCTTTGCTATCATTTCTTATAAAACTACAAAAACATTCAAGATGTCTGTCTTAGGTTTTGGTTAAATGATTAAATCCAATTTAGTTCAACAAATGTATCATAACAAGGACAGCATTTATTCAATTTATAACAAACTATTTGGGTTTTTTACAGGAGAATTAACGAGTTTGTTAATCAAGCTAGCAAAACACAATGTTTACATCAAGTAGAATTTTAAATTAAAAATTTCTGAAAAGAAGATGGGGGAACAAGATAGCACAAATGCCCATTTGGTTTAGTCGTAAAGTACAATTTAAAATTTAATTTTGTCCAACTAAATATACTAAATAATGTTGTATACAAGTTTACAAAAGCACACTTTCTAACTATATTCAGTTTTGAATATTTTAACAAACGATAAGAAAAAAAAGTTTTGGTGGTATCGAACCCACAACCTAAAAACCCTAGCTCAATAATGTTACCTAATGTCTGGTGCACTAACCACTGAGCCATTTCAGTCACAACAAACTCAATTGTTAAATGCTAATATGAGACTTCAACCACGCATTTACGGACTTGTATTATTTTTCTAAAACGTTCAATTGTTGTGATACAAAATGACATTTTTTAAGTATAGTGGGTCATTTCTCCAAGTTTTCGTTGATTGAAATCGGTTTGATTTCCTTTAAACCTTATATAGACTATGACAAAAATATGGAGCTCAGACCCACTTTATAACAGAAAAGGCATTGAAGTTATAAAATGACACTATTTTGGAGGTTTCGACACGCATACGCCAGTTTAAAATTAACCTATTCTAATTATTTAATATATTTAAGGGTTATAAATCGATGCTATGGTAAATATACATTGTTTTCAATGATTTAGAAAACAATTATGAGATTTGTTGATATTTTAATTTTTTAGTATCTTATTTATCCTCATATAGGCAGTTTACACGCCTTACTCACCCATCTTCTTTTTCTTCCGATTCCGTTCCGTTCCGCAAAATACCAATACCCATCAATTGTTATTAAATTTTTAATTTAAAATTCTACTTGATGTAAACATTGTGTTTTGCTAGCTTGATTAAAAAACTCGTTAATTTTCCCGTAAAACACCCCCAAATAGTTTGTTATAAGTTGAATAAATGCTGTCCTTGTTATGATATTTTCATAATATAAAAGTCTGAGTGATTCCGTTCCGTTCCGTTAAATACCAATATCCACACGGAATTTTTTGCAGATGTATGGTAACAAAATTTGTTATATCATCATTCATTTCAATGTATTACAAATAAGGCTAAATAAATAAAGCTTTTTAAATAATGTTATCACTGCGAATGCGTTTGGTATAATTTAAAATTCTACTTGATATAAACATTGTGTTTTGCTAGCCTGATTAACAAACTCGTTAATTCTCCCGTAAATAAAAACCCAAATAATTTGTTACAAATTGAATAAATGCTGTCTTTGTTATATTTTTTATATTTTAAGAAGTTTGAAAGATTCCGTTTCGTTCCGTTAAATACCAATATCCACACGGGTATTGGTATTTTGCGGAACGGAACGGAATCAGAAGAAAATTATTCAGAAAGAAAGATAACTAAAGTATTTTTCAACGATGTTACACTTACAGATGTATTGAGTTTGGTTTAAATATTAACTTTATATAAAATTACATTGTCATTCTAACATCTTTAAACAACTAGTAACAGTTCTTTCGTAAAAGAAACGTGTGGGTTATAGAGCATTGAGTAGTATATTTTTAAATACACAGTGCACTCAAACATCAAAATTTGAAAAATATCTTCCATGTACGATAGGTTTAATTGAAATAAAGTCGTTTATTTTTGTAAATTCTGTTTCCCCGTTGGGAGCCTCTAAACTGATTCCGTTTCGTTCCGTTCCGTTCCGCCAAGTACCAATAGCAAAGAGGTGTAAGACAAATCTAAATAAAATACGATGGACAAAACAGAGTCTCATAAAAATACAAAGAATAACCTAAGCCTTCAGAATAAATCTTATTCAATAAAAGTACGACACTCGAGGAAATCTATATAAGAGCGCATTGGGACACTTGCTTCGGACTCACCATCCTATAGCTAGATATCACTGTACATGTGAGTCATGAGTCTGCGGGGTTCGGTCGGGGAAAGGACACCACATGGATGACCCTTGGCTAGGTCGTCCAAAATCAACACCTGGAGCACAAATGATGCCGTTCACTATATAACGTCAGACCTCTAACCGTGCATCATAAAGCTCTTTTCATTAGTAGCACGTGTAGTTCAGATTCAGGCAACACTGTGTTAACATATCTTTTGGATAAGCAAGCTGTCTGGAAGATTGGTCCTATATGAATGCTAACGGTAAACAGGAGATCCTGGATTTTAACCAGCCATTTAAATAGCGCCGCTCTTAATTAATACAGTATTATGAGAAATTCCTTAATTTGACCAGACTAGCTATACATATTAATGGTCGTGTAAACTTCAATTCCTCTGAGATCAATTGGTCTGTTCCAGGACCACTACCTGACCAAAATCTGGGATCCTGGATGTTATTGAGCCCCTTGTAATGTTATCATTGTACTTGTGTTTGATGTATTGCTCACATTTTGCCAGGCTAGCTAAATATGTAATTTTGTATGTAATGAGGTGATGCCATTTTTCTTCTTTTTCACTGTTTCATCTGACAATTTAACCGGCCTATTTATATGGTTTTTATTATATTGGAATATTTACGGTAATTGATGGAATATTTACGGTAATTGAACCAGCGACTAATATAAGCCCCTGAGTGAAGTGACTACAGAATACTGTTTACTATTCGAATACTGAATAGCGAAAAGCGAACTATAGTTTCTTACTTTTGGTTGCCGCACTTCCGACTATCTGTCAGACAGACCCTATGAATAACTTACTCGGGATGAAGTCTGAATTCAATATGTCTATGCTGAGTTGTACAATCACAATGAAAAGAAAAAAAGTACAGCGTTTTAAACTCGCAACACTCTCAATACAAAATTTTTTATAAACCAAGATTGAGAAATAAAATATGATGAAAGAACAGCATTTCAAATTGCAAAAATTATGCTATATTGTACCCAATGTCAATTGGTAAAATTTAAAAGAAAAAATACTCAATAGGTTTACAAAAATGTATGCACAATCATGAACCCCAGTGTGTTTATCATTATCTACATAAAGATTAGGCCAATATAGGTGGGGGGGGGGGGGGGGGGGGGGTAACCCTATCCCCCCCCCCCTTTCAATCCTACATGTATGAATCTCAAACTTCTGGATCCGCCACTGGATCCTATTATAATATTAAAATAATAACAAATATGGGTGTAACAATAATGCATTGATACATCGATGCATTGTAATGCAGAGGTATATGCAGTCGATATAAAACAAGATACAGTAAGAGAAGAATCGATATTTTCGATACTATTTAAAAGTACAGGTTATATTGTGTATGCTTTGGTTTAAAAATTGAGTTTTCAAGGTAAATAACAATTCCAATAATTTAGAAAGATATTCGTCAATCTATAAAAAAAGTTTTCTTTTGTTTGACATCCCCCCCCCCCCCCCTTCCTTTTTTCGGATCGGATTTGCTGTTTCTGAATATTTTGATATTAGCATGATACACGAAATTTCCGGTTAAAAAAGTAGGACGATCGAGTCGGCATAAGTTACGCAGGACTCTTTTTATCAGTTATAACTAAAATGTAACACGTTGTCAGTACGTGATTCATTTGCAGAATGAATATTTTCAAGTTATGCCAAACTTGTAGTGGCACTGTATTGAGAAGATGTATTCAGACATCTTCTACACGCCATGTCGAGCTCACAAGTGTACGCTACCCAGACGTTAAGAGGGGAAACTATGGTAGTGTTCGTGACAGTGATCTTGCAACATTTGAACGGCTTCTACCTGGGAGAGTTTTAACAGATTCACTAGATGGATACAACATAGATTGGTTGAAAACATGCAGAGGTTATAAAATCATTGTTATATACAGGCAAATCATTCTTCTTCTTCTTTTTTTTTTTTTACAGGCATAGGCATATTGTCAAAGGAATAATATGTAAACGGTGTGACCGTTGGCCGAGCGCAGATTTTTATGGTTTGAAACGCAGACAGCAGGATCTGCCTGCCTACTTTTAAAATCATAAGCCAAAGTTAAACTAAACGTCGCATGCTCAGTCTACATTATGACGTCATGTTTCATACGTAAAACGTTAAAGTTATGTCTTCGGAAATACCCGAAAAAAGTACGTGATTCCGAGAATTTTTTATTTCTTCTTTCAATGCTTATCCATTTCATAAGTTGATAAATTTTCTATTTATACTTATTCAGTATCAAAAAGATCGGTTCCTTAATGTTAATGTTTTTATTTTCCATCTAATAATTTGATAAGACATACGTGAAACTAGTCTTGTCTCCTGATTAAAGCACTGTTGAAACTTATCTGGTTTTCATAATCTATTATTTTCATTAAAATTACTTTCCAGTGAAAACTTGGAAAGTTTTTAATAGAGCTAAAGGACAATGAACACAGAATAGCGCCACTCATTTAATAAATGAGTTAACTTTTTCGAACAAAATGGTGGCCAATATGGCGGCGCCCATAAGCTGGAAGAAAATTTTTCAGCCCTTAGTACCCCTGATTCAACTTCTGTTTTTCACTGATTTTCTTATATATATACGTGTTACCATTAAGCCTCACTTCGCGAGGCGGGCTTCGCCCGCCTCTCGCTGCGCTCGGTATTATACAACAACCTGTTTGATACATGAATGTTTTCAACTCTCGTGAAATTGTATCATCTAATTGTACAAAATAAAGCCATATTGGTTTCTTCTATACTCAAATTTGTAAAAAGAAAGAAAAAAAAAACAATTCAAATAAAGGAAACTACATACCGGTATTTTTATGCACCCTTCTCGGTTCTGATAAGTACAAACGAGTATTTTATTACAGGTGCTAGTCAAGTTGTTTTAAGACCTAAGTCTACAGAGGAAGTTTCGGCCATATTGAAGTACTGCAATGAAAAGAAATTAGCAGTGGTACCTCAGGGAGGAAACACAGGTCTGGTAGGGGGCAGTGTCTCCGTATTTGATGAAATTGTTATATCTACACAACTAATGAACAGTATTATCAGCCTGGATGAAATATCAGGTATTGGCACATTTAGAAATTCACATACAATCAGAATTAAATATGTCCTTATTTTTGGTAAGAGATTATGTTGTTTTTTTTTGTTTTTTATTCGGACAGGGACATTGGTTTGCCAGGCTGGATGTGTGTTGGCTAGTCTAGAAGATTATCTGTCCAACCACAAACTGACTATCCCTGTTGATCTTGGAGCCAAAGGAAGCTGCCATATAGGGGGCAATGTGGCTACCAATGCAGGTGGTGTCAGACTGCTGAGATACGGCTCCCTCCATGGGAATGTTCTAGGACTAGAGGCAGTGAGTATGCATGTACATATATTTTATATCAACGCTGTGTTGTAAACAATATGTACTAAATCTGGGATAACAGAAAAAATATTACTGGCTTATTTCTATAGATGAATTTTAGCCACGCTCTAAACATCTAAATGAATAAATTTATGTACCAGTAACTTGAAATATGATACTGTACATGTAACCGCTTTGATAGCTATAGCATTTATTTTCCAGCACTGACACATTTCTTCATTAATACATAACTATGTCAATGGTTTGTTTTATTTTCTTTTTTTAAAAACTGAATGCAAATTTCAGATAAAGCATGCATTGCCTATGTAACAGTTATAATTGTACTTAATTAATAACTATTTTGATACAGACAGCATACATAAATGACATTTTTGCATCTAAGAAAGATTATTTCATTTACTGTCTTCATTTTGGACCTTATTCAATATGCTTTACAACTACACATGTAGGTTTTGGCCAACGGTGAGGTTGTGGATTGTCTCTCAACTCTGAGGAAAGATAACACAGGTTACGACCTCAAGCAACTTTTCATTGGATCAGAGGGAACTCTGGGAATTATAACAGCTGTGTCTCTCAACTGTCCTCAGAAACCAGAAGCTGTTTCTGTGGCATTTCTAGGTATTTCTTCAATACAAGGGACTTGTATACATTTCCAGACAGAACAAAATAACCCAAAGAGTGACAAATTACAATTACTGTGACATACAAAATGTACAGTGCATAAATGATTCATGTGTATGACATATTGTAGGGTATGATGTGTATGACCTGCATAGTATGAAATCCCAAATCATCTATACAGTAGATATAGGACAAATTTTCATTCATTGTTCCAAATTTTTAGGGGGGGTTTTTTTTGGGGGGGGGGGGGTATAATTTTAAGGATTGTTGAAAAAAGAAAAAAATTTAGAACAAAGTGTGTGTCTATTTAAGTGGAAATGCATATTCTATGGTTATTATAGGAATATTCATATAACTCACAAATCTAGCAGATGTTATCTACAATACATCATAATCAAGTGGGCCATTATATAAATAAACATATTCATATAAACAGATTAGTAGTGTGCATTTTCCATCTTGCCATGAATAATCCCCCCTTCCAGTAAAGAGAAGTAATTTTCATGCATCTTGTTTTGTGACATTCATATTGCATAATCTGTGCATATCTCTGGCAGCAAATGATCAAATATTTGAAAAAGCTGAAAAGAAAATGTGCTATTTTGTATTACTATACTTTCATGTTAAATACTGAAATCTGATTGGTTTAGATGCAGTTTATAATCCGTTCTATTACCCTCAGCGTTAGCAACACACTTCGCAAGGGGTAACACAACGAATTGTTGCATGTGCGTATGGTTTGCCGTAGAATTCACATCATTTCTATATAAAAGCAGTAAAGTTTTCTTTAAAATTAAGACATTCAGTATAATAAAATAAATAGTGCCTGTTTTGGAGGGTAACTGTTGAAATTGACACCCCTCGAAACCATTGTCAACCTCCGCTTCGCGTCGGTTGACAGTGGTTTTCTCGGGGTGTCAATTTCAACTGTTACCCTCCCAAACAGGCACTATTTATATAATGAGTTATCCATATTCTTTTACTTGTACATTGGCACATGACAGCCCCAAAAATTTTTTTTCCTCTTCACAGGATGTGAATCATTTCAAAGTGTGTTGGACATATTTAAAGATAGCAGACAAAAACTGGGTGAGGTTTTGTCTGCATTTGAATTCATGGATTCCCAAACAATGACTGTGGCCAAAGAAAATCTGAAACTACGAAGCCCTATTAAAGACTATCCGTTTTATGTTTTAATTGAAACGTCTGGGTCTAACGGTAACCATGATGAGGAGAAACTGAGTCAGTTTTTGGAGCATGTGATGGGTACAGGGATTGTGCAGGATGGAACTGTGGCCACAGAGCCCACCAAGATACAGGTTGGTTCTGACCTCTATACCATAAAGCTACTTGGTCTAGTATCCAAATGCTTGAAGGTCAGCACAAAGGTGACTCACATTAATATAGTTATTACACCTAATTTAATCACCACTAAGTGAAAATGGGGGACACTTCCAATTGTCATTTTAATACAGTTGTACTTCGATATCTCAAACACTGATATCTCGAATACAATGGATATGTCGAAGTGATTTGTAAGTCCCAACCACTGGTTTTTTAAGTAATTTTCCCTCGATATCTCGAATACTCGGATATCTCGAAGTTTTAAAACAGTCCCATCTTGTTCGAGATAACGAAGTTTGACTGTATTACACAAATAAAATTAACTTGAAACAACATGGTTAGGTATTATTTTCATGATACCGTATACAGGGAAATATCCACCCCCATTTTATTTTCGCTTCATTAGCCTTTGTTGACAGCATGTGAATTTAAGACTTGGCGAATTCCAATGTTTCAAATTATCTCTCTTTTAACACAACTTTGTCTGGGCAAATTCAACATGAGGCGAAAACCATTTGAAAGTCTAGAAGGGTGAAAATAACACAGGGCCAAAATAACCTTGTATACAGTATTGATATGTTTCTACAAAATATGTTTGTTAGTTTGTCAGTTTGAAATTTGATAATGACCACAATAAGATACTTTTTCCTCATAATTACCCCCCATGCAAAAATTCCCAAGTTTATATCATTTGCATGGATTTGTGGATAAAATTTTTACATTTAATACACCGTCTTTTGCCATGTTATGTAATGCTGTGCAATACTAATTTGAAGACTCAAAAAACCATATTTTTGTTTAAAGAACATATGGTCCATGAGAGAAAGAATTGCAGAGGGGCTCTTGCATGATGGCTACTGTTACAAGTATGATGTGTCCCTACCCCTCCAGTCTTTTTATGGTCTTGTTGAAGCCATGAGAGAAAGGATGGGCACCATGGTAACCAGGGTCGTTGGTTATGGACATGTTGGTGATGGTAAGTTTTCATTGAATTACTCATCCACAGACAAATAGACTCATCATGGATATTCAGTGGGTAAAGGGCTTAAGGGGACAACTTGCCTATAACAAATATTTACATGTAACAATGTCTATACTTGTATCTTTTCTCATATTAACTAAACTGAGTAAAACTTTCCAATATGATCGACCTTTCAGTCACAATGTTTGATTCATCATAATTTGGAGATTGCATCTCTCACATAGAAAGTAAAGCATATTTTTATAAATTTTGAAGAACTTCAAAAAATCTGTAATATTTATTCCAAAATGTAGTTCCTCATCTTAGCTAGCCAAGGGTTTACGATCCAACTTAAAGAAGCAGAGTGGATCGTAAACCCTTGGCTAATGAAGATGGAAGTTCCTTTACTCTGATATTGACAAAATATTTTACAATTTTAGGAAACCTGCATTTGAATTTAACTTCCCCAAAATACAGCACAGAAGTAATGGATAAGATAGAGCCATTCATCTATGACTGGGTAGCAAACCACAAGGGCAGCATTAGTGCCGAGCATGGCTTAGGATTCAAGAAGAAGAATTTTATATACCACAGTAAATCAAAATCAGCAGTTCGTCTGATGAAAGATATAAAACGCACATTTGATCCCAATATGATTCTGAATCCTTACAAAGTTTTACCAGACTTTTGATGAATATATAAGTTAAAAGTTTACATGTACCTAAATTTGGGGTCATTTTTATTCTAGAATGTCTGTGATTTTGTCTTTTTTTCAGGAATTTAACTTTACTTCATCTATTGTTATTAGTGCAAAAATTAATATCTGAAACCAAGAGGCGGAA
This sequence comes from Magallana hongkongensis, assembly GCA_016163765.1. NCBI lineage: Eukaryota > Metazoa > Mollusca > Bivalvia > Ostreida > Ostreidae > Magallana > Magallana hongkongensis. The sequence goes on from WFKH01010931.1 coordinate 48,478,844, forward strand.
ACAAATGTCTTTCAATATCTGAAATAATACCGAGATCCAAAGTAGGTTTTTAGACCTTTTGTCTTGGTAGCCTGGAGATGATTTTCAAGACAATTCAATTAAAAACTGTCTTGCAGCAATTTTACAATCTGGTTATTGGTTTTTTTTAAGCTCATCTAAACTTAAAGTTCAAATGAGCTTTTCTGATCACCTATTGTCTAGTATCCACCCATCCAGTTCGCGATGACAGAGGAGGCTATAATTTTATGCTAGTTGTTCCATTTGTCTGTAGATATGATTTTGTCCAGATATGTTAAAGAAAGTATTAGGTGATTTTGTAAGCTTACCTCCTCAAACTGGGGGGAAACTTATGCTATACCTTGGCAGTGTGTTAAAGTTTTACAAGCCAAGTACATTTTTGCCTTGTATGGATCGGAGTTTCATAAATGATGCATCTAAGGTTTCGTTATACAAGTGCAAAACTTTGTTAGATAATTAACTACCAGTATATAAAGGTGGAACAACAGATTTTGAAATCTGTGAGTGGTACTTCCAGCAGTTTTACACTGATAAGGCCACATAAAATTAATTCTCTGGTTCTCAGGCCAAATTTTCCAAAAATAGATGAGGGAGGGAGGCTTTTTTTTTTCTTTTTTATTGGTAAAAAAACAGACGAGGGAGGCTTTTTTTTTTGAGAAAGAAACCAACAACCTCAAATTAAAAAAACAAAATTGTCTTTATTCAAGCTGCTGTTTAATTATTTAATAAAGGATATCTATTAAATATTTAAACAGATAAACAAAAACCAATGCATATTCTGAAAAAACAGTCCAACTTTCAAAATACAATGATGTTAAATATTTAAGTCAAATTAAAAAACATCTAGTCTTTTATGTGTGAACTGTTTGTTTTCATTTTTTTTTCTGCTTCTTTGCTCTCGAGCTTCGAAAATTTTTCTGTTTTAACGGGGTCTGTCGTGATACAACACAATCATGACACATTGGGCACTGTCCTTCTTCTGTATCTGTGTCTTGTGTCCCACAGTGATAGCATATTGGGGGAAATACACCAGAGCTGTACATGTAGTAGGGGGTCTTAATTGGAGATGCACAGGCCAAATTTGATCTCACATAAACTTTCTCCAACAGAGCACATATACGGGGTGCTTTCTCAGGATTATCAGGTTTTAAATCCTGAAGTTCAGATCCACATGAAAACTTATAAAGTCCAATGATTTGGTAAGCTAGGCACTTTTGTAGGCACCAAGTTTAGTAGCACTATATACATGTATGACTCTGGGTTTCTGGCTATCTATGCAGATTACCGTTTGTTGATAAAGAAGGACAATGTTCCTCTGTATTATTGGTTCCAAAAACCCCACTGAACGGACTCAAGTGAAGTCGTACCCAAACCGACTCGTACCCAAACAGACTAATAATCCATTTGTCCGTGGTAAACAATGATACTTGGGTTGTGAATTTAAAAGATAATCTGTTAAAGTTAGGTTTTGATATAATTACAATAATTAAGAAATTATGAGATAAACAAATGTAGAATTTTTGATAATTCAATGTCATCTATAAGTTTGCCAAAGAGGTCCCTATATCAACATTTGATAGAAAATTTCTGTTTACATGCAATCTTATCTTTAAAAAACCGATTATATTAGATTGACAAATTTATAAATTCTTCTCACTCTTTGAAGGCAGCCATAATTTTATAATTGAAGTCATTTTTTACTGGACAATTTGATTACAAGTCTGTTTGGGTACGAGTCGGTTTGGTTACGAGCTGACTGTAATTCCACTGGACTACTTGTAGAGTCCTTCTTCTCCTAAAATAAATGACAATCATTTAAAAATAAATTAAAATACCAAACCACTTTACAAGACTTAAAATGACATATAAGATGTTTACTCTAAAATACCTGGCACTGGATCAGAAAAGTTGTGCAACTGGCTAAAGATATCAATAGGCAATCTTGGGACCAAACACATCCGACAGTCACTACGACCACATTTCTTCACAATTATGAAGTAAGTCCTGAATACACAGCAGTGATCAATAAACTCCGCAAGTTTATAATGGTTATAATCGCGGCGTCCATGTCGTTCTTGTTTTTGCCAACTGACACAGAAACGGCACCGAGTAATTTTTCAGGGAAGGTTCAACTTCCTAAATCGAATTTCATCGATCTCACGCCCTCGTACGGGTATAACAAAGAACATCCATCGGAAAAACCCTCAGTAATAGTCCACGGTAGATTTAAAAGGGTTTTTTGGCGGATACAATCGAAACAGCAGACATTTTGATTCGTTATAAGTCCAAAATTTCCATCGACCCCATTTTCACTAGTATCGTCTATATCATCGGGAGGTTTGGATCATAAAGTTTTTACATACAATTTGAATAAGCGACTTAATGATTAAGACTACACCGGAAGCTGCGGACTAGAAGCGAAAGTAAAACTATATGCAAACCGAAAGCGGAAACTTTTTTTCCCCGGATAGGTCTCCGCATTATCAACTTTTTATTTTATTGAAAAAGCAATAAAAATTGCAATGCGGCACCCTCAAAACGGATGCGCGCGGGCCTGAGAACCGTAATTTCAATTTTATTTAGCCTAATTATTTTTCATTTAATTAGGAATCTACAGTACCATGCAGATTATGTATCTTAAGATGCACTTTATCTAAGGCCATAAAATAAAAGATAAAGGTTCACAGAAATAAAAATTTAACAATATTAATAACAACTTGTTACTGTGGGATGACACACCTTTCCCCTAAGATGCTTCAGCTAATAACGTTTGAGTACTTTAGATTCCTTATTGTACACGAGTACTTAATTTTGCAATTCAACTGTTTTGCATCAAATCGTGAGAATGTAAAAATTTTCATCATAGTTTCATATAGTTTCTGTCTGAAAATTAAAAACACGATTTAAAAATCCGAGATATGTGCTTCTCGCGATTTTATGCGGATATTAATTCTTTACATTTAATTAGATATCTACAGTATTTTAGGCCTCACAATGTGAAAAAATTTGATTAAGCAACATATATTATTTATGGGAAAAACCATACTATATAATATGGCCCATCAAAAGACTGACAGAGAAATGATGTTCCCTACATACATGTTCCCTACATACATTGAACATATGGAAAATAAAAAGGAAACAATATATTAAAGGAAAGCACAAAATTACATCCATAAATTTTATTGTCATTTGCACATTGTGCATATAATATTAATATTCAAGATAGTTCTGCATTGTCTATGAAACTTGGGTTTCGGTCACCATTTTAAGTACCACTTCTGTCAGCTCTTTCCCTTTCTTTAAGATCTTCTTTGAAATACAGGACAGGAAAAGCTTCACCTGTAATATGAGATCAGTTCATATTGATTTCTGAGAAATACATAATTATTTTGGATTCATTTACTTATAAACACCAAAGAAAAAGGAACCAATTTGAGAGCCACTATTTCCTAAGTCACACACCTTTAATAATTACATGACAATGGCACTATATATTACAGATTACATGTATATCATACACTAAATATAGGGTTCAGACAATAATTTTACACCTAGGTCTGATAAGACCTTGATACTTAACAGAGAAACTTAATTTAAGGTTACTGCAAACTCCACACCTAGAGGCCATGTTTTGGAAAGGTTCAAGCAAGATTGGGCCAAAGAGAAAAATTATGGCCTCAAACTGGATTTTAAAGAGATCTGCAATGACTTTTAATTTGACCTAGAAAAATGGTTCAAGGTCACTGCACACCCTATCCCCACAAGCATTTCTTCTGTGAAGTATTAAACCAGATAGGGTAAAGGAAAAAGAATATAAGTTGCAGACACTGGGTTTTTTTTTGTTTTTACATAGGCCTGATATGACATTGACATTTGATATAAAACCTCTGTTCAGGGTCACTGCAAAAGTTATTTTGTGGTATGAGCAAGATTGGGACAAGGTGAGAGAATATATGGTCCAAACAAGTATTTTACAAATAAGTCTGCTAGGACCTTAACCTTAGATCTAGAAACTTGATTCAAGGTCACTTATCTTCCTTTATCCATTAAAAGGCACCCTGTGGTGAAGCATGAGCTCGATTGTGACAAGGGGAGAGAAAATATACAGATGGACAGACTAATCACTATAGGATGTCCACAGGGAACTTGCTGGTCATCAAAATAATTTTTTGCCTTAAAATTGTAAAGATTTGGTACCTGATCTGGTGGCAGAAGGGTATTAAAATGAACTGGCAATTTCTTTCTCTTGACACTGCCTCCCTTAATGATTTCCTCAAGAATTACGAGATAATTATTTCTGTTCATCACTTGACTGGATATAGCCATTGTTTCGTCTGCATTATAAGCCTGATCACAAATGAAATATGCACATTACAGGGTTATGCATGATGAAGCTAATGAAAAAGTTTTATATTAGTGTTACAAAGAAACAACAAAGATGTCTATGTACTGGTATTGATTTCAGCATAACTTACAATGCATAACAAATCTAATAAAAGTTCTTCGTCACAAAAAAATATTAAATGTTCTCTTAAATCAAAGTTATCACACTCTAACCTAGTACATATGAACTAACAACACACCAAGGACAACCTAATATTGACATTACATTTCTGAGTGCATTGAGAAAATTGATTTATATCAATTTCATGCAATCAGTTTTCTTAGAGAACACACTCATATAGAGCTAAACCAGTAAAATTCATCTTAGAAAGTTTGTTTTGATATTAAAAATTACAGAGTAGTACTTTAATTGCTGGTATTTCAATGGGATCTGCTAACTACACTATAATAATAACGATAGTTTGTTTACAGTCTATAATGGGATGGGGATTATTTATCGATATAAAGTTCAATAACGTTTGAAAGAATGAGATAAAAATTCATGTTAAACAAAGACAAATGATTCATGAGCAAATCAGATCTTCTAGAAGTGCCCTAACCTGATGAAACCATCCAGTTGGAATGATCAGCATCTCTCCAGGGAGAAGCTCCGTCTCCAAGTACTGAGCCCAGCCAAACTTGGGATAATGTTTCAGATCTGGATCAAAGGCGTCCAATGGGCTACATGAAATACATATTGAATGCATTAATCTTTTTTCATGTTATTACATCATTGCCCAATTTAAACATTTACACAACATTTACCTGCATATACACTAAGTAAACATACATTTTTGACTGGTTAGTATACTGTACATGGAAATATTCACCCCTTTTTTTTATTTGCCCCTTTCACAGTCGTTGTCAGCGGGATCTAAGACTAGGCAAATTCAAAACAATTTGTAAATTACTGTGTTAATTAGAGCATTTATTAAACAACTGTGTCTGGGTGAATTCAAGATGGGGTAAAACTGTTTGCAAGTGTAGAAGGGCAGTGGAAAAAACATGGGGTGAAAATAACCCTGTATACAATAGTCTGGCTTCTGGTATATGTTACATGAATATAAATGCAGCTGCTGGGTGTTTTTTTTTTTTTTAATTTATCATTCCTTTAATATAAAACAATATTGGAAATTCAATAGAATATAAATTCAATTGATAAATTGACAGAATTTTTGTTCAAATGCTTAGAAGTGCCAATACTACAAAATGTACCAACAATTTGTTTTACAAAGCCACAAAATATCTACCAGTAGTTTTTGCATATTAGGGAACATTGTATCTGGTGGTTATGCTGGTATCAATAGATTGGGTTTATTTAATAAATGATAATGATGACTAAATCATACATACATAACAGTTAATTACAACTCCTACATTTACAACAAGTATACATCACAAATGTCTATAGAAGCTCAGCAATTTACACAAAACTTTATTTGGAAGAAAAAAGTAGCAAAAGATGAATCTTTTAAAAATAGTTCATATATTTATTAATACATATAGAACATTTAATTTTTTGTGCTTGGGAAGTGTTTAATATTTTATGTAATTATAAAAATGAGACTACATTGTAGATGAAATTTTCAAGAACTAGAATTTATATAAACTATTTCTGATATTAAAATGAAAAAAGAAGCGTGTATTTTCAAAACTAAGGAGATTCCTAAAATTCAGATGCACATGCACAATTAATTATATCATTTCAATTTCTCAAAAGTACTGGAAGCAATTAATGCAATTATCAGTTGTGTTGCACATGCAAGACATCAATAAATCAAAAACCATCAGTGCTTTTCAGAAAATAGTTGAGAGAAAAAAACAAGAATCACATCTGTGCGACTACACATAGAGAGCTTCATAGAGTCTGTACCTATTGTATTTTACACATTCCAGTGGAAAACCACAAGAAGTTTTTTGAACATACAATAAATGATCCTGTCCTGGTAGGAACAGCTTGTAAAGAAAAGGACAGAGTTTGACTCGATCCTGGATGAATTTTAAGCACACTCTATGAATTGAAAGTACCATGAACTGACAATTTTTGCTCCATTACCATAATTTTAGATTTATGTCCTTTTCATGAATTTGTCATGCATCATAACAATTACCACAGATGTAAAAGTACAAGTAAAGGGCAACGATACTTATCATACAGTGAAGTTCTTTGGTCATTTACAAAGAGAATTTTTTATTGTTCTAGTGCATACACCTGTACATGACATGAGTCTATGTAAGAGTTTTTACTCCTACATAGAATCTTGTACTGTACATCAATTTTATCTCATTTTCACGCAATATTTTCTTACATTTTCACAAATCAGACACAAATTCACCAACTTTTCTAGCCTTAATTGTCAGCCTCTTGTCTTTGGAGGATTAAGTTTAGAGACCAGTTCATTATATGCTCATGTAATTTTAAAGTGTTTCTGATGATGGGATCAGATCTTTTAGTTGTATTTGTTCAAGTTTTAATAAAAAGAACTTTTTTTTGTCAAGATTTCACCAGCTAACTAACAGAAAATTTTTTTTTAGTATGTAGGAAATATGCATTATACTGAGAATCATGTTAAAAAAAGTTAAGTCCAATGATATTTTTTATATTACTATAGTGATAATATTTTATACATATATTAATATTTACTGTAAATTCAATTTCTCTTACCTACTATAATTGTAGATGATTTAAAGTTTTAAATATCAGAAAGTGAATTTATTGAAATATGTCAATAAAAAAATAATTGAGATATTGTATTGCTTATTCTCCTGTAATAACAAACTTGATATAAGAAGCCAACTCTATCTCCTATGGCTGACTATGAAGATTTAATTATTTTCTGATTTCTTGAACAATGTTCTCTATAGATTGCCAATATACAGAGAATTTCTATTGGGAAGTTGAAATCATACCATAATAATGTACAAGAACTGATTCCTGCATTTCTCTTTATAATTTCAGTAAACTTTTTGATATTTCAACCCTCTAGACTAACCTTCCACTTTTTTACCCCACTGATGACAGCACTGATAGCTGTCCAGTTGTATGGGTCCATGTGGAGGGTAGATCTGGAATGTTTGGCACCCCAAAGAAAAGCAGCATCCCAGGGGCGGATCTCAAACGGGAAGAAGGAAAAAAAGTTTTCTGATGCATATATCTGAAATTGAAAAGATATTCAGTTTTAAATCATAGGTTAGAAATCAATAAATGGAACATTTTCTGATGAAGAATATAATCTAATACAAAAACTTAAAACCAGAAACCTTTCCAAAAGTAGCAATGAATATTAACAATAAAGCATGGAAATCAAATGTGGGTCAATATATCACTCTGTCACTTTAATTTTTCATTCTAAAAATTAGTTATATCAATAGTCTTCCAAGGGGTATAACACATATTATTAGCTTGCTCAAACAAGCTCAATATAATAAAAATAGACTTAATGTTTGATTATTGATTTATTTTACAAAATGAATGGCATGCTTTTTTTATACATTAAAAAAATATCATTTATTTATGAGCTTATTTGCCCTTTAATACATCTCTCCTATCACAATTACTTTGTGTTTACACGGGGATATTTTAATAATTAAGAATAAAGTAGGATTACATGATCTCCTATATCCTTCCTAAGCTCTGGTCTCTGCAGCAGAAATATTTCATCCTCCAGATAGTTCCAAGTGTTGATGTTTGATTGGTGGAGCGTGCTGATGAAATTTTCCAGGGGTTGGACATAGCCTGTCACATGCTGAATCCCATCCTGAAAAAAGAATTACAAAACATTACAGTTGAAATCAATTAAAATAATTCAACATCATTCAACAACTTAATCATTTGTTTTCCAGAATAAAGCTTACTAGTTAGATTTGGGTTTTAAAATGCCAGTCACCCAAATGGATGTATTGGCTTGTAGGTAAATGCAGCAACACAATGCCTACATCCTGCTCGTGTTAAAAATATCAAATGTACACAAAGGACTTGATTTTTCAAACATTTAAACATTGGACAAACTGAAATATGTCTTTTCAATGAAAGTTTTGACTTACAACAATGGCTTTGAAAGTAACTCTCTGTTTCCCATATTTCTGAATGAAGAACTCCTTTGTCCAGTTGAATGCTGGCCAGTGTTGTACAACATCAGTTATTATGACAGGCCTGTGATTTAGAAGATTATACATTGTACTATATGTAATGTAATAGGAAAGGAGGAATGAGCATATAAATAGATTAAAAACATATGGCTGGACCGGGAATCAAACCAGGGACCCCTGCAACTCTAGTCAGGAGCTCTACCGCTGAGCTACCTAGGCCAATATCCACAGTCCATATACTTATCATATAGCCCCAACTACATTGTACTAGTATATTCCTTTTTTATATAATAAATTGTACATTGTAGAGTTCTTGCAAATCACAGCACATGTACCTGGTACATAAAATATGAAACTTGTGTTTTGGCAAAAAGATCCAAAATGAGAAATTTTTGCTTTTTGAAAAGGTTCTAAATTTTATACATCTCTAAGAATTTGATGTGCACATTCCCCCTTACTACAAATTGAAAACATGCAATACATATTTTTTTCACATTGATCTGAAAAAGCTTTTTGCCCCAATTCCAATTCAAACATGAATTTTCCATACCACCATCAGACCAGAAGTTCATCAAATCATTTCCAATTTATCATTTAGATTAGGCTATCAAAATTTAAGGAAAAATACAAATTATTTTGCTGCTTTTGATGTGGTTATTTTGAAATTTTGCACCAAGAAGGTTGAAGCATACACCCGTTGCTTAATTTTGAAGATATTTTAATTTAAGATATTTAGATAAAGCCCAAATTTTCACTGCCAAAATAATCCACATAACAGTATATAGAAGCATTTAATAGAGATAAATATTGCTCAACCTCCAACCCCCCCAACCCGAAAATTCAATGTTATTCAATTCACACAGTAAAGTTACCATAAAAGGCCTTAGACCCCCCCTCAGAAACTCAAAATTAGCTCTACCCCCTTCCCCCTAAAAATTTTTTCCCTCACATGTTAAACATCCAATTTCATAGTATGAATAAATGACCAGCATATTAATTACTGACAAACTAAACAGAGGGATGGATAATATACTAGTATCCACAAGGAGATAATGCAACAAATGAAAATACATGTTCTTACCATTTTCCATCATATATATCCCAGAATTCTTCAAGTGTCAGACCTGACCTTTTTTCAACAGTCCACAAATGCTGAGGTCTCTGGTACAATTCTAGATTATCTTCTCTGGTTCTTAGAGCTGCACCAAAGTCAAACTGATATGGGACATCCACCAGAGTTTCTCCACCTTTGGTCAGTATTTTCTGTACTTTAGTCTGACTAACACTGACAGAAATCCCAACAATCAACAGGCAAGAAATAATCAACACCAAAAGAAGGCGACATGGTGTCACCAATTCTCCAGAAGTATAAGTATCTGCTATTTTTTTGGCCTTTACACTAGGAGGTCTGGAATAGTACTTTTTCATGACTGATTGCCTTCTGCAAAGAAAATCAAGAGAAACTTTTCAAACCACAGACAATTACATTTTAAGTACTTATATAATTCCCTCAGACACACAAATATTTTTCAGAACACAAACAATTTTGCTCTTTAACTGTAAATCAATATCTACCTTGCTAGTAAATGCAAATTTATGTACTCAATTCCCTGTTGAATTTGTTGACAAAATATGAAAGAACATGGATTTAAATATTTAACAAACACTGAAAGTACATATGCCTACCCTGTATTATTTAAATATGGGCATTATGAAGGTTTAAAACTGTCCAATAATATTATCCAATCTTCTGCAAAGCAAACATTATTCCAATTTGGATTTTAGATATAGAAAGAAATTTTAAGTTAATATTTGTTGATAGTTTTAACCAATCAATATGTCAGCAAATATTTGTGTATGAGAGAGAGAGAGAGAGAGAGAGAGAGAGAGAGAGAGAGAGATTTTATAATTTGAAATGCAAAATTTAATTTTGTCATTGCTCAGTAATCCACAAAACACTTTTAACAACATCAAGGCTGTCATCCTATTAAAATCCCCTTACAATAAAATGTAGAAGAAGGAATACTTACTCGAGCTGCAACAGTAGTCAAACAATTAAGAGCTAGTGCTTCATTTATGTTTTTTCTCATCCCTTCACCATTAAGCAGTCTTGATGCATTGCTACACAGTGGCATCAATAGTCAATCACCATTAGATCAAGCTTCTGATGATTTGGCACCTGTAAATTATAAATTGACTTTACAATTCCAATCAATAAGTTGCTCCCATAACCACATCCCCTATTAATCAGAACAAATTAAGTGCAAAGTATTGAAATTTCAAGTCCTAAATACTGCATGCATGCCATCAATACATACTGAAGGAACTAAAAATATTTCAATGTCAAAAGTTGTTATTTGCAGTCAACACTGTAGTTTTAATTGATTAGGAGAATGATATTCTTTGTTTCCCAATTCCCTTCTGGACTAAAATCAGTCAATGTTTTATTAACCTTTAGCACGATTAGTACCGGTATGCTTGGGTTTTTTTTTTTATATTTTAAACAGTGTGATGAAGCAATTGCATCATCACTGTAAACATCATAAAATTTTATTAAGAAATTACATTTCAAAAAGCATTTTAGAGAGAAAGAGACAGGGATCAACATTAACGGTTGTCCGATTGCCCGGGGCAAGTTAATTAAATCTCATTTCGGGCAAGTGAAACTACGAACTTACTTGTCAGATCAAGCAAGTGAAAATTTGAATAGAAATATTTAAGTGTAAAATGATTTATAATAATAAACTTTCACTAGCTTAGTATATTGATTTTAGATAAGTCCTGCCCTATTATTAACGTTTATTCAATAATTAAATGAATTATTATAAAATTAAATTCTACCTACCAGGTATGCACTGTATGCCAAAAATGCTGGTACATCGATGTTTTAACTGCTGCAACTCAGCTTACCAAATAGAGAGTTTTCAATCATCATATTTCTGAGTTACTCAAATAAAATTAATGAATATGGTGACATCTTCTAATTTTCGGGCTACCAATTTTTACATTTGGCAAGTGGATTGAAAGTTAATGTCCTATCCCTGAGAGAGAGAGAGAGAGAGAGAGAGAGAGAGAGAGAGAGCTTTAATGTGAGTTATATTATTAATCAAAGGGATTCATTTTGCCCAGTCTGCATTACCAGTAAACCTATTCATCTCATTTCTTTCCTTTGCAAAGTATTGTAATATTTTATACAACTGTATGCTTGCATTTTCATCATATCTGGTTGTACTTAATACTCATTATGGTAATAATCAAATACTTTTAGATAAATTCAAAATGTTTCCATAATTCTAAATGCCTTATTGTCCAGTGTATAGATAAATGATTCATATTACATTCATGCTTATTACTTCTCAAGGCTTTACAAAGTCACAAACATTACAAGTAAAATAAAGAATTTCTAAATTGCTAGAAAAATGAAACCATGATACAATATTTTGATTTAGTTTGGGTTAAATTTTTGGCAGATTCAATTATACAAAAAGGTTTTCTTGGGGCAATATGACAGATAAACTGGATGAACCCAGTATCAATTACCGGTAACAACATAATATACCGGTATGATGTGATGTAATTCTAGATGATATCTGGACAGTATGATATCATTTTTCATGTGGTTTAAAATCTCATTTGTATTTCCACTTAGCTGTACAGAAGCTCCATTTAATAATCTCAAGACCTTAAATCTTGTTTCCATGGAATAGTATTAAGTTACTAGATTACTTCAAGGAGGACTAATATCAATACATACCAAGTTCATTCAAAAATGAAATGGATTGGAATGGTTAACACTTTATAAATCTTGAAGCAGTTTATATAAAAAAAAAGTGTTAACTGTTTCAGCCAAGTTTTTAAATTTTGTAGCGATGAAATTTAGTCCTAAGAACCTAATCTTCTATCAATAAATATACAAAAATTTAGATAATCAAGAAAAGTACAGAAAAGGCCACATAGATTGATATCACGCCATAGTGATGTAGTGGAAAAGTCAATGCATGTATAAAACATTTGCTTAGCCAATAAAACAGGGCATTACAAACATTTTCAATAAATGCCATGTTGATGATATAAATCAGATGTGACCTTGTCTTGGCCAAGTAAAATGAGATCAGATATGAACTAAGAGCCTCTGTTATTCCAAAGTTTTGGACCAGATATTTAAGTGGGAGGGAGACAGAACCAACTTTCTAAACATAATTGTTATACATGCATGTTATGTTTTTGAAAGGCATATCATTTCAATCTAAAATTTTTATTGCACAAAATGACTAAGTCCTTATTTTTTCAGTCAATTTCATGTGCTAGTTTCCATTTGGAAGCTCTCTAATAGGGGTGGACACTGGTACTCTGTATCAATACTGTACTACAGAGTTGTTTCAAAATTACTGGTAAATACCAGTACAACTATCCTACTAAATCCTTAATCCTATATAATTCATATACCTCACCGGTATATGCATTTGACAGAGATATAACTCAAGAAATGGTAACTTAACCATACCATAAATATATCTTTGCAAAAGATTGAATTGATAATGTCAGACACATCTGATTTATCAGAAGCATCAGCAGCGGATGGGTAGCAATCTAGGAGAATTAAAACATATTTTTTTGTTATCCCTCATTTAAAAATAACCTTCATCCTTGAAGCAGTATTATTGATCACACTTTGAAAACTATTTCAAAAACAACACAGCAGTAAAATTTTGTCAGGTATATACACTTCTGATAAAACACAGGAAACTAAGATCTACTTTTACATCATTTGTTGAAATGTCAAGCTCATAAAGAAATTATGGGACTTTTATAGCGAGTTTCTTACTTATGTTTCAATCATTTACAAGTAAAAATTTCAGTTAATACTGGTAAGTGTATTGTTATATTGCTAATTTTGTTTTCATGAATGATAACAGATTTTAGTAAAAAACTAGAATACTGAAAATAAAACTGATTACCTTAACCAGTACATATTATCCAGTAGTATCCAGTTCCCCCTCTTATTTCTGACATACCAGAAGATTATAATTGTGAATAAAGACAAAATTTTACGTTATATTTTTACAATATCTATAATTAGTTTTCAATTTCATTAATATGTTTGTTGATTTCTCATTAACAAATTTAAACTTTTAAGGTAAAATTAATATGTTTATTACAGCAACTACATATACTGTAGTCAAATTTGTTCTACCAAATGTCAGTATTGATAAAAATGTAGTATCATTTCAAAAATACTGGTAAGATATTGTTAACAGTATCCAACCATATTCTAATAACACCTCATTCAATTTTTCAATGTTATTATCCAGGTACTTTCATGTCTTTTGCAATCCCAAGAGACTTTTATTTACAACTGCATTCTTCACCTGACAAGATAGAGGGTCATTTCAAAGGGTAAAACTTGAGATTTTTTAATCTATTACAAAATTTGCTTGAATTCTGAGATACTTATGAATATTGAATAATTTAGGGAACTCATACTGTGTTGATAAACATATTGGGACATAATAGTCATCCTGCGGGCTGACTTATTATGTAAGGATGAAACTTCAAATGTGCTTGCATAGATTGGAATTCTAGGAAGAAATTGGATGGTCCATGTTGAAATTCAAATATGTTATGAAACTTGTCATGCATTTTCAGGGTCAAACTGTACATCATTTGTATCGCTTTTGTGTCGTATTTGTAACGCTTCTATATTTGTGTATCGTCTGCAGCCTGCATATTATAAGCTCTCTCCTTACTATAGCCAGATGGAAGAACACTAGATCTATGAGAAGTTACAATTTAAGACAACATGCACAGTTGCAGTAGATTATCTAATAAAGATACCAGTAAGTCTGTGTGCAATCATACATTGTATATACACCACTACACACTTTGTCTCCTCATCTAAAGTCGTAAAAAAAAAGTGTGCAGTCATAAAAAAAGTGTGCAATCTAGACAGGCACCAACATATTCTGGAGACTACATGTTCATGTATGGAAAACATAAATTTAAGTCAGTCTGTTATAAAACATTATTAGATTATTATGTAAAAAATTGGTATACAAGTCAGCAAATCTATGCTGATGGTAAATTAAGCACATATGTAAAACTCAAAGAACATTGGGGTTATGAAAATTATTTGTCAATAGTTAAAAATTTTGATCACAGAAAATCTCTATGTAAATTAAGAATTTCCTGTCACAGATTGCAAATTGAAGTGGGAAGATTTACCAACATCCCTAGAGAAGATCGATTATGTAATAGATGTAATTGTAACAGTATAGATGATGAAACTCATTTTTTGATTACATGTGAAAAATATGATCATCAAAGAAAAGAAATATTTCAGTTAATTAAAAGCAAATTTCCAAAATTTTCAGCCTTGGATAATGAACAAAAACTTTTTTGGTTACTCAATATTGAAGACAAGGAAATCCTTAATCTTGTGGGCAAATTTATAAATGATAACATGCTATAGTACTCCTTTTTAAGTGAAATATTGTTGGAATTAACATTGTCTTTTGCTATAATTGTTATACTTTAATAATTTTTACACTATCATTGGCTTGTCTTTCTCTTGTAATTATAATAATATGTACTTGTCTGTTCTGGACTCTGAATTAGAAATAAATGATCTGTTCTGTTCTGTTCTGTTCTGTATCTTGTATTTTAATAGATTGTGTATTCACTTTCTACTTAAAATTATTATTCCACTCAACCACTGGCTGACTTTCTTAGCTTTAAAAAAATGTTAACTTCTTACTGTCTTACTGGTTTATGAAGCAGAGTTAGCTTATCTCTGTTTTTATCGACATACAATTTTGAAATTCCAGTAATTCGTTGAATAAAATATGAATTGCGAATACCAAACAAAAATGTCATGGTTGTTTCGGCTCAAAACTTACAATTTGTTCCTTATTCCTTACCTTAACTTGTAGTTCTAGATATTCAACAGGAAATAACGACATCTTAATAAACGTCGAGTAAGTATGGTTAATACATAGAAATCCGAATTATCGCTCCCACTCCTATGAAACAAAAATATGCGTAGAAATTTGTGTTCTCTTTTATAGGTTGAGTATGCTCTGCTCCTAACATTGCATGCTTGATTTATATATGCAGGCACAGTAGGGAGGGGGAGGCTGACCCCACGAAATGATGATAACGAGAATAATTCTTGGCCACAAAATAATTACATTTTTTATATTTACATTTTTCAGTGTCTTTGTCTGTGATAACACTACGAATCGATTTTAAAATGTATAGTCAATTTCATCAATGAATATTTTAATGTTAAATCGTAAAATTGCTGAAAATTATATAAATCTAAGTAATAAGGAATCATATGAGGTGATCAAATACAGTGAGGTTGCCTTTAACGAATCGTCCCCATTAACGAATCACTTTCAGATAAACAATTCTGTATTTTTCTTATCAAGGTCCAATACGTAGCTTAATCTATCCTGTCATGTAGAGTTATTCTTGTTTTAATTATTTCTTATGAAATTATTAAAATTTATCT
>WFKH01010931.1:48495249-48518006 GCA_016163765.1 Magallana hongkongensis
ATAAAGTTGTGGGTAGTTAGGGTTCCAATAACGAATCACCGAGATGTTGGGATCATGGAGGAATCATGTCAAAATTTATTCATTCGCCTGCGATTATTTGCACACCTGTTACAATAAAAAAACACACAACAGTAATAAATGTTAAAATTACACTTCATTCCCATTTTCTAGAACATTTTTCCATTCGTTTATAATTTAAACCATATTTTGGTTTCCCCAATTCCCTGTAATGCTGTTACACTGATTTGAAAACATACCATGTAGACCTTACAGTGTCAAATTAAAATAATTCCTATTTTTCTTTTAATTTGTTAAACGAACTGAAATATTTTTTTTAAAATAAGAAGAGGGTGCTGCCACTGTACAAATCATGATTAAATAATAAACAAAGTTAGTTACCCCTAGTGTACGTGGGTTGTCCCAAACTAGCATATATCTGTTGACTGCAATTTCATTGCACTTCTATGCTTTGTAAACAATGCCCAAAAATTTAAATCTGTGCTTTATTTATTTCTTGAGAAAAAGAATAATGTCACCACAAATTTTGTCAGGCGGCGCAATGCGCGATCGACGTCTTTAAGTCGTTGCTAAAACCTTCACATCATATTCGATAACATTTAGTACGTTTATTTTCCAAAAATATTATTTTCCTTGAACACGTACCCAGCTTGCAGATTCACTGTACATTTTTTAATTTTGTTTTAAAAATATTTCGTAAGTACAAACAATCGCCGATTCCATACATGTACATGTCATTGAAAATATTATTTTCCTTGAACATACCCAGCGTGCACATTCACTATACATTTCTAGATTTTTTTTAAAAAATTTAAAATATTTCATAAGTACAAACGATCGCCTATTCAAAACGTCTGTCTTCCCGCAATGTGTCGTTCAGCATTTTTCTTCCATTTCTATCGGTGGGGGTTTCTTTTTTCGCTGGATGTCAATAATGGTCTGGGGTTTTTTGTTGTTTTTTTTTTTTTTGGTTGCTTAACTATATAATCATTAAATGCATTTCTATGCGATTTTGTGTATTTTATTTACTTTAAAATCGCCTTAGGATCTGTTTCTAGATCTTGACATTTTTTTTTAATTAGTTACCGTTGCGCCGCGCCTCAATTAACGCTGAAGTCGCCATTTACTTCAAATTCAAACTTCAACTTTTCTTACGTACATTGTGCGAAAAAAAATCTTTATAAAATGCGTCATGGCTAATTTTTTTATTGGGTACATAAAAAAGCAATGCATAAATTTAAATTCTTTTTTTCTTTTTTTTTTATTCGAAGAGTTGTTTTCCTCGCGATATTCTTTTCTATATGCTAATTTTAATTTTTTGATATTGTCATTGCGCCGCATGTCAAATCTATGATGTAGAACATGTATGTTTTAAAAACTTAATCTCATGATACAGTATGTAATTAATATCGACACATAATTTCAATGCAAATAACTTAAACCCGTTGTGACACAAACTTCATCTTTCTGTTTAACTGAATAACGTCACTTGTCAATATGCAATTTTGGGAAAACCCTCGTCTGTCGGTTTTTTTTTTTTTTTTTGGTATCCATTTACATGTATCTTTCTTTGTAATTGCGTGAAAAGATGTTCATGTATCTCATAAAATCAACAATATTAATGACTTGTAATGAAACTAATTGATTTTTAATACAGTTTACAACTCATGTAGTCATGATATATGTTTTTACCATTGAATTCATTGTTATTTTTTTTTCATCAATTGTCGGGTTCAATAAAATGAACACTTCACTCAAAATAAAAATTATTAGCCTTTCTATTTTTCTTGTTTATGCTTTAAAGCATATTAAAACCAAAAAAAAAATTTCGACACTGTCCCTAACAAAAAATAATCAGCTGTATGTCACGTGATTCGGTAATGGAGAACATGATCCGCTAAAGGAGAAAACATCGTTCATCAAAGTACAGCGATAATTCTTATTTAATCAGTGGTTGTCGGGAAAGAAATATATGATGTTATAAGTCAAGCATGGTACAATAAAACAATGTTGTACTATGAATTTAACTCGGGCTTGGTTACGCACTATCAACGCGAATTTACTTAGTGATTCGTTAAAGGCAACCTCACTGAAATATATCATACAGCCCTTCGGATTTGATCACTCCTGACCGTATTTGATCACCTCATAATACTCAAAGAATGATTCCTTATTCCTTAAATAAATTCATTCGAACCAAACAAGATTTGTTCCTACGAAACCACGAAGTAAAGTAAAGTAAGTTAGTAAGTTCTCGAAATAAACACTATTTATCTCTATTTATTGGGGCAACACTTTTTGGTATTGAAATTAAAAAAAAATATATACTCTACTCTTGTCCGTTCTTTTAATGTTTGAGAAGCGGTAGGAGATTCAGAACATCTAATTTTAATTAGATTGATTTGTAACATTTACTTACTGTAAAAAATTTGAAATGTATCTGTGAAGTATTTTAGATATGTGCCCTCAATACGATCTATGAAAAATAGTAATACGATCTATGAAAAATAGTAATGCTCATGATTTCATGTAGGATTATATAATAATTATAAAAATGGAAATAATTTATTGAGCCATATCACTACTTCTTCAAGAACTGTTTATTAATATCTAAAGTTCTTATAAGAATAAATTAATGCCAAAATTCTTAGTGTACAAGGCCATCACAACAGAGAGTTAAAAGAGGTACACAGAATTTTAAGATATCGATAGTACATAATTTGTATTAACTTCGTTCAACCCCCCCTCCCCCCCCCCCCCAAAAAAAAATTAAAAAGTCGTGCCTATGAACGTGGCAACGTATTGTGGTAACGAAATCTAACATGATCTTGAATGGAATGTCACAATCTGATTAAAAATACAGATTTCTACAAAAGCACAAATTAAGTGCACTTTGCTCTGTTGTAGCGATCTGTATTTTAATGAGATTGGGAATGTCAGATCATGTTTCATTTCCTACATAATTATATTGCCAGGAGGGGACAAGGACTATATAGTGTAATTTTTAAAGTTTGAATTTCCCATCCCCCCCCCTTCTAGATCCCTCTAGTTCTGCGCACGAGTCATATAAAGGATGTCATACAAAATACTGACAATGATTGTAGAGATATGAAAATGCCAATATCAAAATATTTTTTTTAATGCAAAGCAGTGGGTTTGGGTGGGGTTTTTTTATATAGAGAAAAAATTGTGTAACATTAGAACATTATTTTATTTATATGTTTAAGAATACTAGAACTAAATAGGTCATTATGTCACATCATCATTTGTGTTATCTTTGTGATTTTTTTTCTCTTGGCATTAATTAGCATACAAGATTCATGTCTCCATACATAAAATATGAAGAAAAGGAGAGAAACATCAATGAATGTTTACTGCAAAATCAATATGCAGACGTGTGGAGATGCAAGCATATTGGTTACTGGTTTAAAAGCAATTAACCTAATTCTGAATTTGAAAAATAACTTTTTTGCTTATTTCTAATTAGGCTTAATAATCAATAATAAACAAAACTAGACACACTCTAGGATTTATGTGTGGCTAAAGTTGATAAAATATTATTAATCTTTATCATCTATACCAAAAATGTTCTGTTCATACAACTATATACCAGTATTGCATATGACAGCAACATTTCATATTGACAAAGCTAAAACAATATGTACTGCATTACAAAGCAGGCACGTAGCATCAAGGGGGTAGGGGACAGTGGCAGCGCCCCCCCCCCCCCTTTCAAAAGGATGCTACGTGCCTGCAAAGACTTCTCACAAAGACTCTTCACACTCTTATCTCAATACTAATGTTGTAGTCTTTCTATTTAACACCCTATCCCTATAAGCATTCCCTTGGTAATCTTCATCTATCAAAAAATAACCTCCTCTTGGTAACTGTTACCATGATGCATAACAAAAATCAAATCATACATATCTTTTTCATAAACATTAATTCTTAATGTCCATGCATAAATCAAAATTCCTAGCTAACTCTCCTTTCTCCTTTGCATTTTATTTTATACATGTTCCATGCTCACATCAACAGTTTTTTGTATTAGTTTTGTTTTGTTTTTTTTACATTGTTTAATTTGCAAACAAAACAGGGCTGGGTTTTACAAAAGAACTTACCGACTTACGATCAAATTAATGTTTTATTCTAATGGCTGTAAAATATAACTGTGGAAATCAAAATACACGTAGTTGTAAATAAATGGTTTTATATAAATTTTGTTAAGTAAAGATCATGCTACAAGACTGAAAATATTAACGACTTTGTCACAAGTTCTTCTGTAAAACACGGCCCAGTTTTTCTAGGCCTTGGGGCTACATCGCTGAACTGAACAATAACTCTGATCATACACGTATCAGCTTTACGGTATCAAATACAAAATATCTAGACAATTTAGAAGAGAAGATCTTGTTTAAAAGGATTTTTTCTCCACATATTCTAATGCTAAACATCAATTCCCTTTTGCTGTTTCAGTTTTCCAGAAGATTCTGAAAGATTTCCCCTTATTTATTCCAATGTCAAATTCACCCACCCCCAACCCCCTTTACGGCCCAT
Organism: Magallana hongkongensis; assembly: GCA_016163765.1. Lineage (NCBI taxonomy): Eukaryota > Metazoa > Mollusca > Bivalvia > Ostreida > Ostreidae > Magallana > Magallana hongkongensis. The sequence goes on from WFKH01010931.1 coordinate 48,499,825, forward strand.
GGCCCCACCCTACCCCCTAGATCATGATTTGAACAAACTTGAATACACTACCTGAGGATGCTTCCACACAAGTTTCAGCTTTTCTGATGTGGAAAGTTTACGGACGGATGCCAGACAAAAAGAGATCAAAATAGCACACTTGAGCTTTCAGCTCAGATGAGCTAAAAATCATTGATAATGACTGAGCTTATATTGAAATATCAGTGGTGAAATCATATTTTTGTGGCTGATTTTGATACTGTATTGTACTGTATTGATGTAATTAGAATGATAGATATAAAAATAGAAGAATATTTCATTTCAACAACTCATGGAAACATTTTTCTTCAATATTTATTAGTTTTAGCACTTACCGGTAGTCTAAATGAAATCACAGAGAGAAACAATGTTAAACATTTATTTATATCACATCTCACAAAGATATACACTGATCCCGATTGACTACGGCACGTTGTGCAATCCCGTAATGGACAAGTTACACACACATATTCACACATAAATTCAATTAAACTAAAATTAAAACACAAGGACATTTATAGTCTGTCCTAAGTTATTGCTTCCATCACTTTTTGATTATTTTTAATAAAAATACACATACCTGTGAAAGAAATGCTGTTGATATCGATAAAAGGGAAAATATCCAAGATATCTTCATTGACAAATTATCATTTTTCACTAATAAAAGTTCACAGGAACGAAAACAGATTTCTTATGGAGATTTATAATGGGAAATGTTTACATCTTTTCTCCATTCCGAACTCACTCGGAATACCTCGCACAATTTTTCAACGTTATTATCCGGGCTTAATTATGGCTGATGCAATGCAAAATCCCCGTAGACTTTCTATTTTGGGATGTGTATTGAAACCTGAAGCGGTAGAAGGGGCGTTTCAAAACAGATAATCTGGACATTTTTCATATTAGTGAATGAACGTAGTGTGAGCACAACGGTATTTATGATTATCGAAATATCAAGCGAAAAGTGGTGGAAGCAAAAACCCGGGACAGAGTATAGTAAATCTTGACATCTTTTGTTTTTATTTTCCATCAATCAATTTACGTATACAAATATATGATTATAATTTAAACAGGTAACACTGCTGGTAAAATTGCTAGCCTCTTCCAACCTGATTAAAATCAGATCCTTGATCTGCTCCTTTGGAGTTTTTTTTATTGACAAATTATGGACAAATTTTGATCAGAAAAGCTCACTTGAGCCTTCAGCTCAGGTGAGCTAAAAATTACCTGGAAAACTAGCTATCAGATTGACTGAATGAAGGAATGTCACAATGATCCATATGGACAGAGACCAGTAACACTACATGCCTCTACCATATCATGGCAAGGCATAATAGTCATGAAACAACTCTTTGTACAAATACTGTAAGTTCAATAGTCATTATTCATAATTGGAATATTGGCACTCCCCATTTAATCCCAAGTAAATACTACTGGCATAAAATCACTTCTTTGAAACTTCCTTGATATTGGATTATCACTGGCTTAAGAGCGGTGAACCTCTAGGAGACTTATCATTTGTCACTGATTTGATGAAATTACTGTATAAAGGGTTATTTTCGTCCCCCGTTTTTTTGCCCTCTACACTTGCAAACGATTTTGCACCGTCTTGAATTTGCTCAAACCCAGTTGTGTTAATGTAATACTCTTTTAAATGAACACAGTAATTAATTTTTTTTTTAATTCACCCAGTCTTAAATTCGCCTGCTGACAACGAGGGCGAAAGGGGCGAAAATAAAACGGGGGCAAATATTTCCTTTTATACAGTAGATGGGGATCAAGGCCTACAAATTGGTACATGTAAAAAAGAAAATAAATCATCACAGATAAACATTTAGTTTCATAAATTGACATTCTGTAGCGAATACACTGTTCCACAATGGAGGAATGTTTCCCACAACAAATGAAGAAACAGGAGGGACTAGTTGATGGTGCCATATTGACGACTGCTCGGTTCAACTTCCACAACTATTTCCTGATCTTTAAGAAGAGGTTCGTTTGAAAGTGTGTCAAAGTCCTCACGTCCATAATACTTAAATTGCAACACTAGCTAAATATTGGTTAGGGAAACACAATCTTATGTTTTATAGTTTCAATTTAAGTCCAAGTACGGAAGAAAGGAGGTTAAGAAAAGGAAGAATCTTTGCAATACATACCCAAATACATGTATTATGATCATTTTCCAAATACATATTTTGTTTCTAATGAAAACTTTGCAGCATAATATACATTAAAACCGTTATTTCATGTGAGGGTGAAGAAAAAACATCTACATATTTCATGTACATGTATTTAGTTAAGATTAAAATGCATAAGAAACCAAAATTATGTGGCACAGACTTCCAACTCTCTTTGACGTATACATATATGTATTAATGTTTAATATATATCAGAAAGCCAACTTTATATTTATGCATATACCCTACCTATATACTGTATATTCATTGGATAAATTCTCAATAAATGACCAGACATGCTTATACATGTACCGGTACTCAAATGTTTTTAATTTGAAATTATTTACACCAGCAAAATTTGAAATCCTGTGACTAAAGTCACTTATTGACTTGGTTTTTTCATGGTTTACACTAATAAAGCTAACCACACTATAATGGCTATTTCATGTTTTTGAAGGATACAGAAAAATCAAGAAGGATAACTCCCAGACTCCCTACAAGCCAGGGAATGTGTCGTATAACATACACATCGTCCAACTGTCTCACTAATATAGCTAGTCCATAGGTCAGGTTTCCAAAAATAGCCAGCCAAAACATGAGGATGGAAAGGCCATCTGTTGACTGCCTTTTAAACTAAAACAAAAAGTTCATATGAAATAACACTGGTACTTCAAAAATGTGAGTGTGGTTTCTTACTTTCTTAAATCAGTATTTGTTGGCATCAATTATCATGAATTTTGAAAAACACGCAACTTCAAGAAAAGGCTCTATACCAAAATTTTTTGACAAATTTCATATTTTGATGAAATCTGAAGTAAATCTGCTCAAGAATGCAATCTGAGAAAATTATTAGTGCTCAACAAATTATGATAAAATCATAGTAATTGAGCCATGGTTCCAATTAAAATGCATATAGATGTCAGTATATAAGCATCTAAAGGTGTTGTATGAAAAATTAAACTATGGTGTAAGTGTCATCAAAATTTGTTGTGATTATTTCCAGTAATTAATTTGATTTTTCTGTATTCTATTTAAGTCATTCATTCAGGTTAACAGAATATTATTAATCTATCAAACTATTCAATAAATCTTGAGTAAGTTTTATATTATATAGCCTGTCCTTGAAAACAATCATAAAAATTATATCAGACATTTATACAAGTACCGGTAGTTCATACAAAACAGAGTTTGAATTAAGCATCTTTTCTTGTCATCTGTGCAATCTGTGATCAATATATGGCACAGTAATGACTGCTGTTGTACCTTGTCAAAACTGGTGGTTACAGATGCCAACTAAGATGACATTGACACCTTATTTATCAAGACTGAATAATTGACAACATTTTCACTAAATGACCAAATGAATAACAATCTAGTTTTGTTCATAATTTTAAATAAGTGAAGAGGACAGGGTGGGGGGGGGGGGGGGGGCCTGGGAATTCATTTTTATTACTCTTCTGTTAAACTAGGCGACAAATTATTTGGTCACTTCCAGACATGCACTGGAGTTATACAAGGAGATAACTTAAGTCCTAATTTATTTAAGATTCATCTTAATGATTTATTAGATTAGTTTTCAAATTCCAAAAGTTTTGTTAGATGAAGCTATGAATCATCTATTATTCAATGCTGATGACATGGTACTTCTCTCCCCAACTGCCGAAGGCCTTCAAGAAAAACTTAACTTATACTGTAAGGACTGGTGCCTTAAAGTTAATACACAGAAAACAAAAGTTATTGTTTTCAATGCCTCCGGGAAACACATTAATCTCCCTTTCAGCATTAATAATAGCAACATTGAGTGTGTTAAACAATTAATATTTACATTCAGTGTGTATTTCCCCTTATGTTTGCATTGGAAATCTGCGACGTTCAATTTTCTATGAATACACTTGGGTAATTCATGCGCCATGAGCAAAAATAGAAACGTCACCACGTGTTTTCAGTATATTTATTTTTGTTAGATTAAATAAAACTTCCAACCTTGCATAACCAATTTGATATGCACTTTTGAAAAATAATCATTAGATTATATCTATTCCTTAATTATAAAGATTTTTCTCTACAAACTTTATGGCACTATATTTTTAGCGGTGGAAGAAAACTAAATAACATGTTGATATGGCTGTTCCATGTATGTTTCATATCCCTGACTGAGAGCGTATTTAATGGATTTACAGCGACGATAAACATATATTTCACACAAAAAAATATCAGTATGAATATAAATATAAGCATTGAATGCTTATTTTTGGATGTCGTCGGTCCTATGACACACCAATGCGGTACAGACAAATTATCATACCGCGCTAACGCGCGGTATTCAATTTGTCTGCACCACATTGGTGTGTCATAGGACCGACGACATCCAAAAATAAGCATTCAATGCTTAAATGCATCAGGAACACTGTGTAGTGCTAAAATTGACTGTTGCAACAAAGCCAAAAAAGCTTACTTCAATTAAATTGCAAAAAAGACTTTTTAACCTTTTATTAACCCATCAATCACAACTGCTTTAAATATATTTGACCAAACTATCAAACCTATTATTTTGTATGGCTCTGAATAATGGGGATTTTTTCATCCATCAACTTCCAAATTTAGAAGAAATCCTAATATAAAATTAGATAAAATATACCAAAATCTAAAGGTTGAAATTCTACTTCTTCAATTTTATAAACATTTGCTAAAGGTTCATTGTAAAAGCAGCAACTTTGCTGTCAGATCTGAGCTAGGACGATTTCATGTACACTTTGATATTATTAAAAATAGGTTGTTATATTGGCACAGACTTAGTAGAAACACTTCAAGATTTTCCATTACTCAGTGAGGCTTTTAAATGCTCTAAAACACTACATCATAATGGATTTACTTCATGGTACTCTTGCATCAACTTCCTTCTAATTCATATTAACATTAAACCTAATGACCCTTTAAGTATGTCACATTCCAGATTTAAAGTCACTTTAAAAAAAATATTATTTAAATTCTATAACACTATATGGGAAAATGATAGGAATTTATATATAGGATGGTAAATTATGTACATTCACTAGCATAAAGACTAACTTTTAATTTTGAACCATATCTCAATATTCTAACAAATTATCAACATAGATTTGTAATAACAAAATTTCAAATATCAGCTAAATGACTTAAATTGGTCGATAACAAAAAATACCCAAAGAAGATCGTATCTGTACCCTTTGTGATAAGAACGATGTACAGGATGAAATTCATTTTCTTCTTGGATGTCCCCATTGAAATGTGCAAAGGTAGAACTTATTGTTCTGTGTATTACTAAATGTCCAAACTTTCAGTCTCTTTCTTCTAATAATAAATTTTTTTTGGATTCTAACAAATGAAGACCCTGCAATTTTGAGATCACTTGCAAAATTCCTTCAAAACCTCCATAATTAATAAATTTGTAACTTATTGTCAGTTAGACGATTTACCATTTATCAATTACTTTGCAATATTATCAATGTGCCTGTTTATGTGTCTATATGTGTACACACTTGTATTTAAACATCATTTTGTATACATGTGTTCTATCTTTTGGATCATCCTCCTTCTTGTGACTGTAAATCTTTGTTGCCCCTTTGGGGGCCCAAATTGGTTCAATAAAATCTTGTATCTTGTATTAACACCTGAAAAGACCAAATGAATACTTACATTTTTGTATAACTGGGCTGATCTTGATCCTATGTAGAATATACTGGAGACTATTCCTATTGCATAGCCGATCTCATCTTTAAATCCCTGCATAAATGTTTAATATTTCATGAAATATACCGGTAAATTAAAATGTGACCCACAGGCAAAATTGGTCACTTACCATTCTGTTAAAATTGTGCAGGTATACACATTTCGCTACATATTTCAAAAGTGACAGGTTTTGAATGATTTTGCGAAAATTTTAAGATGCACAGACTATGTGCAACCACTGATCAAATATCGGTACTTTAGTGTTACAGCATCAAAATACAGAGTAGACAGATTGTTGATAAGGTTGATGTTTTCAAAAAAAATGTAATTCATGTTTATAAAAAATGTTTTCTATTTTATCAGTCAATTATCATGGTCATAGCCAAAGGGATTTCACTTCCTTATAAAGAACTAAAGCCACTAAGTACCAAGATCGGCCCTGTCACCAAAATAAGTGAAACTCTCTCAAATAATACTTTAAGATTTATGTGTTATTAAACACTTTATTTTTTCACATTATCTTTTCTGGTTTTCTTTTTACAGTCATTCAAACTTGGTATTGTTTCTAATGTTCACTATGACGTTATGACGTTGACGTGTTCATTATAACGTCATAAGAAAAATGTTATAATATATATGAAGATAACATGTACGTAATGACCATATAGTACAGGCAACGCGGATCCTGTATTTTCCACGCACCCCCACGGTCCAAATTGCAACACGGTTAAAGACATATGTCTCTGGTAAAACCGCGTACACCCACGGTAGGGTCTCGACTAGCAAGACAACACCGTCTCGGTCTTGACGATCGATTGCAGGTGAAGAAAAGAATCGAACCGAAATTCCAGTTATATCCGTCGATTTAAAAAAAAATTGACAACTAAACGGAACTATCATTTTATTCATTAATGGAACTATCTAAAATAACAGATGATATAATTTATATATTTTTTAAATATTGTTAAATTCAAAGCGTTGATTTTAAAACATCAGCGATCCTATTTTATTTTGTTTTTTGATGATGTATTTTTACAAAACATTGAAATTGAAAAAAATAATAAGTATGTTTGTACTTCTTTCTTGTTTTTTCTTCAATCTCGTTAAATTGTGAAGAAGTATTGAAACTTTTCTATTTATTTATGCAAACTGCATATTTCAAATTAATGAAATGCTCTTGCCGATTTATTTCCGTGAGACCGAGTTTCAACATTCAGCCAGTATGCAATCGTATTCGAAAAAAGGAAAATATCTCTTTACATGTATTATATTGATTTTATTTGTATTTTATGTGTAGTTTAAGCTCTTAAGAGCAAGGTTTCCTGTACAATTGATATGTACGCAGTCTGGAAAACCACATCATGTAAGAATATTCGCGAAGCTTGAGGTCGCGAGGATATATTTCAGGTTGACATCAGAGTATTGAAATAATTAGTGCTGTTCTCTTATTATAACCTTATATGCTTTTTTTATTACTGCTGTCTTTAACTCGATACATTAAGGTGTTATTCTTTACAAGAAATGGAAATAGGTAATTATTTTGCATCACAAAACAACATGGTAAACTGTACATGCGTGGATCTAGGGGGGGGGGGGGGGGGCTACAAAAAAAAAAGATAAAAAAAAGTATGCCCCCCCCCCCGCGGCCAAAAAAAACCTCTTTACCCCCCCCCCCCCCCCCCCCGGAAACATTTTCTGGATCCGCGCATGCTGTACTTGTTATTAAATGCATACATCACTATTTACTTTCAAAAATTCAAAAATCAAATGCAATTGCAAACTATTTATGTACACATTTCCTTTCTTGCGTATAGTAAGTTTAAGAGTCGCGATTATTTCCTTTGTATAGTGATTAGCAAACCCAGGGTAGAAAACGGCATGCCCTGCGGATTTTCACACCTGTTCAAGACAAAAGAAAAACAAATTGCGTACGGCTTCATCTACAACGCCACTCCTTTCCTATCTTCCAGAAGTGGTTTTTTGAGTGTCGTTGATCCAGATATATCCAGATACGAATTCATGATCGGAGAGAGAGAGAGAGAGAGAGAGAGAGAGAGTTTTAGGCGTAATAATATTCATATAATTAGTATCCACAAAAGAATATACATGTAGTATATTGTGATTGAATCCAGCCTGAGTCTATGTGCTTTACCCCTGTCAATCAAATCAGCCCGCGAGCTGCTCTATGTGCTCCTTCCAAAATAAGGGAAAACAGTTTTGTCCAGTAGCTTTCATTTAAAGTTAAGAAAAAAGAAGTATGTCTAACAATTACTTTACACTGTTTGTGATGTTTAATTTAATTCATTTTTGTTAATGATTAAAAGAGCGTTTATCTACATCTTTTAATAATTATATATCCATAAATAATTATTTATGAATTTTTTATGTATACATTTTTAAAAATATAGTTATTTATTTCTTTAAAATATTTTTTGGTCAATAAAAGAAAGAAAAATTATAAATAATTCCCAGCGAAAATAATTATTACAATCACAAATACTGATAATATATCGGGTATATGTTCATATTTTCTTTCAAGAAATAAATGTATTTCCTTTATTTCTTCAAGTTGATTTTTTTTTTATTCCTGTATCTATTTCCTCATTAGGATGCAATGTTTTAAGTTTAATTAACAAGAATAACAAGCAATATTTATTTCCTTTCATTAATCTTTTATTTTTAAAATGCATTCCTTTATGTTTTCCGCAAGTGTTTATTAAAAATTTCGTGAACCAGAATATTTATGGAATGAATTATCTAGTTACCGGTTGCACTACGGTTGACAAGGAAACGTAAACAGTTTATACTGTCATGCATGTATACGTAGCTTACCAAACGTTGTCCAATCCTTCTGATAAAAAATAAAGGAACAGATTCGCTAAATTTATTATTATTGATTAACAAAGGCCAAGATAAAAATATATTAATTCTCTGATTTACATCTTATCTGGGTTTTATTTTCATGTTGGGTGACCCCTCCCCAAGCATGACCGGCGTTTCATGCATGTATTATTATGTAACGATAAAAATAGGGGAAAAAAGAAAGCTTTGGTGCTAGACATTTATTCAAGATGCTTTTTTAAGTCATAAGCTTAACTGTTTATCAAGATCAATCTTTGGAACAAAGAAAAGTCACACTATATAGTTTTGTGAGGGCACAGAGGTGGATCCAGTAACTAGAGCGGGGTATTTGTTTATGTTACATGTATATCATTTGGTTAAATTGATGAAGAAAACTACTTATCTTGTATGTTTCTATTTTTCTTAAGTTTGTCCTGGTTTGTGAACATAAATAATCTTTATATATTTTAATTTATTTTCAATATTCAAGAGAGTAACGTTACGTAGAACTGGTTTCGAATGATGAAATGTTCAGCGTATGATAGTTTTTTTTTGAAAATTTATTTATTTATTCAATTAGACCTTACGAATGATTCCATGTAGTCTCTTTTTTATTCTTTTCTGTTTATTTAACGTTTTGATGAAAAATACCAAAAATCCACATGCATGGAATGAAAAATTCCGGTTATTTGCAGAAAGTATAAGTTTAAAATGCAAATAACCCCCAAGCCTTGATCCAAAAACTATTTTGATTTTTTGGACACAATTTTATTGCTGATTTTTATTTTTTCAATACTTTTTAGATCGAGGCGTGGGGCGATATAAATTTTTTTATCCAAATTGGTGACAGGTAGCAAAATTTGCCAAAAACTGGTGACCGATACCGGTTTAGCTTCTTATAATATATATCTGCATGAGTTTTCGCGGAAAAAATGCCACGGATTTTTAAGAAAGAAGGTTCAAGCTTTTTAATATTATGATAAATTTTACAATATGGGAGACTTCATTTTACTCATAATCACAGGGCTGATTTTGACACTTCGTGGCTTTAGTTCTTTAAATCTTGAAGTACTTTGAGAGATATTTTAAAATGGTTAAAGAGAGACTTTGACAAATGTTTCCAATTATCCTCACTGAGTGATATTTTCAATACCTAGTTATATGCACTTCCCCTAAAAAAAAAAGGTACAGTAAAACTCATTAAGTAAGAAAATGGATAAAGCAAACTCTCAGATATAACAAAGTTCAGTGAAGTTTACTGCAATATCCTCAACAAGTCCTTCAAAACTTTATAATTATAACAAACTCAATTATTAAATATTTACGGATATAGCGAATTGATTTTGAGTCCTGTAGAGGGGAAAAATAACCAAATTTACATGTTTTACTACGGACTTCTTTTATAGTTTAAAAAGTTAGCAATATCAATTGACATAATTGTTTGAATAAAGTAATTTCCACATAAATCCTTTAATTTACAATCTGATTATATTAAATTTCAAAAGAAAGTATTTTGATTCAATGCTTCAAAAAGCACAAATGATAGTCATGTAAAAGAAAACACATGTATAATTGCTATGCTTATTATCATAAAATTGTTATACAGATATAACAAATTATGGATATATAGCACTTTGCTTTAACCAAATTTCACATTAACTGCAAAAATTAACCACTTACGTGAAATATCACAGCATTATGTTGCAAGTTGCTGGCCAGCAAACTTCTGCCAGCTGGGTGCTGCATTATATGCATGTTTGAACCCTGGTTTTGAAATGGTGAAACTGCGTTATAAAGAGCAGGTCCCAAAATATTAGTTCCGAGAAATGCACCCGTAAAACATAAAACAATTTTTGGCAAAGTCCCTGGTCTGTATTCTCTTTGTTCTGAAACAGACATTAAAAAGACTGAACATTAAAAAGGGCAAATTGTTGATGTACCAGTACAATATTACATTTAACCAATAAGTTCCAATAAGTTGGCAAATGGGCTTCACCGCTCACCTAAACTCTTCCCTTCGTAGCTAACCTGCTTCACTAACTCCCCCCCCCCCCCCCCACCCTTTCTAAACAAGAAAATGTCTTTTATCTGACCCAGTTTAAGATTTGAAAGTGCATTGGGGCTATCTGATTCTGGAAATGTAGATTTTTAAAACCCCAATTTCATACTTCCAACTATCTCCCCTTGGTGCTTTAATTGTTAACAAGGCCATTGACGACAACATTTTGGACAAAATTTGATCATAAAAGTTTATTTGAGCCTTCAGTATAGGTGAGAAAATTGATGTCACCAGTGACCCCTCTGAGATAACATCTTTATTCATTTCCATTAACTACTGAGAAACTTGTTCATTAAAAGTTAATTTTCAACTTGCCTTTTGCCTGTTTACGCTTCCATATTTGGTAAAAAATATATTGAGAGAAAAGGACTAGATCAGCAAACACAAAGTATATGGCAAGGTAAATCTGAAAAAAAAATGCATTTTTAAAATAAAATCAATTACATAAATACATGTATAAGAGTGCATTATTTGCTTTGTATTTCAAGTTTGAAAAGGAAATCACTTCCTGGCATAAATCAGAAAATTTCCCTCATTTCAGACAATATTTAACAGAAATTGTTGCATGAATTATAGCTTCTCTATTAAAGCTTCTGACATAAAGATTTCCATTACCACTATAATTTAACTACTGTGAATATTCCAAACATTTATTTAACATTCTTTAACTGCTCTTTATTCAACCTAACTTGATTCTTTTTACTCTGAAAGTGGTGTACATGATTTTTTTTAGAAAATACAGAGAAGTCTTAAAATGTTTCTATTACATGAAGGTCATCATCATTGACATGGGCCGAGCTATAAAATGAAGTAAACCAATTCTTTATGTTTAATTTTCTTGATTTTGACCATCAAGTCTACTATATTTAAAATTTTATCAATCGGGTAATAACAAAATCTTCACTCTTGAAGTTAAATTGTAATTTTTTCTATCATTTTGATTAATATATGAAAAACAGATATTTTTGGAGGTAGATTTTGAAATTTATCGAGCTGTGGACTTTGTTACCTGTAGAGGTAGCTGGTTGGTCAGGATAGCTCCCACTAGGTTTGTGGCATCACCCAGTGTCCACTGTAGGATCAACAGAATAGAGATCCCCTCCACACCTGCTATATTTCGGCAGTTCTTCACCATCTGACTGTTGATTAAAATATATTTATCGAATCATGCTTAAAATATATGTGAGAGACTCTAAGGTGCAAATGGGACTTGAATGTCCAATGGTTTGATCTACTCACCAACATGAACATTTTGGAACATCTTGCACAAGTTTTAAAAATTATCATTACCAGTAGGGTACTTTTGCAATGCTAAATTCCTGTACAGTTTTTAATTTTAGCAGTGTAAATAAACCTGACATAATAGAGGGGGCAATTCAAAACAGAAGTCTTGTTTTTTCATTCAACTGAATGAACAAACTTACCGCATATAGTTTGGACAAAGGTGCATGTACTTGTAATTTTTGTAATGGAGAGGGAACTTGGGACAGAGTATAGTAATACAGTGCTTAAGATGGTATGGGACACCTCAATATTGTGACATAATTCCTATCGAAATCAACAATAAAATCAAGTATAATTTTATAAATTTTTTCTTTTCCATAACCATTACATAACAGTGTAGTGCAATGGGTTAGAGCGTTGACTACGAATCTGTAAGTCATGAGTTCAAATCCCCCTGGGGCTTTTATAATTTTTACCTTTCCAAAATTTTTTAAAACATATTTTATGGTAATGCCTGGCATTTTATTGTAAAATTTGAAAATTTTAAAAACAGCAAAAGTATTTAGATTACAATGTACTTTTATCCCCATTAATATCGACAGGTGTCCCATACCATCTTAATTAAATACAAAGAAAATGCATCTGATTGGAGTTAATTGGACTTTTTTATTTGACTACCAGTAAGTCAGGCAACTTCAATAAGGTTTAATGTCTAATGACAGTCAAAGCCCTGCAGATACACACAGACAATCTGAGTATCAGTAAATTTTCCATCATGTACTTACGGAATGCTGACTACCATCCAGAATACCATGGAGGCCAGCCCCAGAGCCACAGAAGCGATCCCCTTGGGCTCCCACACACAGTCTCCCAGGACTTTGTAGATCCACTGGATTCCATTGGAACAGTTAGCATCTGTTACATTACTCACATCACTAGTCAGTATATGGAAGTAGGAATCCACTATGAGTAGTGGCCCTCCAGGCATTCCGCAGGCTGCCTGATCAAAAATAGAACTTCTTTTATATAACAACTGAGCTCAAATCTCATGAAAAATATAACCAAGTATAAAACAATTAAACATTATAAATTCAGGTAGATTTGAAGGTCATTACCTCTAATTAGAGCTACTTAGAAAGAATATTAATAGGGCACTGTAAAAAGTATGTGTAGGACCGTGGATTCTGCTCTACATGTCTTGAACCTAGACATAAATGGAAAAGTATTTAAGATTAATTCAAATGAAAATTTAAAAGATGAAGGAACCTACCAAAAGTGTTTCAATTTCTAATAACATAATAATGCCTTAGATGTTTTCTCTTATTAAGAGAAGTGGACAAGCATAGCGCTTGAAGACTATTCTGTCGAATTCACTAAATAGAGTACCTTAAAAGTACATCTTGTTAGAATTGATATACAAAAGTGTCATATGTATACAGCTATTTTCCCCTATACAACAATATTAAAATAAACATGCATTCATTTTATATTTTGTGCACTAAATATCATAAAAAAGGGCATTATAAAAACATGACTTTAAACTGAATCAACAATAACAGTATTTAAATTCCTGAAGTACTTAGGTCTATTTTTTGTCCATGTGTCAATATTTAACTGAGAATATTGAAAAGTGTAAAAATTCTGGGGCACCATATTCCTCTGTTTGTTGTTGTTTTTTTTCAAAACACAAAATACAAACTACTGGATTATGAATCCATGATTGCTAATTTTCAAAGATAACATTTATGGACTGTTGTTCTAAGTGACAATATGTTGATTTATTATCCAATTATAACCTGGAATACAATGGCAGCTGAAAGTGGCCAGTACTACATGTGACTGTAGGGCACAAATTTCTATATAATATTTGTTAATTTAACCATAGGTAATAAAATAACAACTTTACATGTGAAGTTAGTTTTAGGTATCTAAACCGGTCATACAAGCAAATGGTGTTTTATCTTTCTACAGAACTGGATTGCAAAATTACCAGCAATCGTAACTCAAGACTTATTCAAGAACATGCGAGACTTGTTTCACTTTAGATTTGGAATTACCTGTTTCACATGTGAAGCCGAAAGTTCAGCAAGTTCGTAGAAAAACAACACAGTGATCTTAACCCAGATTACTTCCTGATTGTCACCGGGAGGTACTGGCCCTACCTGGTATAATTGTTCTATATTCTGAATGGATTCTAGATAATAGTGAAAGGTAAGATTATGATATCACCATTTCTTTCCCCATTTCCAAAAGTCCGTGATCTCCTGATTGAGTGTTAATCAACTTGCTTTTTATGCGCACAGAATTAATAAACTATGACTTCCTTTTTGTTCATATAAATCAACATAATTAAAATCATTTTATCTTGCATCCAGGAAGTTCCATATTTTTTCAATTAATTAAACAATCAATTTATTAAAATCACTTAATAGAAAAAACATGAAAGATAATCCATGCAGATTTCACGTACAGAATAAAAAGATCGAAAAATTAAACTTTAGTCTGCACATTCCAAACACATTCATTTTTTTTTCTTAAATAATAAATTATGAGACTCAGTCACAAATTCATACAAAATTAACTATCGATTAACATGCCATTTTTTTTAAAATCTTCTTTTTCAAGACATGCACAGAGACATCAAATAGAGTTATTTTGCTGAGTACCAGCTAAGACATACATGTATATGCTATACATGCCAGCTAGGTAACAGCCATGTTGCTTCTAATCCCACAAGAGCTTCTGAGTTCAATTTAGGGGTGCTCACATCCAAAATGATAAAGATTAGAACTATAAAAATTAGGTGGGCTTTTAAATCCTAATAAATATATGACAAAACATCCAGTGAACAACTTCCAGTATACAAGAATCTACTTTATGTGACCAGTTCTCAAAATTGATGTAATATAATTAAATTCTAGTACATGTATCTATTTAGATGGATGACTCAGGATCAAATGATTTTATAAAGAGTATGTCATAGTGTATGTACCGGTAGACCTGTATGAGGGTTAAGTTTTCAGAAGTGTAATATAACATTCTTTTATAGTACAAGTTAAATAACAAGAGGTTTGTAGTCACAACATCAAGTATCATTTATTCGACCATTATTTTATGATACAGATCCTTATCTTACGAGAGAGGGAGAGAGAAAGAGAAAGAGAGAGAGAGATGCAATATTACTGGGTATATACCAGTACGTTTAACTTAGTCATTTTAGGAAAGTTTTTCCAATAGGCATATTACCGGTATTTGAAAACATTTATCATGACCATAGAGCTTATTTCTTTCTAATCAAAAGCTTACATGTATATACCTATTGGAAGAACTTTCCTAAAATGACTAACATATATACCCAGTAATATTGCATCTCTCTCTCTCCCTCTCTCTCTCTCTCTCTCTCTCTCTCTCTCTCTCAGATAAGCATCTGTATCATAAAATAATGGTCAAATAAATGATACTTGATGTAGTGATGAATTAAGAGTACTTTACTTACTTAGTACACTTAAAGAGAACAGAGAACATCATGTGTCTCCAGTGAAACCCGGATGGATCTATTCACCCTCTGTCTATCATACACATAGATACATGCATTATCAACCTGATGCACTCAATTGCATCAAAAGTTGTCTAAACTCTGTCCCAGGCAATTGTTTTATTGATTAACACACATGCCTATCAGTAAAAACAAATTTGAAATAAATATAATTTTAGGCAAAATGTCAAAGAAATTTTCATTGACATTGGTGTCCTTCAATCTACTAGCTAATAAGATAGAAGATGGCTTTTCATAATAGGAATCTTGAGATATGTTCATTGAATGTAGCAAATGAATACTATTAAGAACCCTGAAGTATTTATTAACATCAAATTATTGAAGAAAAATGTGACACAAAAAGTTAAACATCTTGGGACAGAGTATTTTCCTTAATTCATTCACAAATTAAGACAGCACTGAAAAAAAATCTTTATACAAAATTCTTGATAGTGCTTTAAACTAATCATCAGATACCCATGGAGGTCCGATTTTTTTCTTCATCTCCCATGAGCATTAGATTTACACCTATATACTATACAGTGATTCAAATCTATGGGATAAAGGATGCAACCCAGCTTACATTAACAATATCAGACTCGCATTCATGATATTGCAGCTTATAATAGAGTGAAAAAAAGCTTCAATTTGCCATGTTCCTTTTGGGACCACTGACCATTGGGGGTGCACAATAATTTACAAGGGTTGTGATGTATTTTTTACTATCAGTTAAGGTTTTACAAGGTAGCTATGGTAACATTTGTAAAAAGTTTTTGCTGAACTTGATATATACATAATAACAAAAGTAAAACAATTACATGTAATATAATATCATAATTCATCATGAATAGCACTACTTTATGTGTTTATTTATTATGACAATTTCATATATCAATTTATAGAAATAAAATAAAATACTTATATGATCTATTAAGTATCAAGTTTCATATTTGAATCATAATTTTTTTGTTTTCATTCAATGTAGATGTATAATCCTAGTTTAATGGTTGGTATGGGTATATCTGGCATTTGTACGTAAGAGAGTTCAAACATGCAGATCAGCAATCGCCATGAAAGTATCATCAATACGTAAGATCATCTACAAGTAGTGTCAGATACCGCCAATGGACTAACTATGCATCATAAAGGTTTTCTAACACGTGTAAGAATCTTTATTCAACTATATCATGTGTATAAAAATACTGTTTCCTACCTATATATTCCAACTTGAAATTTTAACTAACAAAACAACTATAACAGGAGACTATGTTCTTAGTACACATTGTGTGATTCCATGACATTGTACCAGTACTATTACAATAGATATCCTTACAATACCATGTTAAATTTTGCATGTACAAGTATATTCTAAATATAATTCTGTTTCATCTGCAAACAGATTGAGAGCAAGTAGAAAGAAAAATCAAGTATGATTTGTACATATAATTTTAATTTGTACTCGCACTGGTTCTGATAATGACATTGATCTGTAATTAGATTTGATCAAAAGTGATGGTAAATTAATTTAAGAAACAGATCATGGGATTAAAAAGATACATCTAAACTACCAGCATTTACTTCAATTTATTCAGCTGTAAGTGCTCTGGGTGAAGTGTTCCTGTTATCACTAAGCAGCATTTTTTCTATAGAAGAATTCACCATTCTCAATCCAATAAATTTAGCTTATTTTGAAAACATTCAACAGCATGCAGAAACAGATCAAAATGACAATGTAATCATGGTAATTATTGCTGATTGTAAAAACAGAATAACAAACTAAAATGATAGAATAATTTGTAAATGAAAGAATGAGAACTTAATTGTTTATTCTTTTAATTAAAACATAAATTAGCGAATCAAAAGTGCAATGTATATTAGTTCAGTACATTTTATCAATGATGCAGATCTATGAAGATCGAACTGTTGGGGCGCAAGCAGGGTTTGCATAATTATATGAAATGAAAATAATGTAAAAAATGTGAATAATTTGATATCTAATTGTACAATTGCTAAAAATTATATATTAATATAATAAGGAATCATTGTTCGAATATTATAAGGTGCATGAACAAAAGCCGAGCATATAACCAAATCTATCATAAAGCCCTTCAGGATTTATTAGATTTTATCATGCCCCGACCATTTTGATCACTTCATAATTAATACTCAAAGAATAATTCCTTATATTCCTTTTAAAATATATGTCATTGATGATATGAAAGAAATTAGTAATTTGATCTCTATATTATTCAAAATTTGATACCATTTTTCAAACCATAAAAACAACAAAAGTCCCAATTGGCAAGGAAAAAACCCTTGCAATAACTTTTTGTTCGAATAACCTTAATATACTGTAAACATGGTTATTATGGCAAGTTGAAAAATTGGCGATTTCTCATGTAGAGAATTGATGAGTGTTAATTTTGATGAAAATTTAATTTCAAGGGAAAACTATATTGACATAGAGTCACAATATTTATCTCTTTTTTCACACACTTATCATTGTTATTTATATATATGTTTGTTAAAATTCAGGATTGACACAAATCACACTAAAATAGAATAGCAAATTAAATTAGTCATATATATTATTATACTGGCGTGCGACCAGTTCTCGCCG
>WFKH01010931.1:48518406-48547426 GCA_016163765.1 Magallana hongkongensis
ATGGTCCTAACAGTTAAAACTTACTAATGACAGTAATTTGCTCCCTATGTTTTGATTTCATTGAGCGAAATTAATCGCCCGTGGTGAAAAAGAAGGTATAATGACAAGCATGTGATAATTATTGTAAGCTAGATAGATCTGAATTTTTTTAACGGTTGTTTATAGTGGTGCAGATTCAATAAAAATATTTTATCTCCAAAAACAAGTATACATATGTTTTATCACAAGGTATTCACTAATGTGACTCGGACCGTGATATGTCACTATTGATGAAAAAATCATAAAATATTTTACGATGATAGAGCAAGGGTTTAGTCATTTGTTTTATTTAAGATATGAAGTTTGACGAGTGGAAATTTTAACGAGAAAAAGGTAATCCTCAATATGGTCAAAATTTCCACGTTTACAGTACTTCAAGAGTTCATAGTATAAATTCAAAACCACAGTAATTTCATTATACATAATCATTTTATGAAAAGAAACATACATACAGGGAGGCTGGTATATCGATGTGAGAAAAAAACTGGTTTTAGGTCAGTCCATCACTCATCTGCAGTACATCTGGTAAGAAATGTATCACTTTTTTATAACCGTCTATAACGTGTTGTCAAATAATAAGTCCTCCTCCCTTGAAAAACAATTGGAGTTACCGTTCTTATATAAGAACGCCAACTCTTGAATCTAAATAAAAAATTAAATTAACAATTCAAAATAAAATTAAATTAAATACCTATAGTTATCTTCAAGTATTAGGCCTATATATATAATATATATAAAGTCCAAATATAACGTCAGGTGATCTCTTCAATGTTTGTGTCGTTATGTGACCTTTGACTGTGACGTTCGGCAATTGTTCGGGTCACGGAAACAACCGAACAGGCCGTCTCCTTGCAGACTAAGTAAGGTAGCCATTTTTTGACATTAAGACACAATCCTAGCCCATCCTGCTGATAATATGGATTAATTTTCAAAATCATTTTGTGAGTATGCTTTTGAAAGATGAAACATTCTAAGTCTTATGTTTTATTCCACCCCTATAGGAGATAGAGCTTGGAAACAAGCAACAAATCAGTCCTTTCCCAAGGACTCCATCATCGCGAAGTTACGTTGAAATGAATGAACGGAAGGTAAAGTCACCAAATTCAGCAACCGGGCATCATCAAGGACATTCCCAGCAGAGATCTATCACGTATCCTTATAGTTATTTGTTTATTTTCCAGTAAAAGTGCATACTTATTCCGTAGAAACGTCCTCAAAAAGGGACCAGATGCCGGGTAGAAACGCAACTTTTCAACCATTTTAGCTGAAAGTTCCCCAAAGCAAGGTCTCGAGATGCAAACATTCATTTGTCAATTCGTTATGCTACGCCAGTAACAGTTTAATTTAACTGTCTTCGTTGCATTATCATAGCTTGGTCTGCCGAAGCAAATTATTGTAGGCGGGGTCATGGCATGCCGCGATCACATTTCTCAAACGTGTTTTCTCGCTTGCTTGGAATTTGTTACCCTTTACTCAGTTGTTAGAGTGCCGATGGCCACTTGTTGTTTTGATTTGATATAACTTCAAAGTTTATGAGCAGTGCTGTTCTTATAAATTGGGAAGTTCGTAGTAAAATTTAGAACACGTGGACCAAATTTTACAGGAAAACGGAATTTCGTGCATGCGTAATACAGTCTGTCATGGCCATATGATACAATGGCCATTGTCATGGTATGTGGTTAATGAAGGAATTTAGTGTTTTATTTGATTGATGGGTTAATATTTCTGTATTGAATGATGTTCAACAGTTATCAATGGATGAAATTAAATGAAGGTAGGTTACATTAAAGAATAGAAGATACGTTTTATTTAAATGGCGAAGTTGTTTTCTGTACCATTAAATTTATGCTAAAAACCATTGTTGATCAACCCTCAACCTCTTATAGTATAGTAGTTGTGTATAAGCAACATAACTAAATAAAATGAAAGATTTATTATTTGATGGATTTTTTTTTCAAGAAATAGGGTATCATTGGAATCCATGTGTTTACTATATGAAATATAAATGTTGGTTTTATGTGCCTTGGTTTTATATATTCTAGAAATACTTAATTCTGTAATTTGTTGTTTAACATAGAACTTAGGGACATCTCAAATCTTTTGTAAATTATTTGTTATGTAACAAATACCTACTATGAAGTATGGTAAACAAAACAACATCTGCCTGAACTGTGTGGCCTGATAACATGCTGAGAATGCAGATTTACTGAGCATAGCAGTGGCTGTGTTAGTCTTGTCTTAGCTCTGCAGGAGTTCTGCTGCTGCAAAGTACATGTGTTGTTGTCAACCCTCATGCAGAGATTTCTGGTGAATTATTTACTCATCCTCCAAAGATAAATATCAAGTTACAATAGCTACTAAGTATTGATTTTCATTTTAAAAAAAAAAATTTCAAAAATTGTATATCAGTCTGAAACTAGTGAACAGTAACTTACCTGCCATGGTATTAAGTAGGTATAGTGTAGATAAACTACCATACATATTCATAATCTTGAGAAGTGCTGTGAACGTTGCCACATGTCAGGTCTTCCATGATTTATGGTTTGTTTTACTGACAAATATGTAAAACATTTACGAGAATGGGACAGTGTGCATGCACTGCAGGTTTGTCAAAGTTTTTTATATCCTGGACTATCCCCTCCTTGGGAGGCAGTGTTGAAAATTTAAGAAATTTCTATTATATGTCTTATGACTTCTAATGTGCCACCTTTGATACGATGATGTATGTTCCTTAACACCACACTAGACCTCATCAAAGAGGACAGACTCCCCCTCAGTATACTGGTAGTAAGTGTCCAATTTTTAAAAAATGAGTTTTATGAAACTTGCATTTAAAAAACTGTGTCCTCAGAACTATGGTAGTTTTTACTTTCAGTATGTCTAAATGTATTTTTTTTCTAAACATAATTCATAAAATCGTATTTTATTTGATCAGGAGGTCCAGAAGACGTCCCACAACAGTTCTACCAACAGCCCTTGATTAAACAGGTAAAGTCGAAGAAACAATTTACAGAGAGTATCTTCCTGGAGTTGTTGAATTTAGTGTCTGTTACATGTTTTTCAAATTTTGCAGTTTAATATACCACCACCACAGGCTCAAGGGCAGAGCACAGGGTACCCTCATGATCTAAACAAACAGTCCCAAGTGCCCCCTAGACTCTCAGCACAAGGTGCTGGGCTGGTACAACCAGCTACAATGTATCAGCAAACGAACATGAGACCTCAAGGTTCCATGGTATGTACAGTTATCATTCAGTGAAAATATTTGTTATATAAATGAAATTTACCAGCATGGTTTATGCAGAGTTCATTATGTTTTCTACATCAAATATTGTGTCATGTTTTGGGGGGTTTTTTGTAGCCTTTTTACAGACAAACTGCTCCATCAGGGAGTGTGATAACAAGCAACCAATATCAACAGATTGCTCAGGCACCAAATTCACAATATTCACAGCCTAGCATGACAGCAACCTATCAGCTGATGGCGGCTCCTGGGCAAAATTTCCCAATTATCATGCAACCATCACTGGTAAAAAAAATCTATTCCATTTTTTTTTTTAAATCTGAACATATTTATTCTATCTATTTTGATTTAAAACATTTTTTAAAATGTATATCATTTTTTTCTCTGCAGAATATGCAGAACATGCAGCCACCTAGAATGCCTAATTCCCAGTACCCAAATATGGGTAACAGTAATCAACAAAATGTGCATTACCAAATGGCACAGCCCCCCACTTCTCAGACATACTACAACAATCCAGCAATGATGTATAATCCCCAGGCGAATCGCCCACCATCCAATCCACCTTTACAGCCTGAGAAGAGAGTGAAGAAAACAATAACGATTCAAGATCCTAACACAGGAAAAGACCTAACAAATGAAATTCTGCATACAAGAGAGTCGAAAGAAGGAGCATCGCATACATCCACTCCACCAAGTGGTCAGGGCTCAGGGTCAAGAGGAACTCCAGATACGGTATGAAAGAAAATCCGGACTATGTAGTAATGACAATTTCCATTTTAAGCTTTTTTATATGTAACTTTGGATGAATATTGGTTATTGTTACTTAATCAGTACATTAACTTTCAGACTGCTGCTCCTCCTCAAGTGACTCAAAATAGTAACATTGCAGCTCAGTTTGCTGCTCAAGTTGCTGCCACATTGCGATCAGAAGCAAGATCAGCTGAGCCAGCTGGTCACCCAGAAAATTCAGAGGAGCCACAAGTGGACTCGTCAACCTTAGCTAGTGAAGTGTCAGATATCCCTACCGAGAATGATCAGACAACCTCTGTTTCTGAAAATGTGGACAGTGCATCATTAAAAGATGTTTCAAATGAACATTTAGCTGAAGCTAAAAGTAGTTCCCAAAGTCTTTCAAACAGTGTGTCGGACTCTACTGGAGAAGAGAGCTCTAGAGAGCCTAAGGACTTGTCTGTAGAGAAAAGTGAGGCATCCGTTCCCATCACAGGAAATGAGCCTCCGTCATTATCTACCTCTACAGCAGCTGCATCTGCAGAGACAACCCCAAGTAGTGAAGTGCAGGCCTCAACATCTGAGGCCTTAAAAAAGGAAGGTGTCTCTCAGTTAACCCAGGAGCAGGAGGAGAAAAAGGAGGTGGTTCAGCAAAAAGAGAAGGCTAGCTCAGAAGATGTCTCTAGAGATGTCAAATCAGAACCAGCCACTGATGTTCCACATAAAGAAACAGCTGGTAGGTTCAGAGTCATTGATGAACTTGTAAAATTTATTGTTGATGCTTAGATTATTGTTGATGGTTAGCAATCTGGTGTTGGTCGTCTTACATTCATTTATGATTTACAAAATGTAACATCCTGGTCAAGACTTGGCTACATCATAAGGGAGAAAAAGTCACAAAGATGACAGATAAATTGGTCATTTAAATGACTTGATGCTCTATGTTTGGATTGTCTTTACTGTGAAAAGGTAGACACAAATTTTAGATAATTGACTTGGGTCATTAGGCCAACATAAACTATACAGCTTGATCAGGTAAATGCATATTATTAATTGTAAAAACACAATGGTTCTTAATTTGCATTTTGGAATGGTGGCTACCACACACCATACAGATAGTGTCTTGTCTTCTCAGAGCTTTTCTCTGAAATGTGGGTCAGTATTGAAGAAATATGCATAATGGCCAACTTGACAATGTCCTAGGTCATAAAACGTCTATTTATAGTCATATTCATGAGATGATGGGCCATAAGAATTAATATTTAGTTTCTGATTTGCACATTAGGTCTAATGCTGATGCATTGAATCAATTTTATTTACATTCTCATAGTGAAACTTTATTAGCAAACTTTTAATCAGATTCACTGTTGAAAAAAAATATACTTGGTGTACTTAATGATAAAAAAAGATAGTAACACCTGAGTAAAGTTATCATTAGATTTTTAAGGGTGACTTAGATTTATCAAATCTTTGAACACATTTTAGAAATTGGCTTGTCATTAGAAATTGTAAAGGTGATTAACTGTAGTAACGGTAGCAATAGTTGTAGAAAAAACATTTATTGTACTTTCATGTTAAATACTGAAATCTGATTGGTTTAGACGCAGTTTATAATCCGTTCTATTACCCTTAGCGTTAGCAATACACTTGCAACAGGTAACACTATATAGATAGTGCCTGTTTGGGAGGGTGACAGTTGAAATTGACACCCCGGGAAAACCATTGTCAACCGACGCGAAGCGGAGGTTGACAATGGTTTTCGAGGGGTGTCAATTTCAACTGTCACCCTCCCAAACAGGTACTATTTATTTTATTATACTGAATGTCTTCATTTTAGAGAAAATTTTATTGCTTTTATATAGAAATGACGTGAATTCTATGGCGAACCGTTCGCGCATAATTTACGCGCATGTAACAATTCGTTGTGTTAACCGTTGCCAAGTGTGTTGTTAACGCTGAAAGTAATAGAACGGATTATCAACTGCGTCTAAACCAATCAGATTTCAGTATTTAACATGAAAGTATAATAAAACAAATTGTTACACACGCATGAATTATGTGCGTACGGTTTGCCGTAGAATTCAAGTTTATTTGTTGATCAATTATTTAAAAAATTTAAAAGCAGTAAAGTTTTCTTTAAAATTAAGACATTCAGTATAATTAAATAAATAGTGCCTGTTTTGGAGGGCAACTGTTGAAATTGACACGCCTCGAAAACCATTGTCAACCTCGGCTTCGTGTCGGTTGACAATGATTTTCTCAGGGGTGTCAATTTCAACTATTACCCTCCCAAACAGGCACTATTTATATAATGTTAAAGTAAAAGTGGTCACGAATTGTAATATATAGTATTTCCTTTTTCCTGTTTGTCAGAAATGAATTTAAAATTTGGGTGTATGTGTTTATCTTCTAAAAAGTGGAATACTGTCCTTTTCACTCTGACATTGTGTGTATCATCGTACACTAGTCTTCCAAAAAATATGTTGGAGGATTATTAATTTTATGCTAAAGGATTCAATGTAAAAAGGTGCACTATTTATAATAATTTTTTGGTCAGTAGATGAAATTATGCTCCATGTATACGGTTCTAAATGCTTAATAAATGAATGATAATGAGGCTTGATGTCCATGTACATGTATTGTACAATTATAAATTGTCTGTGTTTAGATGTGAAGAAAAACAAGAAGAAGGCCAAAGATTTTAATAAGAAAGACATGTCAGGAACTGATATGGATGCTTTTGTGGATAGCTCGGTAAGTTTGTAATAATATAAAATAACACAAGCCACTTGAAGCCAGTTAAGTGTGTCAGTGGTTTCTACAGAAGTTGAAACATTAACCATTTTAGTAGACATACTTCTATGTTTTCTGAACAATTGTAGCCTTCAGAATCTGAATTGAGAACTAGTATGGAAGAACCGAAGGAGGCAGCAGTACCTGTTCAAGCAGAAGTGCCAAAAGTAGAAATTAAGATAGAGGATGAAAATAAAGTGGTCCAGGAGGAAAATGAGAAAAACCAGGAGAAAAACAAAGAGGCAGATGAATCCTCTGAAGCTGATAAGTCAACCCCAGAACTCAAATACAAATACAAAGAAGGTACAGCATTTGTGTGAAACTCTTATCATTTTCTTGGACATTTTTTGTTTACTTTGTTAACAAAGAGTCATTACTAATGTGATATCTCTTTTTAGACCAGTGGAGTCCTCTAAATCCAGAAGGCAAGCGCCTTTATGACAGGGATTTTCTTCTTAGTGTTCAGTATTCCTCAGAATCCACCCAAAAACCTGCAGGCCTACCTGACCTTCCAGAAATCATTCTTGATAAGGTACTTTTTTTTTCTCAAACTAAATTCATAATTCATTTTGGTGTAGGGATGAATTATGTACACTTTGTTTTAATAGTACATGAATGATTAATAGTGATTCACTTGAGATAAGTGCATTTTGTTTGTTTTTTTTTAGCCCCACAGCTCACAATCAAATAGGTCATCCTTTTCAAGTTTCAACCCAGATCCTGGACGGTCATCATTTGATTTCACCCCAGGATTTGTGCGAGGAGGACCCTCTAGAGTAAGTACTTGTTAGATAGCCATCACTGAATGCATATACATAGTGAGCCAATGATGATGATTCAAAGTTATCCCTGTCAGAAAAACCCTGCTGAGAACATTATCTGAAAATTGGTTTATTATCAGACATGGACTTGTGTTTATGGAATATACAATTTTTAAAGCATTATTATTACTTTTGCAGGGTCCATCCATGACTAAAGGAGGAAGCAGTCAGAGAAACAGAGGAGGTGGAGCCACCCCAAGAAAGGTCATCTCTATTGGTTCCATCACACAGGATGTTACCCTCCACAAAGCAGAGTCCGCATGGAAGCCTGGAAGAAAGCAGGAGCAGGCAGAGGTTGATGAAGCTACCAAAAAAACAGAGGTAATTTACTGTCAAGTGTCAGTTACTCAGCAAGTGAAAAAAAACTAAGAGATATGATGCATTCTATATAAAGTTATCCAGGTCTGAAAAAACCTTGTGGAAACCAAAAGACTGACCTTAGTTTCTGTAATGTGTTATTAATTTTTTTTTTCACTGTAAATGTGTTAACCCTATTGAATTTTTTATTAACAGGAGCTGTACAAGAAAGTGCGTAGTATTCTCAACAAACTTACACCACAAAAATTCCAAACTCTAGTGAAGCAGGTTTCTGAAATGGAAATAAACACTGAAGAAAGACTAAAAGGTGTTACTGATCTGATATTTGAGAAGGTAAGTGTTTTACCTTAAAAAGTTCAGAAAATTTAAGCAGAAATGATGATTTATAGTTATCCCTGTCAGAAAGATACTGGTGATAAATATACTCTGATTAATTTCTTGATAAAATATGGAAAAATCCTCTGTGAATCATTGTATTAAACCTATTGTTCCATTTGTAGGCTATTAGTGAACCTGGCTTCAGTGTTGCATATGCCAGTATGTGCCGTTATTTAGCTATGGTGAGTACATAAAATACATAACTTGTTGAATGATGGTGGTACAAAATGTACTTAGTATTTAAGTTTGAATGTATTTTGTTATGTCAATATTAGTATTAAAATCTTACTGCAATATGATTTTTGTTATAGATTAAAGTAGCTTCCACTTCCAAACAAGGAGAGTATGTAAATTTTCGTGCAATATTGTTGACGAGATGTCAGAAAGAGTTCGAAAAAGACAAGGATTCAGAGAAAGAGATGGAGGAAAGGAGAAAAGTCATTGCCGAAACCACGGTACATTACATTTACAAAGTTTTGGCCAAAACAGAAGAATTTTTCTTGTTTATATCAGATATGTATGATAGGCTTTGGTATTTATTTGCTGTTTGTTTTTGTTTTTTAAAGGATCCTAAGAAACGTGAAGAATTATGTGAGGAATTGGAATTCTCCGAGACAAAGGCAAGAAGGCGTTCATTGGGAAATATCAGGTATAAAAGACATTTGTAAAGACTTTTGTTACTTTCAATAGAATCTCTTCTCTTAAAATCATTTGTGATATAATTTTTTTTTGCATTTAAGGTTTATTGGAGAGCTGTTCAACCTAAAGATGTTGACTGAAAACATCATGCATGATTGCTTGTTCAAACTTTTGAGAGCTAAGGATGAAGAAAGCCTAGAATGTTTGTGCAGGCTTCTCTCAACCATTGGAAAAGAATTGGACACAGATAAAGCCAGGGTAACATTAATATTGTTTATTAGTACTTAACAAAAGGAAAGCAGAAATGCAAAGTGATGTTCAGTGCCTTGTGTCATAAATTCAGAGTACATAATCAAGATTAAAGCTATTGGTAATTAGAATTGGGTGTATTTTTTTCTTTTTATGATACAATATATTTAATAGAAGTTCAGAATTGTAAAGTAATTATTGGCATTGTCATGAGTATGAAGACCAATTTAAAGGAGAAAAGAATCTAATTGGTGCGCTGGGTTTTCAAGTCTTTTTCATTCTAAAAATTGGTACCGGTATTAGGTGTAGTTTTTAAAGATCTAAACAAAACACATCTTCATCTGCATGTGTTTACATAAAAGGGGAAAAGGTGGTATCAAATTTTTCAGCTATTTTTATGTACTCTTGAATTTTACATTAAAGAAAAGTACTGAGAAAAACTCCAATGTGCAAGAACAGTTTCATTATCAGGTAATACGAATTATATTTTGAGACCTTTTGAACATGTGTTTGCTTTTTATCCTTCATCATGTGATAGTAAAAAGTAAACACTATTGTGATTTTTATTCCTTGTTCTTCTTTTACAAATAGTGGTAATTATATTGACATTTGAATGTATTTGTGTGATATCCTCCTTTTCCCTTCAATACTAGCATCAATTATTTTTTATTTGTATGTGCTCTCTTACTTTAATTGTAAATGACACTGGCAAATCTTTTAAAACAAATATTTTGTTTCTTGTCACATTTTATGAGAGATAAATAATTAGATGATATGTCTAGTGATTAGTGTTGTCAAATCGGACCATTTTTAGAAACCAGTTACTCGTTTACCTTTCCGATCGAGTACTCAGTTACTTGGATGATTTTTTTCAGTAGAAATATAACATTAATGTTTATGAACTTTATTTACAATTTCAAACACACAAAATCTACAAAGAATTCTGATTTCAGTAATTTACATTTCCCGGATTTTTAATCCGCTGTTCTTTTAAAGTATTTCCACGCTTTTGATGTCTGTGGCAGCCTATCAATTATATATAAACTGTGAAAACTAATCAAAGCAAATCAATCCTATTTGTGAACCACGAGACCAAGTCTAACGTAATTAAACTAAAAAAAAAAGTATGCATTTCTACGTTTACCATGTAAAATGTATTTTTATTCGAGTAACAGAATATCAGTTTCACTATTTGATATTCGCATCATTCGGCTGTTAACCGATTATCATTGACAACACTTCTAACGATAGATTAAAAGGCCCCATAATAAAGTGTATACATGTACATACAAATTCTTTCTACCACATGAATTGTGTTCATTTTTCCATGGTTCAAGAGATTTTGATCTTTGTCTTCAGACAGGATTTTAGTGATAACTTATTGTTTCTTTTTAACTTTATAATTGGATTTGTCGACTTAGGGTCATTGTGGCAAAACAAGATGTATTATGCATATTTTTTTGTTTCCTTTTAGCCGAGAATGGACCAGTATTTCAATCAGATGGATAAGGTAGTACAAGAGAAGAAGACATCTTCAAGAGTGAGATTCATGTTACAAGATGTCATCGATCTCAGAAAGGTGAGGATGAGTTAATTTTTAAGATTGTTCTTTGTAGCTGAAATCTTGTTATCTTGACATATGAATAAACCTTTATGAATTCTTTTCATCTCATACAATTGCTGTGTTCTTTCACAGTGTAAATGGATTCCAAGGAGAGATGAAAGCAATCCCAAGACTATTGATCAGATCCACAAAGAAGCCCAGAAAGAAGAGCAAGAAAGGCAGATATTCTTACAACAAGCAACAGCTCAGCAAAAAGCCCAAGGAGGAAGAGGGGGTGGAGCTAGAGGTTTGTTTGAACTTGTCATAAAACATCGTGTAGACAAAATTTTGTTAGCTGTTTTGTACATGTAAATATTAAAAAGCGACTGCTAGAATTTGATATGCAACTAATGATGACATTTAACTATTCAGATACACTTGAAGACCATTTTCCTCGTTACTGAAGTTGCATCAAATGGTCTACATTCTCAAGCACAAGCAGCATTTTACAAAATATATTAACATCTGATTTACTTTATTAGGATCAAGGGGTCCACCTGGATCTGGAATGGGTGCTAGTGATGGATGGAATACTGTTGGCAAACCTAATATACGAGTGGAGAGACAGTCCATTGACCCATCAAGGCTCAAAATCACCAAGGTACTAGATTATTATCCCCTTGCACAACTTGTTGCAAAGGGGATATAGCATCGCTAATGTATGTAAGTCCATTGTGTGTAACAACTTATGGGCAAAATATAAAGAAAGCCATCACACTAAGAATTATCAAACTATGTACACTTCTGTAGCATAGTAAAAGGACAAACCCTATTGAATTTGAATTCAGTTGATTAAATATATATTAAAATATCATTTAAAAACTACATTTAAAACAGGAATTTTACATGTATGTACTACTTGTGTTAAGTGAAAGTAAACATTTTAAATCAACAACTTGATATTTTGTTGGATTTAGACCTTGTAGAGGTAAGAAACAAACATTTCATAGTAACGAAGAATTACAAGGATTTTCAAAGTGAAAAGTTGAAGTGGGCAGGAGATTAAGTTAGTTCCATTTCAGGCAAAATTTCCCAAATTACCAATTGTGGAACTGGTCGAAGATTCAGAAGAGACTTTGACGAATCTCGCCAACATTAATCACCGGGATTTTTGTATTATCAACTGCAGATCTGTAACCCTACTCAAAAATTTGGGTTGACATATGACATGCCAATCCAAATTTTCCCACATAGCAGACCACAGATCTGCAGCTACATTTCATTATAAGACATTAATTTGCTTACAAGAATCATCAGATTTAATACTTAATTTATGTTACTATATACAGTGTATAATGTAAATAAATTACAGAACTTTAAAGCATACATACGTATAATTGTATGATTCTGCTAAGAATAGGGAAATAAATGTTGCACCCCTCCCCAGTGTATAGGCATTTCTTTTTCACCCCAGAGCTTGTCTCATGTCGCGAGAGGGTGTTTAGCGGTGTTCTTGTTATCATAAAAAATCCTGGAGATGAAGTATTCACAAATTCATTGATTAAAATATTTTTCAGCAAAACCTGGATGAGTCCAACATTCAGCTTGGTCCTGGTGGGGGCACAAACCGATTCTCTGGCTGGCAAAGAGGAAGCACTGGAGGAGGAGCAAGAAACTCCATGGAACAAGAAAAATCAAATGCACCAAGCAACAGGTAGATATTATTGATATTGTTGATATGATTTAGATGTGTTGTGTCGTACGCTGTTTGCTTGCCAATAACTATGATTTAGATGTGTTGTGTCATTTACTGTTTGCTTGCCATTAACTATAAATAAAAAAAAAATAACTATCTTGATCCCTTATAAACTATTGCAATTATGTTCTAGGAATGTTGAAAAAATAATGATGTTCTTTTTTCAGGTTCTCTGCACTTAGTAAACCAGAGGATGACAGTAGGGGTAGATTTGGCACTAGTCCAGCACGTGGGGATAGCCGTGGTCGAGGATCGGGTGGATTCGGTCGCCCACAAAGTCGAGGTATCACTCCCAGGTCTTCCATGGAGCAAGAGAAGGAACGAGCCCTTGCAGCTGTCAGGTAAGATGCCATACTTGCAAGACTATTCGTAAAAGTTTGATGAAGCTGAGTTAGTTTTTAACCAGGTTTTCCAACGGAAAAATCCGGTTATTGAAATGGTGAAAATGGCGGGCGGGCGGCTGCCAAAAGGGTACCCTTATTGTATGGGTAACTACTCCTACAGTTTTCAAGATAGGAAGTTGTTCTTTTGCAGATCAATAGTACATATATCAGAGGTGTGCATATTGCTAGGATTTTGATTTCTGATAATTTATAAAAAAAAAATACCAGCTTTTGAACTTTTTCATTTTTCGACAAAATATTGCATATAGGGTACCTCTATTGTACGGGTAACTCCTCCTACAGTTTTCAAGATAGGAAGTTGTTCTTTTGCAGATCAATTGAACATATACCGTATTTTTCCGACGATTAGTCGTATTTTTTTCTCTGAAGCAGAGCACCCGACTTATCGTCTAAATCGACTAGTCTAAGGCTTGAGGTCAGAAAATTGTTAAAAATAGCATTAAAAATCTTGGTTTTAATCATCTTGAGTTGGCTGTGTGATTGGAAATTACCTTGTTGAATTCATCGTTCATCTTTATTGTCGTTTTCACTCATTTGTTAACACCAGTATACATTATAATAACGGTAATTAAAAAATTGGTACATGTCTTTAATCAATTAAAAGTTTTACCGTTCCGTCGTCACATGGTTCCATATATGACACTAATGGGAAGATAACATTGCGCAGTAAAATTGAAACCAAATTTGAATGGAAAAAATTATTGCAGTAAGTCCGGGGAATGTTTTTAAGTTTTATTATTTTATTAGTAAAGAGTTGTTAGTGGAAAGTATAAATAAGAAATATTTTATGGTCAAATTCAATCTTAAAATACGTAATCGGCAATTATCAATACTAATGTTTATACAGTAGGCTGACATCGGTTGTGCTATGTAATAATCATTCCCTAAGACTGAGATCTATACGGCGTGTTCACTCCCTGTGTATATAAAGAGTACCGTTATAAGAGTGATTAAATTCTTCAATTGTTGTTAAATAAAAATGTTAGGAAACGTATGTATGTCGTATATCGTCATTATTAAGTCGTACAAATGATCGATCTATTTGTAAAACAATAGCGTGTAACTGCATTACTGGATACAAAGTAAACAAGTTTCATCAAATCACAGTAATTGCGAAGCTTTCTGCACTTGAGATCCCCCTTTGAAGTCCGACACGAGACAGGTGCATGCTTCTGACACCGGAAATTGTTCAATAAACATTGACCACGCGCCAAGTCAACAGGTGGCTGGTTACGTAATGGCGAATACACTGGCGATGGTCAGAGTGGATAATTATTTTAAGGGAATAAAATATTTCTGACAAAGTAAGTTTAGTTACTCTCATACAACTTGCACAACACGCGATATCGGGAATTGTTTACAATGCAAGCGACTTTATAGATGTTACCGGTATTTGAAAATATGATGCATAAGTATAAAACGTAATTGGTTAAATGTCAATCATTAATAATAATTGGTAGCAATATCGGGGACATCGTGGCATCATACACTGATAATGTTACTGCAGTTTTATACGCCATCTTGAAGTGATAAGATCGACGTATCGTCTGAATCAACGTATCGTAGGAATTTGTTAAAATTTTGGCTAAAAATGAGCAATTCGACTAGTCGTCCGCATCGATTCGTCCGAAAAATACGGTATCAGAGGTGTGCATATTGCTAGGATTTTGATTTCTGATAATTTATAAAAAAAAAAATACCAGCTTCTGAACTTAGTCATTTTTCGACAAAATGTTGCATATAGGGTACCCCTATTGTATGGATAACTCCTCCTACAGTTTTCAAGATAAGAAGTTGTTCTTTTGCAGATCAATTGTACGTATATCAGAGGTGTGCATATTGCTAGGAGTTTGATTTCTGATAATTTATGAAAAAAATATCAGCTTTTGAATTTAGTCATTTTTTAGGCAAAATATTGCATATGGGTTCTTCATTTCTCTGGATACGGTAGGCAGTGTTTATCAATTCAGGGTTGACATGGATTATGGATACAGTTCACATAAAAGAAAACCCGGTTTGCTGTCACATTGACAGCTTTTCACTTGTTTATTGACTGAAATACTTAACTAAAAGTGATATTGACTTGTTATAGGGATGTTGTTGGTGGTCAAACCACACCACGTCAAGGCCAGAGCAGAGAGAGCAGTAGAGGGCGAGAACCTCACAGAGTGGAGATTGAGAAGAGCAGTAAACCAGCTCCACCCACTGCCAAAGAGCTCACTGATGAAGAGATGGAAAAGAAAACCAAAACTATTTTGGATGAATATCTACATTTACAAGATATCAAGGTAACACTTCATGATATAGAAAACTTTATAAGACTTTCTTGAATATATAATGAATTTCTTTTCTGATCTCTAAATATTATCTTTCTGTAATCAGGAGGCCATTCTCTGCGCTGAAGAGCTGAAATCGCCATCTGTGATGCACACTTTTGTTAGTTCAGCAGTGAACTATGTTTTGGAGAGATCCAGCATAGCAAGGAACCAGACTGGCCTTTTATTGCATGATCTAGTCAAAAAGAATGTTTTATCTGTCCCAGTATATATTCAAGGGTAAGCTTTACCAACTTTTCATGGGGAAAAACCAAAAACATTGATTCTATAAAAAAGAAATGTACATCTGATATTGGGAAAATGTTTATCCTTCTCTGTTCTGTTTTTGTAGTCTTACTGAAGTAATTCAGTATGCTGAAGACATGGAAATTGACATTCCAAAAATCTGGCAGTATTTTGGTGAGCTGATTGGTCCAATGGTTCAAGATGGAAGTGTTCCTCTAAATTTCCTTCGCAAGGCTGCTGAACCTCTGAAAGAAAACAACAAAGCTGGACTTTTAGTTGCTGAGGTTTTACATGCTGCTAGTCATAGAGAGGTATGCCTTGCGACAATTTTACTATTAAAGTGTTCTGCATTCTTGTTCAATAACTTTATACTACAGATGCAACTAGTGATGAGTCATTATTTACTCTGATGCAGATGAGGACCATTTTCCTCGTTCCTGAAGTTGTATTTTAAATAAGTCTTAGTTATACTTGATAATTGAAAATGTAGACATATTGTCACACATTTTATATTTTGTACTTTTCATGATGGGAGTAATTGTTCTCATTTTTAAATTAATAAGATAATTTTGTTATGATTCAGGGCCACAAAAAAGTTGGATCTCTGTGGAGACAATCTAGTCTACAGTGGGAAGACTTTATGCCTGCGGGCGATGTGAAGAAATTCATTATTGACAAAGTAAGTGGAACAGTTCAGCTGCTCTGAAAAAGACAATAAAAACAATAAACTTTTTTTAAAAACATTTAGATGATTCACTCAAGAAAAATTCATTTGTATCATGTTTGCATTGTTCCTGAATTACAGAAAGTTGAGTTTACTGCTGGAGATGACAGTCAACCAAGC
Organism: Magallana hongkongensis; assembly: GCA_016163765.1. Classification (NCBI taxonomy): domain Eukaryota; kingdom Metazoa; phylum Mollusca; class Bivalvia; order Ostreida; family Ostreidae; genus Magallana; species Magallana hongkongensis. The sequence goes on from WFKH01010931.1 coordinate 48,534,728, forward strand.
ACCCCCACAATCTCCATATCTATGGAAGCTATTCAGGACAAACTGCATCAACTCCTCATCAAGGAAAAAGCTGATAATGAAGTGATCTTTGACTGGATTGAGGTAAAGCAGCAGGTCTAAAGTGAATGTTTTATATTTTGTGCTTTAATGACTTGAATGCATTGTAAGCTATTTTTTATTCTGTTAAAAGGAGAGTGTTGATGATCCAACTATGAAGAGCAACAAGTTTATCCGTGCTTTGATGACATCAGTTTGTGAAAGTGCAATAACTGGTATGTGATCAATTTCTCCCTATCTTATTTGCAGCACTACAAGTACTTTAGAGTGTCTGCTTACTGATATTATTGATTGCATTTTACATAGGCTCTGGAAGCAGTGCACGTGTGTTACCTGAAGTTATCAAGAACAGGGGAGATTTGCTTCAGAAATACTTGGATCACCGAGCAGAATCAGAATTGCAAGCTCTTTATGCATTACAAGCCCTGGTGCACAAGCTGGAGCATCCACAAGGTATTGTTTTTGCCTACACATATATTAGTTTATAAATTTTATTCAGATTTTTCTGGTTTGAAAAAAAGCTAACAGTTGTTTTATCCTTTGCAGGAGTATTGCGCACACTGTTTGATACACTGTATGATGAAGACATTATTTCTGAGGATGGATTTAATCAGTGGGAGAAAAGCAAAGACCCTAATGAACAAGAAGGCAAAGGTGTAGCAATGAAACAAGTTGTACAGTTCTTCACCTGGCTTCGTGAAGCTGAGGATGATGTCAGTGACAGCTGAGGATAATTTAATTATAGATCTTGGAAGAAATTGGGAGGAGGGGAATTTATATAAATATCTATTTATCCATGTGAATTTTCAGTGAAAACGAGTGCTTCTTGTGGAAACATGCATGTCATTTTCTTGGAACTGATGATGATTTATTTTCTCAGTCAAGAGTTCATTCGTGGTGATCTAGCCATTTTCACCGTTTTCATATGCCCTTAATTGTTGGAAATCATGTTGTTACAGATTGTTTTCAAGTGAATGTTATTAATTTTCCGTGCTTTCTGTGAGCATTTTAGGTTACTGTTTGGTGTGACTGCCAACCAGATTTATAAACAATAAACCATGGTTAAAAACCACATGTACGAAGGCTGTGCAAACTGCATTTTTTATTGCAGAAAAAGACTGCATTAATTGCTCATTATTTGTCTGCATGGTTAGTTGTTGTCAGAAAGAATGTATCATGAAATGATTGATGATGTTTCTAATTACTGATTGATGAAAAACCTCTGGTGCTATTAAACCTTGCTGGACTCTTTCATAACCAGAATGAACAAGTTGAAAAACCACTTGGTAATTAGCAAACAACAAACCATAGAATGTATGTTGTGTATGTATGTTGGATATTGCAGTTTTTGGTGCAATTCATTGCTATAATTTATTTATTTTATTTTGGAGACATACTGCCTACAATATGATATGCAAGTGTAAATTGTTTCTTATCAATATTTTTGTATATTTCCTGACCATTATTTCTGATGTGATAATATAATCTTTAGAAAAAATGATATGAATCTATAAATCTGTCTTTAATGATGTGATTTATAAACACAATACATTGTTAAATGATTTAGTAGGAAACTTCTCTGTTGGTATATGTAAATTTTACAAAATTTAAATATGGTATACTAGAAAAATCTGGTTACTTTCTGTTACTGTGAATGTCTCTGATAAACTTGCATTATGTCATTGATTTCAAGTGCCCCTATTTTGGTTTGTCATTATTTTTGCTGTTAGACCTCTGTAAATAGTTAATAATCAGACAGACGTCTGATTCCAAAAGCTTTCTTTTCACATTGTCAAATGTCTTGATTTATATGCTACTGATTTTTCAAACTAAAGGGGTTGTAAATGAAAAGAAGAAACATTAAATTGCAATTGAAAAGCCTGATGTCTTCAATGTTAATTACACCCTCAAATGACTATGACCAGTCAACAGTTACTGATTGTGGTTGTCTTTACTGAAAAAATAAGCTGTTTTGGAGATACTTGTGATACCAGAAATGCCACCTATTTAGTACACTAGCCCCAATTCAGGAATCCAAGATGCAAGTACCTATCATGCAATGTTTAGGTATTGCTGAATTTCATTATCATGCTTTTAGCATGTGAAACTAAGTTTGCAAACAGCTGGCACTTACTTTCTTTTGTGCAACATTAGAATCTAAGAATTGTTTTACTTGAAGCCTCAATTATTTATATATACATGAACCAGTTTGTTTTGTTCATACTTTTCCATGATTGATAGCTTTATGCCGATTTGAAACGACTTGCTGATATACAACCACTAACAGAAAAAATGGAACTTTTCAGGATTTTCGTATGAAGCAACTGAAACAATACTTGGCAGTACATGTAATTATTAATGAAAAATACAAAAGAGCTTATGCTATACCCTTGGTGTCTGCATCATGAAATGGTTATTAAGCAGGTCCCATATCTAAGTTATTACTGGTCCTAAATTTACCAAACTTGAATGCTGAATCTGAGCCATAGGTTTCAGATGATCGAGAAAGTTAAGGTTTTTCGAGCAGGTGCCCTTTGATAACCACATGTAAGTTACCACTGGTTCTATCTTGACCAAACTTGACTGGATGATGCATGTTGTGATACTGATGCACTCGACATGTCTGAATGCTGAATCCAAGCCATAGGTTTCGGATGCGGACGGAGGTCACACATGTAAGTAAATGATGGTTCCTAGTGAATCACAAGCAAGCTTCAAATACGGAAAGTGATCTTGATTTTACAGAAGCTTACGCAGGTTTAATATTTTAGAGCATCAAATTGCGTAAGGGTCTTGGAGATGGTTACATAATAAAGTAAATACTAGTCATATACATGTACCCCATTCAAACGTGAACAGTTGATACAACTATTGATGAGTAATTAAGAGGTTCAGCTTCAGATGCAGAACTTGATCTTGATTATCTGGATGCTGAGACAGGTGTTAGTTTATTGAGTTGTGTAAAGCAGGTTTCAGTGTTGGAAAAAATGCTTCCCTCACCAATTGTGACTTTTACGGTTCATATAACTGGATTTGAAACATAAGGCTAGCTTCAGATACCGAACTTGATCTCCATTATCAAGGATGCTTAGTAAACCTGGCCTTACCTCACTCAAACTTGCTTAATTGGTGTGATTATTGATATATGATAATTTATATATCATATGATTCCTGTTTCAATGATATTGCATCATAGTTTATGTAATCATAAAATTATGTGGTTTAGAATTTTATCATATAATATTGTATCATACTATACAGTTTATCATATGAAAAAAAATAAGTCATATAATTTATAAAATACTACTTTATGATATGATATGATACAATATCGTATTCATTTTATACAATTTTGTTTTATGTTATTTGGTACAGTATCGCATTGAATGGTATATTTAAACAATGAAATGCTCTCTTTGGTGATTCATGCGGGATATGAAGGTGGCGACATTGCAGAAAAAAATACATAACCCGCGTAAGCGGGTTATGTAACTTTTTTCTGCAATGATCGCTACCTTCATAACCCGCATGATTCATCAAAGAAAGCATTTTATTATTTACATCTTTAACGTATTAATAAATTGATTGTAAAAAGTAAGTAAAATTCACAAAATTACTGTTAATGTACATCAGTACGTTAGATAAAAGAAACAGCCAAATCGTCTCCTATTGTAAAAAGTAAGTAAAATTCACTAAATTACTGTTAATGTACATCAGTACGTTAGATAAAAGAAACAGCCAAATCGTCTCCTATGGAAATTTGGGTCTGACATCATCATGATTATTTCGTGCAGTCCGTGATTTTTCTTAGGTCGCTGTAGGTTTCGACCAATCGATTAACGGGGCGTGTAGATTTCAGTCTGGCTGATTTAGTTTCCGTAAGACATAGAGGGAATCATACTCAGTAGATGTAAATACAATATTATATTTAAATCTACCGAGTATGACTCCCTCTATTTTTTACGGAAACTTATAGTTAAATCATATCCAAGTTATTACTGGTTCAATCTTTACTAAACTTGGATGAATGATGCTTCTTTTGATTTTGATTTTGATGGCAGGCTTATACTGAATCTTGGACAAAGGTATCAGATGTTGGAGTAGGTTAAGGTTTTTAGCTCAACTTAGCTGAAAACTCATAAGAGCTTTAACCGGAGTCCATCTGTCTGTCCGTCTGTAAACTTTCCACATTTTTGACTTCTTCTCAAGAACCGCTAGGCTAATTTCAACCAGAAATAATTTTCTGACTTTGACATTTACTATATAACCTGAACATCGCCGCCACTCGTTTTCGAAAAAAAAATATATGAAATTTTTATTAGACTTCAAGTAGTTTTATATTGTGGTCGATCTTGTATTCCAACATCTTTTTTTTTAAGGTTCATGCACACGATTCAAAATAACGCAATCATGGATAATTAATCCCATTTTGACAGAAATAATATTAAATATTTTATAGGTATATAGGCATGAAAGTTCATCTACACATGCCCAATGTAACAAAACAAACAACAGAGTTATAACTCATCCTCCATACATTTATAAAGCACAGTTTAATTTTTGTTATTGGTCTTGAAGATAAGCATGTGAACCATTGGAATAGATATGACTTGGGGATGGGAATCTTTGCAATGCAATTTCAAGAATTTCGACAATTTGTAAACGTGGGGCTGCGGAAAAATAAACCAGCAACAGGATATCATACCAAGGTGGCCCAATTTTGTTAGAAACTCCCTTGTTCATCGTTACTTATATGTAGTTTATCTGCTTGCTAGATGTCAAGAAGAAGCCATCCCCCCCTTCTCTCTCTCAAGCCTCTGGACCCCTGACCCCGCGGGGAATGAAATTTTCTACATACACATTTACCTTTTCATCACTCAACAAATGCTTCGCTCTATATGGTCAATATTTGCTTAGAAACTGCAGAAAGAATATCGAGAATGTTCAACGACGAAAGGTAAAAACAGACCACAAATGACACAAGTGACTAAGAATCTTATCTCTTTATGTTACATTGTATTTTAACGAAATGTTCAGCTCAAAACGAAGAAACGTAGTAACAGTAACAAAACACACTGAGTTGAAATGGTGACTTTGGGGTTACCGGACAAACTTCCCAACAGCAAATCATTGTCATAATCCCGAGAAAAGAGAGAAAAGGACAACACGGGCTGTTCAAAGCCATTCTTTGCTTCCACACTACCTGCATTATACGACCAGTTGGTTGATGGAGCAAGATCGAGGACATTTTCGCCGTGTAGCAGAATCTCTGGGAATATGTAAGGTGTCTTAAAAGTTCCAGACAGAGCAAGCTGAGAGAAATAAGTGTTGGAAACCTGAGAACCTTGGCCGCAAGAGGATTTCTCCATGGTTTTACACCTTAAAATTGTGCAGACTTGAATGTAATAGGTCCCTTCTTTGGTATGTAAACCATCAAAAGCACCAAGTGCAAACATCTCGGTGAAATTATCACGAGAAGTGTAAGAGGCCATACAACAAAGCTCGTTGTGACAAACCCGCGCCTTCCCGCTAGATTCTGTGAGAAGGATATAACTAAAGTTGTCCCCAAATGTATCCGCGTGAAAGACGCCATCACCCATTGCTTGCGTCCCATTATACTTTTTGGAAGTATTCATGGGTGAGTAGTGTGACAAAGCATTATTTCGCAGGATTTTTAGGTCATCCACCAATAGTTTTCCTCCTTCTTCTTGACCTTTGACACTGTTGTTGTAGTAATAGGCCACAGCTCCATCTGGTGAGTATATGCCACTTCCTTGGAAACGATATCGAGGGTTGTGCATATTAGCTGCCAGAAAGTTGATGCCGAAGCCAGCAGCTACTGCGGAGTGGAACTGAATTGCAGCAAAAAACGGAGGGGTGTCCATCCAAGCAGTAGGGAAAACGATGTTACTCACACCTTTTTCTTTCATCAAGACCACAACAGGGTTACGAAAAAGAATATCAAAACAAGTAAACACACCGAACGTTCCGAATGGTGTTTCAAAAGAAACGGCTTCTTTCGATGTTGACGGATCAAACATGAACTCGAAGAATAAGTTGATTTTGTGATACTTTGCAATAAGTGTCCCGTTGCTGTCATACACAACGTCAGTGTTGAATTGGTAATGACCGTCTGCTGGGCAGGAGGTGTTGTCTGCTTGACAAGGCTGATAGTCTCCCATGTTGGCGACGATCCAAAGAGAGTTGTTCTTGGCAAGACAGCTTAGAGTGTGCTGTACCTCAGTATTGGAGTACCTGTCAGGGACTTCGCACGGGTTCCATTGCTCCTGTTTTGGGTCTGGTATGTATTCAAGGTATGGACGAACGGATTTTCTTGTGTGCCCATTATAAGTTATCCCGTCCTCAGGAAACACTATTATGTCAACATTCTGTAATTATTTTTGCAAAAGTTTTAATAAAATGCAATATATATAATTTATATACTTTTTTATTACTTTTTCTAAACTATTTTACTAGTACTGGTATACAAGTATCAATAGTAAAGATTGTATTATTATCGGCAACTACAACAAGATCTTCTAAATCGTTATCAAACCGTATAAAAGTACTATATAAATGGTTTGTTTATTTTTTATATATCGTTACATCAAAAACTGCCGTCAGAGCAAAACAAATTAAGTAGAGCGAACAAATATTCATATTTACATTTATAATTTAATATTTTTTCTTGAACAATGAAACATTATTGCAAAAAGCCGAGGAATAAAATTCAGCCGGCAAAATGACGTCATTGCGACTTTAGTTATAATATCATGTTGAAGCAAACAATCATTATGACATTGATATTGAACGTTTTGACGTCGTTTTCATGTCTAATTAAACGACATATTATGTGAGATTGTAGGATATAACAATGGAGCAGGTTATTTATGTTTATCCTTTTATTGTTACAATTAAATCGCATAACCGCAATTCTTGCATATGAAAAACTAAGAAATCATCTTTTCCGTACGAGAGCATATCTATATTGCTTTATATCCTCTATTAAATATATAACACTTTTCTGGGATTATCGTACAATACAACAAAAGATCGCAATCAAGATTTGCAAGCACAAAGCCAGAAACAATTGGCAATAACACCAAGCTATTGCATCACGTTTTGATTCTTGTTTAAAGGGTTTGTATTGATATAGAGGACAGATTGGTGAGATGGTACCTATACCAACCTGTCCATGTGCCTCCTCTGTTGCCGTTTTGTACACCTCTAAATTCTTCCGCATGTAGTCCAGTGCTTCTTGTCGCGTTACCACAATAGTTCTGTTTGGTGGTAGAGGGGCGTGTTCGTAAACGGCCGCTCGAAACGTTTGGTCAGTATATCCTCTGACCCCAGGAGAAATTAACAGGACCCAGACCAGCATCACCGATGTGTGCCATCTCGACACCATTGTAATGTATTTATATTTGTTTTGTGAGCGACTTGCCTTGAATGACTCCGAGATAAGGAAGTAAGGAGATAATATGGGGAGAATCTATGGGCGCACGTGATTTAGCTTAACTGGGTGTACACCAGTGTACACCGGTGTAAACATTTTGTATTGTATATCAAGTGCACTTAAATGGTGTAGTGTACATGTTGTAGAGAAGTTAAGAATAAATATGGCGGAAAAGGGTGCAGTTTTAACAGAGAATCTGATGTTCAGCGACAATCCGAGGCTTTTTTCTCATATAAATGCAAAAAATTAAAAGCATTTCAAATTTAATGGCTTTCATACAAAAGACAACTTAATTGCGACTTCCAATCCGTAATATTACTTTATATTATTTGTCAAGTTTCCAATCATAACATTCGTCCGCCACATTGGTTTCAGTGCTACACCCAACAACACATGCCCATGACTCGGTGTAGAAAAGTGCACACCCGATGTACACCAAAACGCTACACCACTGCACTTGATTTACAAAAGTGTACACGGTGTACACCTTTTTTGGAAAATCAAGCGCGCCCTTCAAGCCCGTGAGGTCAAGTACAACAAAAATCGCATACGTCATTCTTTTTAGCTCACCTGAGCTGAAAGCTCAAGTGAGCTTTTCTGATCACAGTTTGTCCGTCGTCCGTCTGTAAGTCCGTCCGTCTGTAAACTTTTCACATTTTAAACTTCTTCTCTAAAACCACACGGCCAATTTCAACCAAATTTGGCACAAAGCATCCCTATGGAAAGTTGATTATAAATTGCAGAAATAAAAGACCGATCTTTATTCAAAACGGAGAAAACCTCGAAACTGTAGAAAAAGGGGGGTGCATTTTTAAAAATCTTCTTCTCAAGAACTACTGGGTCAAAATCACCGTAATTTAGCTTGAATAATCCTTATGGACAGGAAAATATAAATTGCAAAAATTATGGGCTAATTCTGTTTCAAATTTGAGTAATTTACGAAAATAATTATAAAGCGAGAATAGCGGTCAATCAGTTTATAACTTCGGGTTCGGTATTTCATCAATCGTTCGAAGCAGCCATGTTTGACGCATGACAAACGTGTCAAACTGACAAAGATGAATATGCTCGTTGTGCAACAGTTTACGTGCGAAGGGAATATTTGAAAGATGAAAAATATATTTGTGCCGATTTTGTGAAGTAAATTGAGGTTAAATATTTCAATACGTTGACATTTTCACTTGTGACGGTGGTTTTAGCTTGTTTTGATTTTCGTTTCATTTTCGTTGATTATGCTTTTTAACTATCGCCTGTATTTTGGAATTTTTACGTATCGAATCAAATATAGACTTTGGTAAATCAGACAGCTGATTGTTTACCTACGCAAAATGAGCATATCTGATGCACTCAGTGATTGGGAAGGCCAATAATGTCAATGGGACTATGGCCCCATTTTCATATTGAACAGTCTAGTCGGGACTCCGAAAACGGAGTCTTTGGCTCCATCATGCATTGCGGTAAAATGGCGTTTCTAATGTAAACAACATGTGAGTTATGCCCCTTATTTCTAAACAAATCTCTAAAGTTGGCCAAAAACACACCAAAAATTAATTTTAAACATTTCTGAACGTTTATGTGTCATATTTATGTCATATGTTCATAACTGTTTACTTGTATTACGTAAGATTAATTTCTAAAATGAAAAATTCACCCCTAACTTCGATCGCGCACAACTATAACTGTTTTGAAATAAATTAAACGCTTGGATATGTGAATTTATCATTGTTTGGTAAGAGTATAGTCTCATTTTAATCATTTTCAGGCTAAATTATTCAATTACCTTGAATAATTATGTATTTAACATGCATGGTTTCCTACCATCGGACGCGCCGTGAGCGATTATAATTGTTTTGATGATAATTACCTGTTTAATTTAAAGCGTTTTTGTATCTAGAGTGACAATTTGTTTATTTTTCTAGGCTTTTAAACAATCAATCCTATTTTTTCAATACAAATAAGACGTTTTTAATCATCGTTTGAGCAGCCAGTTTTTGTTAGTAATCGGAGCTCTTTTCGTTTACGCACTTATCAATTTGTATGTTTGGTGATTTTAAATTGTAACACAATACGAAAAAAGTAAAATTTAATGCAATTTACCTTTTAATAACGATAAAATTCCATGAAAAGCACGAAAATATCACTTTTTAAGCAACGTCCAAACACCCAACTTCGGAGGTAAATAACTTTCTTAAGTGCAAATAAACCCCTATTTCGTGCAAATACGATCGATAGTAAATTATATCATGGGTCTTTTACTCTTTTAAAACATGTTAGAAGTCTGCCAACACATGCAGCACTTTGCAAGATGATTTCTTGTAGACCCCATGTTTTCATCGAAAAATCGCCATATTTTGTACAAGTGCGCATGCGTAGACTCCCAAAACGGAGTCCAAAATGCTTGCAGAAATTCACTTCCGTTGACTCCGTTTTGGGAGTCCGACTAGACTGTTGAAAGGGCCATCTATTTCTTCATTGGGGCCATTTTGAAAAAAAAAAATAGAAATTATCAAGGACCAACCTAAAGCAAAATTTTAGGGAGACTTCACTTCTCCCTAACAGAAAAATAGGAAGAAGTTTGAAAAATCAGAGAGACTTCCATTCAGAATAATGCTAATGATGATGTACACATATTCAACCTTTACTAATTTTTAAAAAATTGGTTTAGAAGCAAGTCAATAATTAATAAAACAACTTCTAAAATATTTAAAAACTTATCCAATTTGTTAAATTTATTTTTTTTAATGTATTTAGACATTCTATTGATGAAATGTTTAGTAATTGTGTTTGCTAAATGACAAATAAAATCAGTCTCTGTACTTCTGTGTTTTTGGAGGTATTAGTTAAATCCTTTGACCCAATATACGACTGTTATGCAGTGAATCTTTCTAATTTTGAAGATAACTATAAGCAAACGGTTTTATCATTATTTAAACATCAATTTGGCAGGGTTATTAACTAATTAGAAGTTACAGCGAATTCTAGTTTCAAATAAACATTGGTTGTAATTTTCAATGCACAGTATGCATTGGTATGTGGTTGCATCACCCGTATTCATAACCCGTAACGATAAGCATGGTAAGCCAGTCGCGAGTTATAATTAATCATAACAGGGGTTAACTGAGGCTGTGAAAACATCTTTTTAATTAGATAATCATCATTTTATTGCATCTGGTGTTAATTTACACGATTGAGAACTCACAATACAGGGCGACTTCTAGCTGCAATATGTAGCCCTCTCCCGATTTTTTTTTTTTGGGGGGGGGGGGGGGGGGGGGGGGGGGTGGCTTTTGTGGTGTGGGGGGGGGGGGGGGGGGGGGGAAGAGGGGATCTCCGTAATCTGGTAATGGTGCAAGTGCGGGAGTGATTCACTTCCGCAACGATTTCGGCTAAAATCGTATATAAATGACAATATCTTTTGCATTTCTTACCTGAACTCAAACATCGTAGCTGTGTATGACATAAATAAATCCAAAAATATCAAGTATAGTCCATATATCGGTTATTTTTCGTGTATGTCAACAACGCAAGTTGAATTTGTCCGCCATGTTTATTGACCTTGATCGGTTTTATTTTGGGACAGCCAATGAGAATTCAGGACCGGATCTTGAACGAATTCCCCTATTTTAAACATAATTAACGTGGTAAATATGAATTTTCCATTATATACCATTCCCTTAAATGTTGTTTTGGTGATAGGACGAGGTAAGATCGCTTATTTACACTGACATTCACGTTATCAAGCCCATCAAAACTCCAAGCGTAAATCCCATAAAATCACGCGAGAACTGTCATGGCTGCTGAAAAAGACGACTGGTAAACATGCTGATGTGTTTTAGCTGGTTTTAATTTATATACGATTAGTTTGTTCAACCTGAATTAAAAAATCATTTTATCTAAAGGAAGTCAAATATAAAAACGATCTTTTCAGACCGAAGTCAGCCGCATTAAAAAATTAATTTTGCACCATTACGGAGATCCTATGGAATTGTAGCCCTCTCCAGTAAACATCAGATATAAAAAATCGGAGAGGGCTACATTAATTTATTGCAGCTAGGCGACTTCAACTTCTCTTTCAGAGGAATTTCCGGAATGATATTGTTTAAGACCACGTGTAAATGAATTTGTTGGTTTTTTTTTACCAACATGACCAATGAGACTTGATGTTTAAAGGAATATTTTTGAAACCGAAAAAAAAGTAAGTCGTACAGAGTATATTTCCAGCGGACATCGCTAAAACTTTTGTTGCTGACGAGAACTTTGAATGCGCACTTCGGCGCTTAGGATAATTGATTTAATGCGCCATTTTTCACTCAAATGCGACTATGGCGCGTGGCGCAGGTCCTTCCCAATCACTGTGCAGCAGCACTAACAACATATTATAAAAATACTATTCATTCTATTCGTAATTCGGTACGATCTATACGTAATGGTTGATTAATGCAACATGTTTCGTTAAGATGCTCAGCATTTTCAGTCTAAACGGAGATTGTTTTCGCTGTTAGAAATATATAGGTATATATATGATGATAAATAAATTGTGCTCTTTTCTATGTTTTAGTGCATGTTTCTTCTGTTTTAACTGTTTACAATTTTCTATTTACTAACCATATTTGAGTGTCAAGCTTCGAATTATAAGCAAGATACAGAGTTTTGCTCACAATTCTCTGTTTGCACACAGAGCTGAGCTGAGGCAATGCTTTTGTTCATTTACTTTTAAATGCTGAATAGGAAATACCAAGTTTAAAAATCTTAAGTTGAATGTAATAAACTCTTGTGAACAAAAAAATTGACTCAAACGTAGCAGAATTGTGAGCTCTGTATCCTGCTTATAATTCTACGATTGACGCTGAAATTTTGGTTGATCGCTAGAAATGTCTCGCTAAACGTTAAATACTTGTAGTGAAAAATTAAAAGGATGATATGCTGTAACTATTCTCTGGGGCCCCCTCCTTATACGATGAATTATATGAAATCTACACCAACTTTGATGGTTTTTCAGACACAATTAAATAGAAACAACTTCTTTAAAACAGTTTCCATAGTTCTGGCACATTACTGTTACGGGGATAAATGTATTATCGCTATTCTTAAGAAAATATTATAGCGGAAAATCATCTTGGTTTGTAGCCATTTGTTATTTTTTAATAATTTAAAAATTGAAAGTGGGGGGGGGGGGGCTAGAAGGA
>WFKH01010931.1:48547526-48580842 GCA_016163765.1 Magallana hongkongensis
AGGGGGGGGGGGCAGAACTAAAATAAAGGGAATTGGAAGTTAACAGTGCACCCCTACCAAAAATTTAGTTTTATATCTTGCATAGGATCTTGTTTTCAGTAAAAATGGTATTTCATAAAGGTACAATGTCAAAAATTAGTGTATGCAAAAATAAGTGTAAAATTTGGATACTTTACGGTATTCTTTTTTGTTATTCTACCGAGGGGCCATATGGCACAATATCCTTTGAACACCCATATGAAGCCATTGTTGCTAAGGTGAGCGATGTGGCCCCATGGGCCTCTTGTTTAAATAGCAGCCGCGTTCTCGATAAACATCGTATCTGTAAGTGAGACGTTAGTGTGATGACATGATAACTTAATGGCAGATACAGTTGCAGTGTATGGCACGCCAAATTCACAAATATGAGCTAAACATAGTTTCACAGTTGATAAATTAGGTTTATCGACTGTTAACTATAGTTTACGAACCGCAAACTATAGTTAACAATTCGTTATATATAGTTTATAGTTATAGTTTACAACCATTAAATATAGTTTTACAGATGAGAAATATAGATTCACATTTTTAAACTATAATTTACATTCGTTAATTATAGTTTAGAGTTGTTAATCATAGTTGTCTCAGGCTTTGGATATTGCCGAAGCTGGGGAATCCTTAAATGGAATGTCACTTACACAAACAGTAGAAGTTTACAAAGTGGAGGAAGCTGAATTTACGAATGATAATCTAATTTATCTCTCTGCAAATAACGTTAACAATAGATTTTGAGATGTTTGAAGGGCTGGATGATTTGTTTGATACCAATGAAGAAGACAAAAATCGGTTTGGGCCATTGGTTGAAGAGGAAGAGATATATTCTATTAAAAAGTCGTTTGAAAGCAAGAACACGCGTAAAAACACTAATTGGAGTCTGAGTACTTTTCTAGAATGGAGAAAATATCGAATGGAAATTACTGGGGCCTTTATTCCTGACTTGGAAAAGATAACGAACGTTGCGCTGGTTAAGACCACCTGCAATTCACAAAAACTTTAATTTAAATTATCAATGAATACTAGCATGCTGATGCAATTTCCTAATTAAATTTTATTTTTTTTTAAATATTGGAAATGATTTTTATTTACTCAGCAAATGATCGCTACTTTACTGTTTAACTTTTGCAAATAATAATAATCTTACCTTTATATGTTTTATTGGTCCGCCCTTTAAAAATGATCAACGTTTCGCCAAAAGTCATCAAACACAGATTCTCGGACATTGAGTTGTATAATATTTATAAAGAGTACATTTGCCTTGTTCTCAGTGTATCCGACGACGGGGATTCGGCTGGACCGTTCTACAGAAGAGCGTTAGAGGGTAGAAAATTCAGCAAACAATGTATTGGTGTAAATAAATTGTCAACCATGATGAAATCCATGTGTGAAGAGGGCGGATTGAGTGGTAACTTTACCAATCACTCCGGGAAGCGAACCTGTGCGCCGGCTTTGTATCAGGCGGGGGTAGAGGAGCAGGAGATTATGGCCCGCACGGGTCACCGTTCCATCGAATCAAAGAGCGTCAGACGACATGATGAAGGAAGTATTCACCTTGTTAGAACCTAAGCGCTTCAGGAAAAGTGATGAGCCTACCTCTACGATTACTACAGCTTCCCTTGATTCACCACGCTCCATGGATGTTGACAACTCAGCCTCTGGACCAATCTTCACCAATTGCACATTTAACTTCGGTGGATTTTAAGATGATGGTTATTCAAGTAAATATGTGTTCGTAATAATTACATTGTGAACGATTTGTTATACTTAGAGAAAGGGAGAGAGAAAGAGGGGGAGATAGAGGGGGAAATATCATTAATTTTGAGTTTTGTTCTTGTGCCGTAAAAACGGTTGAGAGAGAGAGTGAGAGAGAGAGTTTATTGAATTATTGATTCAATCTTTCTTAATTCTCAGTTATTCTTATTTCTGTACACTAATAAAGAGTAAATATTCATGATTGTGGTTTTTTCCCTAAACTATAAGAGGGCGGAGCTTCAAGCTCTCTTATAGGTGTATATACCTGCTATAGAAAACTGCGGGTTTGCCATATATATATACACCACATTTTTAAACAAAGAAAACGTGGTGTATATAGCGACAGCTATGGTACAAGTATCTAGTATTATATAGAGTGTCAATGAAGTCACGGGCCCTATATCTTGTATTATATAGAGTGTCGATGAGTTCACTGGCTTCATATCTAGTACTATATGAGTGTCAATGAGTTCATGGGCCTCATATTAAGTACTATAGAGCGAGTTCGATCACAAACTACGGTCGCCGTGGTTCGACTAAAATGAGATCGAACTCACTTTAGTTCGACTAAAGTGAAACCGTGGTCCAACCAACGGAGAGACTGGTCTGACTCTGGTCAGGTAGTTTAAAGATGGCGGCGGAAAGCGAAACTTCCAAATTTTCCTTTTTTTTTAATCAGCACAACATGCAATCTGTTAAATTTTAGCGCGCACACATATGATTTAATGTGTTAACAAGGTATTGACCTTCCTTTTTCATGAACAATAAAATTATGTGTAGCAATTAACATCTTTCTCAATTTTTTAACCAGACATCGACCAATGTGCGTTCGAACACAGACATGCGCACCATAAGTTTTCCTTACTACCGTGGTTAAACTCTAGTTAATGATCGAACTCGCCCATATAGTGTGTTACTGAAGTTACGGGCCTTATATCAAGTACTGCATATACTGTGTATATTGTGCAGGATCACATATCATGTCGGTGAAATCACATGATATAAATACTTTTAACAGTGTTTAATCAGTGGCAAACCTATTTATTATTATATCATTTATAATATAAATAAGAAGTTGCATAAAGCACATTATTATTACGCAAAGAATATATACATAGAAAAAGTACACAAAAACAGCTTACGTAATCAAAATGTGTTTACAATCGAGTTCACGGGCTTTCTGGCTATTGAGGTCACGGGCTTATCTCCAGTGATAATATGGAACTGTTTACCGATGCTGTTTGTTTACTTAATCTCCAGTACCCTATTCTTATCTGGAAATTTACCCAGAAGACAATTTTTAGACGGTGGCTATAAATAGCCACTGTCTATTGCTATCGTCCTGACCGGAAGGGTATTTCTCACGGGGACCCTAGCGGATTAGGAACGATAACTCTGTTAGGTATGCAGTGTTACAGGTAGACTGGTCCTCTGTCTCTATCGTATATCGCGCATATCAGACAGGCATTGCCAGTCTATGTTACAGGCAATAGAACTGTAGCTCTCCGGAAATATTGCCGAGATTTGCGAACCCTAGATCTATTGTCTTGTACATGCAAAGAATAAAATGAAATTAATTTACACATCTGTACTGCTCAGAAAAACGTGCGTTTAACTTTGATTTTGTTTTGTTTTGTGTTTTTAAAATCTAATTTTCCTAACTTATCCTGTTAAAACATTAGATTTGATTTTACAACTACTGTTTTATTCGTGAGAAACTGAAAAGATCCCCGAAAACATTATTTATTTCTTTGCTCATTTTGCTTAAATTGGTGCAGAATATAGTTTACCTATATTGCCATTAGTTCTATGGGACGGGGAAAAGGTTAAGGATCAAACGACTTTGGAAATCAACATGTATATAAACGGTTTTATTTTGGGTCCATATCTTTTTAGTCCTTTATTGATAAAGTAGACTCCTTTATGCACAAATGATCTTGATGTCATGGGTCAAACTTTACTACGAAAACCCCTTTGCTTGTACGCTCTTATTACATTTTTGACATGTCCCATTAACATTATTTTACTGCAAAAAATCAAATCGGATGCATATTTGAAGACCTCGTAATAATAATACATATTAGTGGAAAACACCTGACATAACGCAGTTTTTTTAATGATTTGGTTTTTTTTTTTTAATTCTTCAAAATCTTTCAAATTAAATGCAATACCTAAAAAATTATGTGCTTTCCAAACAAAGAAACTGATTATGACCGTATGCAAAGTAAATGTTGTACATATTAATGGAAAACACCTGACATTACGCAGTTTTTTTAATGAATTTTTTTTTTTAAATCTTCAAAATCTCGCAAATTAAATGCAAGATTTAAAAAAAAATATGTGCTTTCCAAACAAAGGAACTGATTATGACCGTACATGTATGTAAAGCAAATGTTGTGCTTGATAATAAAAAATTGTTGCATTGTATGTTTACTAGAAAAGTTAAATGTAGCAGGTAAATTATGCGTTTTAAAGTACTCAGAAGCGATGAAATATAAACATGAATTTCCCGAATTCATTCAAATAATTTGAATAATTCTACAGCTAAATACAATAGAACAAGTGTGCTTTAAAACGTTGATTATTGAAACTGCCGCGACTGATTATATGATTTTGTTTTCAAATTTTCGTTCACTTTCGTTGGGAGCAAATGGAAAACCACTCGAAGATAAAATATTGATTGACTATGCGGTTTCATGATGACGTGCAATCCAAAAGCATTTACCAAATTTATCAAACAGGTTCTTGTAAACTAATTCCATTTTCTATTCACCTACATGTATTAACTGGCTATGAGGACAAAGGCAAGTGGGTTGGCCCACGAGACTGCAACTTTTTTCCCTTGAGGAAATTGAGGGAAAATGCTGTCGAGAGAGATCATGTATGCCCAAATAGTTAGTAAAAACCTGATAAGTATTTTATCATACCAGAGTTTTATTTGTTCTCGTTACTCTGAGAAATCTACAATATCTTTAAAGCCCAATAGTCCAATCTACACGTTGTGGCAACCCACATATTGAATGAGGCATTCTGGGGCAAACTAAATACAAACCGAAAACGGATTTTAATGTCAAATGATATAGATACAAACTTCTATACTACAAAGGCTAATGTGATAAATCTATGGGTTTTCCCCCAAAGATGACGGCCAAGAAACATACCTTGTGGATTGAGATTACAACTACGATTTCAACATTAGTATCCACGTAGGAAACTCACGACCAGTTTTGCATGTAAGCGTTAATTATGTGCAAAATGTATTGGAAAATGTATGCGATACTGGCCGCGGGTTTTCGACGACAATAATAATCATACATGTAATATGCCACATTCAAACGACGCCACCGTCTAACAGTACTTTCAGTACTTTGATTTGTTATGAATTAAGTATCATTGATGAACATTGGATTATGATGATACTAGTAATACATATATACCTTCAAATTCACTCAATATGACAGTTTATGTTTGTTAACAAAATTAATTTTGTTGCAAAGATACTAGTACGATTCTGAGATTTTTTTCTATCAGTTTTTGCGTATTGGAAAATGTTTTTGATTATATCAAATTCATAATCCAGTTGATATGTTTCGACACAGCTTTTAATGATTTATGGTCCATTAACTAAGACCAATGCCTTATAAAGGTTCAGGTGAAAGGTCAAAGTTCTTCCAATTTGTTTGGCATCAGGAAAAGTATTTGGCCGTATTTTTATCAGAAGATTGAAATTGATATTTAATGAGAATTATCAGGAACGTGAAGAGTTAGGTACACAAATATTACAAAACTCAAGTTACTCGGTCAAAATTTATTAACTCTCGTTATCGCACACGAGCTACAGGAGGTACCAAAATCTAACTTCATATCAATCTTTCATGATAAATTAAGGTACTAGTAAATTTCCCTCTACCAACAGAGACAACTCTTACTGTATAAAAATTGTTCTGTTGAAAAAGATTCTCTGAAACAAAGAGCATTGTCAATTGTGATTTTAATTTTTCTTTTTTGATATATCATTACAACGAAATCTTTTTAAGTGTGGAGACGGATGGCCTACCTTGAGATCAAAGAACATTTCATATTTATAGTCTATTAAGGAAACGGATTTTACGTATTTCATTTCCGAATAGTCTGCCTTATCCAGAACAACACAAACTTCTGGTTAATTCAAAATGGTTTCTGAAACATTACTATTTTTTTAATGTTGTACTAACAGTGCTAGACGCATTATCCGTTGTATGACGTACCGGTAATATGTAATCAAACCAAGGATTCTGAACATTGCATTAGACCATAATTTAGTTAATGAACACTTTATGTGCATGTATTTTCTCCATTTAAGAAGGCAAAAGAGGTTTCTATTTATCAGTACTTTGTTCTTTTGAATACTCGTTATAGCAGGTACTCTCTGATAAAAATGAAGTTAATAAATTTAGTATGTACATCAATTTAAGTGCAATCAAATTTTCTTATATAGTCATAGGGTCCTGAATGCTCCTAACTTTTTTTTTGTTCCATTCATTCATATGGGTCAATGTTGATTCCACTTACATCATTGTTTTCCAAACACCTTTTTGCAATTGTACTCTCTGATAAAACTATGTGCGTATTTTACAAATTGTTTTAAAAGCCAGGGGCACAAGACTAAATTTGATAACAAGAATAAGGAATGTCACACACATATACCAAAAAGAAACAACAATGGTTGTGTGCCTGAACAAATATACTTTAGAAGTACGGAGTAGTCTTTGAGAGTATGTAATCCGAGAGGGTAATTCCTCAAGTGACGGCTGGTCCGTACTGTACACCCGATCCGTTCCGCTCAACTACTGTTTATACTATAATGTAAGCAATGAGTAACCGAGTATATTTAGTAGGACACCTGAACTAGATATACCTAGCGTTCTTTTTATTGACAGTGCGTGAATCCGTAGCGAAATGTAAATTTTAAAGTGTTTTAAAACAAAAAATGCCCTGACGGTTATTTAAATATCCATTCCTTTTGACAAATTGCAATAAATGTCCTCACTTCCCTTTAACTTTTGGTCGGAACTGTTTAAATTCTTTACGATAAAATGACTTGAGGTTGTAGCAACGAGTCCGCATCAAGGAATAGTGCATCAGCAGGTAACAAAATAACAATGTTATCAAAAACTTCACTTGTAACTTTTCTTGTAATGTTGATCTTATTATTTATACCAGACAATGATAACTGAAGTAAATTTGAACTATTTTGTTCATTATATGCTTAATTATGCCTTAGATGAAGAAATTTACATTGAGTCGTCTGGTTTGGTCTATCCAAATTTTACTGTACATAATAAGTTGCTTATTGCAATACGTTATCATTCCTTTTTTTTTTTTTTTTTTTTGGTTGCTCGGTTTGTCAAAATAGATGTCCAACATGTCATAATAATGATAAAAGATAGTTGGTCTACAATGAAATTAAAATTTAAATAAAAATATACTTGGTGTAGATATAAGATTTAAAAAACCAAAAGGAGGTCGTGGAAATGCCACGGGGGCGAGGACGCAAGTTCATTTTTTTTTATCCTGAATTAGAAACCAGGCATTAGTTATCTACACGAAGGGATTTATAATATCACGCCATTGTGTATTTAGAGATAGACATGCCATCTTGCTAATAATCCGTTCAATTAGCTCCTTTAACGAGATTGCCAAACAAAATTTGATAGATTGCAAATCTCAAATTCCACCATCAAGCAGTTGCTTTTGGATTGACAATCACAAATGCAAACAAATCGCGCTGAACCATACCTGTTTATGGCACATTCTCACTTCAGTGGTACTCAACGTATTCCGTCAGTTCAGTATATAAAATACAATCTGAAAATAGCAACCAGTCTCAGTCATGATATAAAGACAAGAAGGTAACATCTCAAGTTTATCAAAGATAATCAACGCGAAGATTTTATAAACGACAGAGTTAATGTTGCAATGGTCCTGGATACATAATTCATTTTTTACACTGTCTTCTTTTTAGGATAAAAAATGGCGAAAAATGATTCGTGTAGAATAGGCAGCGTAGGAGATGAAGAGGGAGTTTCGAAACATGCCAAACTGCTGTCCGAGTTCAAAGCGGAGGAGTCTGTCTCTGAGATCGTCTCCGTCAACCCGTTTGAATCGTGGGTAGCACCTGTCGCCGCCCAGAAGGTAGCTCTGTATAACGACAGCGGCGAATGGGTCAGAGAAATCAAAGTTGATTTCAAAATCCAGTGTTTCGGAGTGTTTGATAGGAAAAACTTTATTTTGAGTGATTATAGTGGGAAATGTGTCTATAAGTTGTCCCACGAAGGAGTACTCACAAAACTTATCAGTACTTCTCCGTTTAGTCCTAACGGTATTCGAGTATTTCCAAATGATCATGGGTTTGTCGTATGCATGGTTGGAACGAGTGGCGGGAAAATCGTTCGCTACACGCATGATGGGAAATCGCGAACAAAGACTTACCAGAAGGACGAACGTGGACACCCTCTCTTCAAATTCCCCAGAAGAGTCGTAAATAATATGAACGAGGACCTCATTGTAGTAGACATTATGTTCAAGTCTGTTATATGTGTCAACAAAGATGGAAATTTGCGCTGGGTTTACAAGGGATCTTTGGAAAGTCGGAAAAATGGGATTGAATTCGATCCCTGGGACCTGGACACCAATTCAAAAGAAGAAATTATCATATCGAATACTAAGCCTAACACTGTTGATGTACTGTCTAAGGACGGGTCTTTCTTGATGTACCTTGTGACAAAAATAGACGGTATATCTCGACCGCTTGGGCTCTGTGTAGATAGCGAGGGTAAGCTATGGTTGGGACAGGCCTCAGGAAAAGTCTGCATCTTCAATTATCTAAACGAGGGATAGCTTTCAACTCATTGTTTTTAACGATTGATAATCTAGCTTTCAATGTCGAAAGTCCGCAATACAACATTTTATGAAGTCATCCGTCTAAAGTAAGTGGCTTTTGCTAAATCATTTGTTGAGCCACGGATGAACTAATATCGCGGGACCTGTAGCCGATGAACTATAATATCGCGGGACCTGTAGCTGATGAACTATAATATCGTGGGACCTGTAGCCGATGAATTATAATATCGTGGGACCTGTAGCCGTTTACATTATACAGGGATTATTTCAAATGACATTGGCAAATGTGTCATGGACGTCAAGGTGTTTAGGAGTGTTCGACGGGAAAACTTATTTTTAGTTACAACATTGCTGGCATTGTACATTAAATTTGTTTTACAAAGGATATTTTTGCATCAAGATGGATCCTAGATTTCTTTCCTACGTTCTTTAAAAAAAAAAATGACTTTACGGTCGTCCGTTTGGAATATTGACCGTAGTTTACAATTTGATGGCTTTTGGGACGACATTTCTGTTTTTAAGGTGGAATGCTACACCAAAATTTTATTCTATGGATCTTTAGAGTATCATCTTTGAAACATGATTTCGTTGTTTAAATTATTTTATACGAATTTTTTTTGTTGTTGTAATTTTTATGAGAAAGTAGAAAATCTGGTTTGGTTGCAAGTAACACACTGTAGAGTTTAAAATTCAGTATGAATAAATGCATGATACTAATATCTAATAAATAATGTCCATTAATGTCAATAAGACGTTTTATTTTTTTAATTAAAAAAATATTTATGAAAATAAAAAAACATCTTTTGTTCATAATTTTCAAACCTATGGATACAATTTTTTAAAGAGGCTTGTTTTATAGTGAGGAAATGTAGAGCAATCATTTAAAAAAAAAAAAAGAAATTGAATCAAATTGGCGAAATTTTGGAAATATCCTTTGCTAATTTTCAAAATTGAACCACACCCGATCAAAATCAAATTGATCACGACTGGAATGATAGAAAATTTAAATATATAACAATTTCACCCTAAATCTAGGATGTTTGGTTGTAATTTGGTTTGTTAATTAAGTGAACCATTACATTCAATTGATTTCTTGGCTGCAAATGAAGAATTATTGTTGGGTTTTTTCAATTTAGATCGGGATCAGTTTGTTTTTAATCGGGGTCGGTCAGATTTTAAAAATTAGCAATATTTCTAAAATTTCGCCAATTTGACTCAATTTCTTAAAAAAAAAAAAAGTTTTTTTTATATTTCTTCTCTATAAGACACGCCTCTTTAAAAGATTTTGTCCATGGGTTGAAAAATTATAAACAAAAAATGTGTGTTGTTTTTTTATTTTCATAAATAATATTTTATTTAAAAAAGTAAAAGGTCTTTTTGACATTACTAGACATGATTTATTAGATATTGTTACCATGCATTTATTCACACCAAATTTTAAACTCTACCATGTGTAACTTGCAACCAAAACAGATTTTCCACTTTTTCTTAAAAAAAAAAACCCCCAAAAAATAAAAATCGAATAAAATAATTTTTGACATATATCCTTCTTTGAACAACGAACTCATGTTTCAGAAACGATACTTTAACGATCCATGAAATAAAAATTCGGTGTAGCATTCCACCTGAAGGACTTATCCCATGCTAATCGAGAGATATCGAAATGAATTGCAGGACATTTAATTTATGACGGTTCTCCTTTGTAAAAACCAAATAAAATGACTCTTTAAATTCTGCAATTGACTTATAAAACTTTTTATTTAATTTGTCATTAAAGTTTCAGATTTCAAACTTTGACATGGTCCAATCAAACGGTATTGAATGTTGCCTGGTGTTGCATTAGACTTAGGAATGAATGCTATTATATATTGGTTTAGAAATCATTTGGAGATATTGCATTAACTTTTTAGCACCATTTGATAGCAAGACTAACGGCGTTAGAGATTTGACATTTTACCAGACATACATGCATTTGATAAAATATCTATTCGTGCATTTCAAATAATCACAACATTTATATTGAAGTCTTCTGTGATGTAATTCTTATTTCGAGACTTCTATTAATCTAATATAATTATCGAAGTTTGAATCTGTCTAAACAAACACACACTTTTTCTCTCATCCCAAATGGCGAGCGCTTGCGAGCACCCGCTCTGCTAAACATGCTTCGGGCTCGCTATCCTGTAAATTAGCGATGACGTAACGTTACGAAGTACGTCGAAGTTGCAGAAGACTTGTAATCGAGAATGTCTTATATTGCATTCATTACATAATTATATATAGCAATTGCTAACCAGATGTTAAAGTGTCCACTGTGTATGACTGCCCCATTTCGTGGAGACCAACTTAAACACACTATAAGGTAAAAACTCTCTCTCTCTCTCTCTCTCTCTCTCTCTCTCTCTCTCTCTCTCACAGAAACGAAGCCAACAATCTGTCAAGGTTTACCTTGCTAGATCTATCATGTCTATGTATATTTAATTGAAAGCATACATTTTTCTTTCAGATAATTGTTTCAAATTCTCCTCGGGTCAATTTTGCAGAAATTTATAATGGAGTTGATAGTATGAAACAGAATGTTCCTCTGAATAGAGCTGATGGTTACAAATTCTGCAGAATATGTAGAACCATTTTAACAAGAGCTTGGACTTTGGGTAGTTGTGTCAAACAGCAATGTGACGTAGGCCTGTCTGTTTCATTGCTGGTCACTCGGCAATGGCTCTTTGAAATCAACAAGATTTTTCTGGCGTTTGAGCTAAGATTACGCAATCGGTGCATATTTCGCTTGAAACCGCGTCATTTTTAACTTGTTTTGACGCAAGGAATAGATAGCTACGCCCTACTGAAAGTCCAAGGTCGTGTTAAAATGGTTCTAAACTAAATTTATGACCTTTAAGGCTTTTAAATATATATTAACCTTGTTGCTATCAGCCATATTATACAGTCAGTTATATTACAAAAATAGCAAAACACAACAAGTTTCCAGGGAGAAGTACCTAATAAAATTTAAAGTTGAACATTAAGTTTATTAGGCCTAATTAGAGATGGGATCATGGCCTGCATTATAATTTAGGAGAATACTTGACAGTCAGTATAAAAAGTTTGTTTACTAGTACATGTACCATAATTAAATTTCACAAGCTTTAATTTAATTTAATTTTACAGTAAAATTGTGAGTATTCATTTGCGGCACATAATTTTCATTCACTGTTGACCAGAAGTTGACTTGTACATGAAATAGTTTATTTAAAATCAACTTTATTTAAGTGATCGAGTTGTAAATTGTGTAAACTAGTGGACATTAATACTAAGATGTTTCAAATTTTTAAAACAGTACGTGAATTTATGCACGGATAATCTTCAGAGCTTAATTCATGATTCCATTTGATTGTACTCGTGGAAAAATATCAGAAATATTCATTAAATTGATAAGATAAAAAAGAATTCAAACAATGTCCTTTGAGAAGAACTAAACAACAAGAATATTTGGTCTTGATATTGAACATTGTTTAGAAATAAATGTTGAACTTTACATTGATCAAAGTGCACAAATGGAATTATATTGATGTAGAACAAAAATGAAAGCAGAACTTATTTTTGAGTTGCTCATTTGAAGTCCCTTCAATTTCCGAAAAACAGCCTGTGCAGGCAAAAGATTAAACTTCCTAGCTAGATCAATTGGAATGTTATGTTGGGTGGTGCAAAATATTCAACCATTAATGTGGAATAGTATGACTGGCTATAATCTAGATGCTAGTTGACAATTGAAACTCCTCTCTCTCTCTCTCATTTTGGTTGAGTTTTGTTTTCTCAATCTGATGGTCACTAGTGTAGGTGAGAATACACGCAGGTGACATATATCTATTTTTTTTTTTTTGTCCATCATTGTCCATTGTATGTTTACAACTACCGGTGTAGATTTTCAATTGGCTTGAATTCTCTCTGAAACTGCCTGGTCTATCTAAATTAGTGTGGTATCTGTATATGGTATAAATATTTGAGTGTTGCATTCTCAAAAAAGTCTTCCACTCCTGAACATCTAGAAAACATCTAAGTACATAGTTATAATGACATATCATATCATGACCCCTGGTTTCTGGTATTAGGGTTGCATGGCTCTTTGAATCATGTAGAGAGAAAAAAATGAAATCTTCTTCTCTTCTCTGTGCCTAATGACAAAGAGGGTTTTACCAATATCTGGGTGTGGGGTAATGATCTTTCTCTTTCTTTCCCCTTTTTTTTTCGGGGGGGGGGGGGGGGGGGTGGTCCTATGTTGATCATATAGTATATAGGCCTCTTGGTTTATAATATGAAGATTCTTTTTTTCATTTGAACATATTTTATTATGCAAATAAATTACATAATTGGATTAGGCAGCAGGCAATGCCTATGTAAGCCTTCTCCATAAGGAACAAGGTACAGTCTAGACTGCCTTAGCGACTCTCTGTATTAAGCGACTCTCTGTCTTATGCGACCATACTTAGACCGCCCAACGTAATTTCCTATATGAAAACCCTGCATTAAGCGACCCCCTGCCTTACGTGACAAGCGACCGTCATTTTTTAGTCCTAAACTGCTGTGTAGACTATTTTAAGCGATTTTTAGCAAATTAAAATGGCGTCCCAAGCTGAGAAACAATTAGAAGTGTTTTGTTTTGATAACCAATTAGAATATTTATCACCTTTCATGTTAACGGTTATTAGCATTAACCCCGATACGTGAGGTTTTTCAAGACTCCCGCTATATCTCTAATGACGACTTTTGTCGCACCCTGTATAAACAAACATGGCGGCCCGATTGTAATTGAAATTCTATAAACATCGGGTTTTAAGCTGTTTATTGTTACTTGGTAAACGGACGTCTCGGCCAAACTCACCTGGGCATGTACATGTTCAAGTTGAATCCACACATCGATATTTATAAAGAAGTTGTGTAATTAACACGTGTATAAAGAAGAAATTGGGAGGGTGCTTAGTCAAATAAACAAACATGGCGGATAACGAGTCCGACATCATACATGTACGAGTATTATAAACACAAGTTTAGGATCAGATTAATAGATATGAAAACGTGTGTAAAACTATGCATGGTTAAAGCTGTTTCTTGTTACTTGGTAAACGAAAACATCATATAGAAAACATCATAGATTGTTATTTTGCAGAAATAATATAACATCGTTTTACTTGCCAGTCATTAAAAATAACAAAACAATTAAATCATACTGCCATAGTCCATTTGGTGGAAACAAAACATACTGAGTTTACTTATACGCTCCCATTTGTATATATAAAAAGTGATTCTGAACAAAATTAATATTTTTAAGATGATGAAATTTTAATTTCAGTCAATCAAAAACTAGTTTACAGCTAAACGAAATATAAATTAACTACATATGTATTTGGTACCAATTATTATGGATAGCCAAAAGGTAGCTCCAAAGATTGTGAAGTTAGTCTTGGACTGCGTTATGTGACTCCCTGTCTTATGTGACTTTTTTTATCGGTCCCTTGAATGGTCACATAAGACAGTCTAGACTGTACACATAATTATTACATTTAATCAAATACAGCTTTTGATTAAGTGTTTATCTTATAAATTGATATAAGATGGCATAATACTACTTATCATGATTGTATAGTTGATGAAAAAATATGAATAATGGTATGAGAGAAAAAAAACCAAACAAACAAAACAATGGTAAATAGGTAAGTAGAGAAAAAAAATAATAAATAAACAGAAAAACCCATATATATACAGATACAGCATTTGGTTTACCTAAATAATTATATTTGAATCTTTTAGTATTTGCAATATATTCATGTACAAAATTAAATAAAGCAATGTTTTCAGCATAAGAAATATCATTGTCTCCAGACATTAATAAGTCAAGAGTTATAGGTTTTTGTATGCCCAAATTTGATATGCAATGAAATAGAGTACATGTATTTCTTTCCTTAACATATTTAGGACATTGAAAGAAAAAATGAAATGCATTTTCAATATGAAACCCACAATTATTGCAAATAGAATTATCTAGTAAAAATCTTTATGAAGGTCAGCATTTAGACTACTAGCACTATTCCTTAATTGACAATGGATAATACTTTCCATACGATTTCCATGAATAAAAACTTTTTCAGGGTTTGTATAATAAAGCTTCTTTAAGGCATTTGTGAAAGAAGATACAGACGGAAGGCTTCTAATATGAAGAGGTAAATCATTCCACAACGATATAAAGATTCAATTTGCCAATGGATATAAAATGATTCATGTTGCTTTATGAATATATGGGTAATTTATAAATGATATTTAGCAAAAGAGATTTGCTTTCTCTGTATGACTATATATATTAGTCGAAGACAATATGTTGAATTTTCAAGATATCATGGATGTTTTTTTCCTCATACTCTTCATCTAATTATTTGAGTTGTTGCTCTTTATCTGGTAAATCATCAGCCAACCATGATTCAGTGCTGTGAATAAGCTAGTTTTATGTTTAATTTAACAATTAAGCACCACCCAGTAGTGTGAAAATATCAGAAATCTGCTCTAGCTCAGGAAAAATCAATGCAGCAATAAAGCTGTTTCTCATAGCTTGACATGTATATAATTAATAGTAAATGAGCAAACCTAAACAGACTCATTGATTTTTCAAACTCTGAATATGTTTCCTTTCTTTTCACAATAGATAAAGGGATTTCAAGGCTTTTTATGATGTCAGTGCCATATCAGAGGAATGCACTGGGCTGATAAATATACAATGGGTGGATAATCTTGGGTAAGTGTTTTACTTTGAAAGCTTTGACAAAGGTGTCCACCAGTACTGCTGTATTGATTTTTATTGAAAACTACATTTTTGCATAAGATTAATTACTCTTTCATTACAAATATTAAATGCCATGTTTTCTTTCCAGTGAAATTTATCTTAATATTTTAGTAATAAAGGAGAAGGTAAAAAGAAATTACAGCATGAATATAAAAAATGGATATTAAGAAATTCATGGGATGAAGGACAGTTGATTTATGATACAGAAGATAAATTCATTTCATATTAACTGAATGAAGTGCATAATAATTGAACTAATATATGATATTCAAACCATGCAGTCAGCAGCATTCATAAAAGGATTGGGTAATTACTGGGTAACTTGTGTAAAAATTACACCTATTGGTAATTTCATATTTAGGAACTTTTTAAAGGTTGAAAATTTTTCAGGTTAAAATGTGTAATGGTTGAACACCTACAAAGATAATCATAAAACACAGAAAGCAAATTACAATACACACTTTTAAAGGCTGATTAGTTATTGTTATATATTCCTTTTAACAAGAACCAAAAGTCTAAACCTTTCACTTCACAAGGCTGAGGTACGTTTTCTTTCATGTCAGTATTCTCGATAATGACTGCCAACTAATCAGATGTGTTTTTAAACTCGGGCCTGAATAAAGGTAATACAATGTTAGTTTGCTTGTAAATGTCTGCATGCATGAAAAACTAGCTTTAAATATTAATGGAAGGTTGGGGTATATTTTGAACAATGGACTGAAATCAATATAACGATGAGTATGTATATTGTTAGTGACAGCAGGGAAAGATGTTATGTTTTTATTGTAGCAATGGGCTATTTCCAGCCAGTAATTAAGTTAATGATGAACTTATGTGGGAATGTAATAAATAACAAATGTGGAACAAATAGATAAAGTTTGGTGCCCAGTGCCCCCTGTGTGAATCAGCAGCCAAGTTCATATGCAGACTCCCTACCTGTGATAGTTAGTATTAGGTATACAGAGTGTTTATTGATGTCACTTTGATACTGTTGTTCACCTATCAGTGCAGAGTTGCAGTCTAGACTCAGGGGATTATTAAAATAAGGTAGGTCTGTATGACCATATTTCTTTATTCATTGTGACTCAACTTGTGATCTGTTTGATTGATAATACATTGTGATGAATTTTTGTACAGCTCTGTAAGTAGATTTATTACCGTAATATATTGTATATTAGAAAGGTTAACTAGAATAGGTAAGAAATGGTGAATTTTGTACAATGGATATGTACACTGTGTGCAGAACTATAAAATATTGTAAAAACAAAACAAATCATTTAATTCTTAAATATAAACTAATCAGACTTGTTTATAAATTCTTGATTAACTTACACTCCCACTTACATAATATATAAATATACAGGATATTTATAACAACTCCATTATACATACATGTATAAATTAAGCTTCAGTCCAGATCCTGGTTTAGTACTTGTGCTCACAAACTAACTGGATAGTATATGTCCTGAAATAAGACAAATAGCTGATAGCAGTTGAACCACTCTCCTCTTTGATGAGAATTTATGTTAACTAAAATTCTCTGATTGTCACATATTGCATGGCCAGTTTGGTTAAAGCTGCTCCAAGTGTAAGTACATGGGAATCTTATTAGCCTGCTTCTATTCACTGTGTGCGACACTATCTGCCCAGAGACGACATATTATACTCAAATCACATACATGTACTAGTAAATACATATAAAATTAAAGCTATGTTCTAAGCCAAAAGAGATACAATCATTATAAAAAGTATTTGCAGCATTAGCAGTTTCCTTCAAGACTATATCAATATAACATAAAGCAACCGTTCATATAAAGGATTTATTGGGCTCTTGGCAATCTGTAGAGTGTAGACTATATCCTGGTAGATATGACTGAAATATTGGATTAGACATGACCACTGTGGGCCAAACATGATGCTTTTGTTGGCATCAGAATAGTCTATACCAGGCTTTGTAGAAGGCTAGAGATCAGAAATTAATAAGCTACATCTAGCTGATGGTAACTATACTACAGTACACAGACGGCAGATGGCAGCTGTCCATTTAGAATCTGTGATTTTAGTGCTTATTGTTTTAGTGCTTACTGAATCATAAACAAATATTGATTTTCCTATTGAAATATGTCATTTGTCAGTTAAAAAAGGGAGAGAAAAGGTTTCAGTGTTTTTGAGGGTTAAATTTATATGTCTTAACAGTTTATCTGGGTGTGACATGTTCTGCATACAGAGGAAGTTGTATCTCAGATGCAACATTACAGGTGCGTGCACTGTATTAAACACTGTAGAGATTTATTGAACCTAAATTTGCAGACAAGGATTGAAATAGATTGATATAAAGCTGATATAAGCACTTCAGAGAGGGATGAAGTTGATTTCTCATATATTAACGTTCTTTGGATTCTGTCAAAGACTTGATATGAAAGATATATTCATTGAATTCTCCAGATAAACCCACATAAATATTTTAATCTTCTTTCTGCATATTTTCATTTCATACTTAATTAAAAGCACTGCAAAAGAACAGATAAAGGGGGCATTTTGAGCCTTTGATGAATAGAAAGTCACATAAGTATACATTCTCGTTCATGTCAAGGTCATCTTTGACGCAAGTAGGATGAAGTATACTAAACAATATTGGCAGATTTCGTGTTGTAATTATCTCCTTACAATAATGAGTTTTGTGATCCTAACCAGAGAATGATGAGCAACAATGTTGTGACCTGCTCCTCTGACTTTGGTCTTCATGTTATTGGAGGAATATTGTTACAACTCCTTGCATCCTCCCTTCTGTACGCATCCTCCCACCAAGAATTTGAAATGATCAATCATCCAAAATGGATACTAAGAGGAGTCTTTGTGAATTTTGTAGCTAGACAATTTTTTTCTCAAGTGCTTTTGGGTAGAAATCCATATTTTGTGCTGTCTCCGTTAATTTGTTTCTGAGAAGAAGTCTGTAATCCCTTATTATATGTCAGGTATTGTTGCGAGCTGCCAAAAAACCACGGCCTCCATGACGGCCTCCATGACGTACTGCTACTTAAAGCCTGCTGCTGTAATTGGAAGATTTATGTAATGTACCACCATGTTGCTCTTTTAGAATCAGAAACAGATAGAAGCATTAATTTTTAGTGGAGGCATATCTTGCACAATTACAGGTTATTACAGACCCATTTTCCTGACAGTAGCTCAAGTATTCCTACTGAAGGATCTGCTATAATGGGAAACAAATATTTGGAACATTTGTATTATGGTTTATTACTATAATGTATAGAGAAAGGAGGCAATTGCAATATTGAGGGCTGATGTGCTGTAATGACTGAAGATTGAAATCAGAATTTGCTTTCAGATTAAATCAATTAGAAAGCTCTTGGGAATGATAAATGAGATCACTTAGTTATACTATGAAATATTTATAAAAAAGTTCGGAGAATTTACTATCATAGTCAGCATAATTATATCATTGTTCGGATGCAGTTTATTTACCATTGATAACCAACACATACTTCTAGCTAACTGGTTTCTTCTTTTCTTCCTCTTAAAAAAAAGTACACAGGTGCACAGTTGCACAGATTGCACATACAGTGTAACAAAGTTACAGTGAACATGATTATAATGAAATCAGGATTACAGTGAAGTCATTTTTATCCCAAATGTATCAAAAACTTATTGGATATAGCAAATTACTTTTATAATGAATCAAAGTAAAGCTGGTCTTGGTGCTTTGCTGCAATATAAATTGTTTTACTGAACCCAGTAATCATAAAGCACAAAATCATTATCTGTATCCATTAAATGATTAAATTCAATAATAAAAGTTCATTACATTCATTTTCTTGTTTATTTTTATAAAGAGAATTTTTATTTATTGCTTACTAAGAAATGTAGAAGCTTGATCGATTTAATGTATTTAGAAGTTTGACATATTCTCATGATTCCATTTTGATTTCCATTACTTTAATTAGAAGCAAGTCTAGATGCAGGTCACTGACAGGCCTATATAAGTTCATGAAATATATTTATACAGGTGATTCCACTTCTTTAAAAAAAAGTGACCACCAATAGATATGTTTTCATTTCCAATTATTTGATCCACATTGGTTCATATACAGAACTTTATAAGCTTACTTAGCTTCTAGTTGCGATGGTCAGCGCCAATATAACCACAAGGAACTCCACACTTTTTATTTACAGTTCACACATTGATTTGTAAATTATCGGGATTACAGACTGTTGACTGTTTAATGTGTAAAGTGATATACAGCTTTTGGTTTGCATTCTCTTAGAAAGATGTCTTTGAGTAAATATTGTTTCATCTCTGTGATTTCCTCTCGTTATTAGAACAGTATTGATCTGCATTTTGGACGGCCTGGATGTTTAGTTTGGAAGCAGTTAATCTCGAAAATCAGGCACACTGATTACCCAACTGCTTGTTAATCCTGTCTATTATTGCTTAGCAGTATTGTCTGTTGCTAATTTAAGACTCCATTTACAGAGTGAACCAGTGCAGCACTGATTTCTGTCTACCACTTAACATCTGTAGGGGTAAACACAAAAAGCACTTCTAAGAATAGTGGCCTCAACTGTTTGTTACTTTCACATGGGAGAGCTGGATTTAGACTGAGTGTTTATTTCTGAAGGACTCAGCTGCTTACAATCTATCAATGGCCTGATTTATCCCAATCACAACACAGACAAATATTGGCATCGCTTTGGCAGCAACTTCAATACGTGTTAATCAAAGGATTTTTTCCTCCTCTTTCTCATATTGCTCTGGCTTTAGATTCGTGGAGACTGATGGAATTTTATTTCTGAGAAATACAGTGTCGATCCCTATTGATTTGCTGCTGCTGATTTATTTTTTGCCAGGGGGTTTTAGGTGTTAAATTGAACATGGATTGGATTTCATTATCAATAAAGATGAATTTGAAACAAGTTATTGATATAATTTTTTGTAAGTGATAGCGTTCTGTTTTGATACCTGTGATATTGGCATTTACTATAAATTCCAAATGGTAAGTGCAAGTATTAAATCTCATGTGAAACCTACGTTAATGTGCAGCTGATCATTAAATATTTACATGTATTCTGTAAACCAACTTTTATTCACATTATTGTTGATTAATTCATTTAATTGTTTGTTTCACAGAAGCTTATTTTTATGATTGAGCATTTTTCATTGAAAATAGAGGCATTCATTGACTTGTTCACAGTGTGAAATATTTTTGCATTGACAAATTAAGTTCTTGCAAATTAACCTCTTGGCATTTCTCTCACTGTTAATAAAACTTGGTTTACAGTTTATAGATACTCATGAAATAACTGACAATACAAAAAAAATTATTGTCATTTTGACTGTATATAACTGGGTTTAAAAATTAATTTTTTTCACACTGCTTAGGTCTCAGAAAGGTGTTTATTAAATGGAATTTAAGAAAAACCTCAACCAGCCATTAAATAATATTTTCAGTTGCTTAGAATATGAAGTTAAATGGTTGAGGATGCATGCCATGCCTTCGATCTTTAAATTTTATATTATTTCAAATCATAACCTAAACGTTTCAATTAGTAAAATAATTAATGTTTAATGCTGTGTTTCAGTGCAGTAGGACGCTAGCGGCCCCATTCCATGCCCTGGAGGCCCCCATTCTAAACATGAGCAGTCGCAAAATGAGTAGTTCCAGCTCCAGCTCACTGGTCACCTACAGGTAGTTTTGATTGTATCTCATTTGTAAAGCATAGTACCTTATTTAGGTGTAATTTATAATACCTAGAATCGACTACAACACCTCCCCCTGCCATCTCTTTCATTCTGCCATTGTTGTCATTAATTAGAAATTCACTTGTTATTTAGGAGAAGTCTGTGGAATAAAAATTCATGCTCTATAATTAAGCACCAGTACCATTTTTACAAGCTTAAAACGATCATCAAATGTGGAATTAATTTCTTAACATGATGCAAGTGATAGTTTGAAATTATGATAATGTTAAAATAAATCTAAAATAAAGGACAGAAATGATTATTACCAACTCTTTCACGCAAATGCTGCCTTAGTACATGGAAGACTGATTAGATATATACATTTTGAAAGAATTAAGATTTTGTATTCCTTGAAACAATATCAAAAGGATAAAAGAATAATATTAACGAAATTGAAGCTACAGATGAAAAATATTACATAATAAGATACAAAATGAATTAGTTTTTAGATCTGCCTCGTAATTAATCCTCCACATTCTTGAAAAACTCAATCAGCTTTAATGTAAAAATTGATAGTTCTTTTGTGGTAGCTCTGATGCAGCATTTCAAAGAAAGAGGGGATTTTTGAAGTTCTCAGTACGGTAATTATTATGGTTTTTATTTTCAGAAACCTGGGGAAATCTGGTCTGCGAGTGTCATCCATTGGACTAGGTATGAATTTGTAATCATGGAGTATAATAATGATTAAATATATACAGAGAGAGTGGCTTTTATGTATGTGCAATTGTTCTACTTCCAGCAGCATTTGGTACTAATTAAGGTATCTGATCCATAATAGCCCCAGATTCAATGAAACTGGATGCATAACAGATATATATGGGCTTAATACTCAGTATAGTTAGACATAATTTTCATGTTTAAGTATCAGTATGTAAGAGCGGAATGTGTCCCAATTAATATATGACCTTTTCCTGTTCTTGAAGAGTTGCCCCCCTTTACTTATAATCTGTAAAAATCAATTTTAAAAAAATCTATCTGGTAAAAAATTAGTACCCGGTAAATGGTTTCAAACCATCACAACTATCTGAGGGTTTATGTAATTTGTGTCTATAAAGGCATATTTGAAGAAACTCCCATAATGTTACGTGCCAAAACCAGCATACCAGCCATTCCAAAGGGGCTGTGTTTGTTTTTACATAATGGCATTTTTCAAAACAGATCAAAGCTCAGGGGTCACACAACCTGTAATTTACATCTTATGTAGGTTTATGATAATTAACATCAAAAACAATATTTGAAATTGATATGTTTTTATCACATGTTTATCTCAATATACGGTGGATATCACTCATGGGATAAATTTTTGATATTCCACTGTGTGTTCTTACGCCACGTGACGTCATAATTAAACATTACGTAGCTTTAGGCAGATTATTGACGTAGAATGAAAAAGTAACAAAATAATTCAGTTGAAAAGCGTAAAGTTATAAATATGCAGCATTTAATGCTGTTTCAAGTTTTTTATAAATTGATAAAAATATACCAGAAAATGAAATGTTTGTTTGTTAATCTTCAAGGAACTTTTTTCCATGCGTAAAGTTGTCGACGTCTTGTGAATGTGTTGTGCGGCTCACAATTATAATGTTTACAGAAAAATTGAGGTTTAACAAAAGATTGAGGTTTAACTTGTGGTAAAACATGTGATAAAAAGAATCTCTCATGATTTGCGATGGTATATGATTTTTATCCAACTCGTTGTGTGTTTTCTATCCCCTCGCCAAGGCTCGGGGATAGAAAACACACAACTCGTTGGATAAAAATCATATACCATCGCAAATCATGAGAGATCCTATATATATTCAGTGAATACTAAGATATACATATTTGATAAATACTGATAGGAAATTCCACTTTGTTCACATATATCTTCCTCCTATTCTTCTTTCTTGAACATGTATCATAAATATCAGCATATTATAAGGTGAGGGGGGGGGGGGGGGGGGGAGTTGGCCTATCTTGAAAGAACCTTCAATGATGCCTTACCGGTAATTGCATTGTACCGGTACTGTGTTCAGTGTGAGGAAAATGTGTGAAATACTGTCTGACTATATGCATATAACTGGTGATGGGTCGAGATTTGAGTGAGAACATGATAGTGCTTATAGTGAAAAATTACCTCAGTGGGTCTATAGTTTTAGGTCAGAATGTCTGTTTCATATCTTCCTGATGCTTTGTTTATACTCCTTTAATTCACTGTGTCTCTGAACTGTCTAGTTAAAGAACATCTTCCATAAGGCTTTTTTGCTCAACATGCTTTGATGTTGAGGGTGTAAACACAAAGATTTCTCTGGTGGTCATCTACATGCAAGAGGAATAATTACTTTTATTGCTTTTTCTAGTTTCTTTTTTGTAGATAAAATCCTTTCTGAACATGAAAATGGTTTCTCAGATGACATGTTTTTGATAGATATGTCTAAACTATAGTGCCTTGTACAAATTGTTAATGTTCCATTTCAGCTATTGCGTTAAGGCAATAAAGTTTGACTGCATGCATTTGCTATTATATGTATTTCAATTAGAAACAATCTTTGATGTTTGCATGAACTTTAATAAAATTGTTTTAGTGCTTTATCCTTAAATGGAAATGTAAAGGGGGAGGTTTATAATTGAGATTGTGGAATTTGAACCCTTCGTATGTTTCGAAGAAAGCACAAATCCACTTGAGAAGCAATTTACATGTACTGTAAATTTTATGGAAGAATTACCAGAATCTCAGTAATGTTGTTTGATTGATGAAAGATTAAACCTCTATCATTCTAATTCAAACACTTCAAATGTTTCTCAGGGGTGGTCCTTAGATGAAAATTACATTGTGAAATATTTTTTGGTTGGGAAGAATTAGGAGAATACAGGTAATTTTAAGTTAGCTATGTCTGAGTTTTTAATTTGCATTGGTCATTCTGGACAAGGTTACCATAAATCCAGTTTTAAAAAGTTAAGGTTATTATTTTTTAACTACACAACATATCATACAAAACTTAAAGAAAATTACATATATCTTACTGATAAATAATTATAAAAGGATGTATGTGAGGAATTTTTTATGTTGGAGAATATGCCAGTAATGGGAGAAAGGGAAAAAAGCCCATACATGTATAATCAAACTAGAAACCCAGAATGTCAGTATACCAAAGCATATTTCAAGGGTATCAAGATTGCTGTTGAAAATAATCATCATGAATATTGAGTCTGATGGGAGAAGAACTTTCTACTCATCACACAGCATCTTCTTCATCAAGGGGATTGGCATAGCATTAGCTGTTAATGAGAGAAAGTATGCAGACTTGTCAAAATTGTAAATAATTTTATCAAGAGTTAAAATTGGGTATCTCTGCATAATTACAAATAGTGTGTATGTTTGGAGAACAATTTACTTCTTCATGATCATCTTATTATTTAGACAAACAAATATTTCATTGGATTAAACTTTTAAAATAATAGTATAGCATATATATGTTTTAAAACACGATGCTGCATATTGAAATTCAGTCCGAGAGAGAAGACAGAAATACCGTAACTAACTGGATTGATAAGATCAATAACATTAAATTACATATCAATTTTTTCCAGTGATGACTTGAATGAAAAATCCATATTGTGCTCCCAGCCACTGCTTACTCCATCAAATTAGTATGCCGTAAAGGAAATTGTTGTGCAAAAAATACAGTTTTATGACTGCAAATATGATTCATAAAATAAAGTTATTCACAACACACTGGGTGACTGCCTGTCTTATTAAAATCATTCATTGCATAGTGATGAAACAATTTGAATAGCATTAACTGTTTAAGAACAACAGTGCAGAATATTGTTTGTTAATAGAGTGATCTTGGGACCTATTTTTAATATGTTTTGGCCACATGTACTTGACATGCTGAAATAACAAGGCATGGACATTTTCCAACTAGGTGCCAGTAAAAATGGGAACTATTACAACATCAAACAGATTGCATCACTGCAAAGTGCATCTATTGTCTCTAAATTGACTGAATATTGGCTTTAGTGATAAAGCAATGCTTTGATGTTACACTATGGTAGATGACAAAAAACAAGATTATATCCGAACTGGCACTCTTATAACATATGATAATGGTGCTGAAATGTATGGATGCATGTCTATGGATTCAATTTTGGCTGATAGGAGCATTGTGAGCAAATGTTTGCATCTGCAGTAAATTGCTATAGGTAACCTTAAGTGTTCTGTTGCAATAAGTATTGGGTACCTACATTTGTACCAACCTTTGGACATCCCCTTTACTCACAAACTCTATGGAAGTACATGTAGTTGAATTTATGTTTTATTTTCAGCTTGTTGAGTTGTGTGTTTCTCACTACATCAAGTGGATTATTTGACTGTCATTTAGCTGAGCCCTCACAGTTCATTGCAGTTTATCAAAGTCAAACAATCCTCTATTATCTTGTCTTGAAAAAATAGGGACTGTCAATTTTGAGACTTGAATAGTTACAAATAACTTTCTGTAGAGCTCTATTTCTCAAGATGAAGAATGGATGAATTCTAGGAATGCTTGGCAAAGTCTCCTTAAATTGTTATATATATGGTTCATTTTTTCCTACAAACAATATTGTTCCATGCCTTAACTCTTTTCTGGAGAATATCAAAACAATTTACATGTCTCTGCTCAATTTCCACTCCTCCCCCATCTGTCATGATGGAAGGAAAGGTATGCATATTGCAAAATGTCAGTTTATTTCTTAAACAATGTCAACCCCTTTTTTTATGATCATCGGTGAACTCCTTCACTTTCTATTGCCTGATGGGTAGTTGATGTTGGTGTCAATTTTTTTTTTTTTGGCATAAAGCTAGATTGTTCTGTAACAACATCAATAGCAAGTGGATTTTGATTGTCATTTAGCTTAAATATTTGTGATGAATGAGTTCTAACAGCCAATTTCAGTTCATCAATTACAATGTTGTATTATCTTGTTTCATCTTATGAATATAGCTACAAATCATACACCTCATACACCTCAGAGCTACATTCCTCAAGGATATTCAACATTGACATTCCTATGATGAATTCTCAGAATGCCTGATATCCTTTTTTATAATTATATATATATAGTTCATCTTCATTCAAACAATGATGTTGCACTTACTGCCTCAATCTTTTCTGGAAAACATCACAACACAGTATATCGCTAAGTCCAATCTCCAACTACTCCCTGTCTGTCTTGAGGGATTGAGGGGTATATTTATATCACAAAATGTCTCAAAAACTATCAACTAGGGTTTTTTTTCATGGTCATTAAGTGAAGAGATATATTCAGATGAGAGCGATAGGATAAATAATAACAGCGACTTTATGGTAAAAGAGGGCTTCCCAACAATCTGATAGGAATGATATCTTCTAATATTCTCGCTAGTGAAGTATTTTATTGCATAATTGTTAGCATGCATAAGGAAAACTGCAAATGTAGAGAATTGTTTTGACAGATTCATATCTCTACATAAAAAGACCAATTAAAGTTTATATGATGATTCCGTTTGGATTTCAAACTGTTAAAACTTGGAAAGTCAAAGTTAAAAAAAAAAAAATTTGTTTCCTATGTGATCATTATTAATTAATGATAAATTACATGAATTATGTATGGCAAAATTAAGTTATTATACCCCACACAAGGACTTGCTGGTGTATAATGTTTTTGACCTGTCTGTCTGTCAGTCCTACAGCTTTTTTATTTTGGTAGTTCAATTCTTGTAAACCGCCCAACACAATTTCAAGAAACTTTTTAGGTTATAAGGTGTAAAATTGCATGTATGAACATATTTGCGAGAAATTTTGGTTCCATTATTTTGCTGGGAATTTACCATTTTAAAATTTTTGGCTGTTCTTGAATATACTACTGAAACAATTAAGTTTCACCACAACTCCTCTTTTGATTGGATAATTTTTTCAAAAAGTAATGTCCCTTTTTTTTAAATTTTTTGTATTTATTACTTTGCACTCAATATGTGTATAAATAGCATTGAGTTGAATATGGTATGATAAAAATAAATATTAAAACTATCGATATCAGATATACCATGTGTTTTCCTTGTTTTTCAGGAACCTGGGTGACATTTGGCGGCCAAGTGACAGATGAGGTGAGACACCACTATTCACTCTATTGTAGGTCAGAGGCATTGTGTTATTTTAACCTACCCCTCAAAAATCAATGTATGTAACAAATGAAAGCTAAGGGATGTCCCTATAACTTCTATTTCTCTGGTTTTGTGGGAATCTAATGAACAGCCATTTCCTGAAAATCATTATTTCAATGGCAATGATGGGTTAATTTATTTGTGTAATTTGTGAAAATAATTCAAGTGTCATTATTTGAAGAAATGGATATTAAGTTTTTTGTCTTGATTCTTCTCTGCAACTACTGAAACTTAGAATAGCGCTTCTCCTCCAAGAAGAATTCATCTGGAAGTGTGAATTATTAAATACTTGTATTTTTATTATATCTCACTAATGAAAAATCATCAGGCCAATTTTTCTCTTAGCTAGAACTCAAGCCTACTCTATTGATCGGAAACTAGAAGTACGTCAGACTTAAAGCCATCAATTAATTAATGCTGTAAACTTGTGAAGCCCAAGTGTAAAATCCACATGCAATATAAATGAAGATTCATTGAAAATAAAGCATCTCATGTTTAGTTGAATTAAGGCATTGCATTGCATTTGTCAAGAAATTCAACTAGAGCATTTTTTTTGAGAAATGTTTTAAAATAAGAGAAAAGGTGTGATATTGCTTGGCTTCTATAGCTTCAGAATATGAGACAAACAGTATGTAAATTTATAGATACATGTACCATTTGTTTTATAAAAAACAGGTATGATTTATATTTTGCAGGCTTTTGCAATTGTTATGAGTTAAATAACATAATGAGTTAAATGATTCCACATGGTTGGCACATTCAGTTATTCTAGGTTTCTGTTTAAATGCATAGGATTGGCTGTCAAAAAGTTCACATAAGCATGCAGGCTTATTTTAAAAAAAAAAATAATGGAATTTTTGACAATTTTGAGAACTAAGGTTGCTAATTTTGAATTGTATATGGTTACAACATACTATGCATAGAGAACAAAACTGGTTCATTAGAGTTAAGTTTCAATCAGACATTTGCATATAAATTTTTAAAAATTTTATTATGGGGTGTTATTAAATGATGATTTCCTGTCAAATGTTGTGCAGTTGAATTCAATCAATAGACTAATTTTTGTAATGCAAATGTCTTGTATAAAAAGGGTTGGAATGCTTAACAATCACAAACATGAAGGGATGCTGATCAGAAAGTCCACAGGATGCAGCAAATCAATAAGAAAGCAGACAAGACAGTGCTGGAATCTTGGCGGTAGTGTCTATTGATTGAAAACATTTGATTACCCCACTCAAGTCGCTGATGGGGGATCTGATGGCTGTATAGATCCCCAGCATCTGATGTGTACTGTACGGTGGTACAGCAGCATCCCGACACCTAGCAACTGGAGATCCTGATGGATCGGATCACTTGCAACCTTTAATATATCATAGTAACCCAAGGTGCCAATGTGCTAAGTGCTGGTTACAGACTCTGATTTTTTGGGGGGGTGAGGGGTGGGAGTGGGTTTTAGAGATAGATAATTGGGAAGGGGTTTCAATTGGGAAAGGGTATCTAGACATCAAAGTTGGTAGTTCAGTTTCATAGATCAGTTTTAGATATTATGATAAGACTTTAGGTAATTAAAACTTTTCTTGGTGACCATGTGTGCTTGAACTAAAGGAGACTCTTGATTGGGACATGGTTTGAATTAAGTTGAGTTTGGAAATTATGAACAAGTCAGTTCAGTTACAACCAACTAATTCAAGTCTCAATACTGTCACTTTTACTTACTTACTTATTTACTTAGGCCTCTTCATGCCAGGTGGCACATAAGGCAGCCACACAGTTTCTCTGTTTGTCTGTTTCTGTAGTCAATAATAATGTCACACTGGATATGAATAAATGAAGGGATAAATCAAGTTTCATGAAGCAAGGACATGGATGATTGATGAACATTGATTATACATTCACATTAAATGTAGTTGCAGCCTTGTTCTTATTGATTATGAGTTCTACAGAAACAAATTGTTTTTGTCATTGAATTATCAGTCTATTCAATGGCACTATAAATGATGTATTTTCCATGTTCAAATGCATACGACTTTTCCTGAATTAATGTGTTTGATACTTCACCCTAAAAGTATCAAATTGTATTGTTGGAAATAAAAAAAAGCTTATGGATTTCTTTTCTATTATAAGACAAATAAATTTGAAAACCAGATTTGCTGTATTTTTAGGTAGCAGAAGAAATTCTAACATTAGCATATGAGAGTGGAATCAACTTTTTTGACACTGCTGAGGTTTATGCAGCTGGAAAGTAAGTTAACAAACATAGATTTTCATCATAATCCAATGTAGTGGATCAGCCTCATATTCACATATTCTCCCTATTATTTGTTAAATGATTTTTCCCTAGACCTGCATTGATCTACTTTAGTTCTTAACCATATGTATTGAATGTTGAAAAGAAAATGTGACGTTGAATGCAGTATTTTTTTCTTTTATATAGTGAGAATTTAAACTCAAATTATGACAGATATCTTTATAGTGAAAAGAAAAGGTTTTTGTTGAAAAACAAGGATTTGTGCTACAACTGTAGTAGATTGGAAAGTTGTCATTTCTAATGTGACAGTGAAAATGATTGTTTTGGAGTAATTTTTGTGTATAGGCATGTCAATCTTATCATTTTGAAATTACCTCTTGTCTTACAAGCTTGTAATACCTGTATGTAGCTCTTGCTCCAACAAAGGATCAAGTTTCTGGTATTAGGGGCATTGTGAGGAAAAGTGGGGGTGTTAATATCCATCCTGCACCTAAAGATTTATTTCTGTGTAAATCATATACAACATTTCATTCCTTTGTCGTCTGTATATAGCAAAAAAGACAACCCTGATTTACCTTCCTCTGCTTATGAGGCTATTCAGGAAACGTGTGAAGGGTAAGACAGTCAGAAATCACTGCTCCACACCTCCAGATCATGTCGCCTATACTGTCATCACTCAAAAAAGATGTAAAACTTCGCACAACCACGCCGCAATGCATGGCTCCATGTATGCATGACATTGGAATCTTTCATTTATTTGCATGAAGTTTAGACCTGTAAAAGGGGTAAAATTGAATGCATTAGATAGAGACTAGTACATATTATACTTAATATTTCAGAAAGAATTAATGCTGTTTGTCTAATTATTTTTTTTCCAATGCACAGGAATCCTTGATTTTTCCCTAGAGACCAATGGCCTTCAGAAGGCATGTTACTTTATTAGTGAACCATTATCCATGTCTAACTTTGATACATTCATACTTTAGATTACAGTCAATTAAAGCATGCTGTTACATGTTCTATTTTAAAATACTGACATGATAATTTATCTGCTGTACAGGATTTACATGTACCGGTATATCCTTCACGAGCTGTTGTTTATAAAAAGGACCCAATGAACATCAATATAAATGTGAATGAAGCAATTTAAATCAAAAGCAAGTTTAAGACATGTTGGTTTATTTTTAAATTGTTCAACTTATTGGAGAATGGGTTTAATAGATATTTTAGAAATCCTTAAGCTTATTTTAGGTTTTTTGAAAGGAAAGAGTTCTTTCCCAGCATTATGTTTCAATGTTCTGATAT
The DNA here is from genome assembly GCA_016163765.1 of Magallana hongkongensis. Taxonomy (NCBI): domain Eukaryota; kingdom Metazoa; phylum Mollusca; class Bivalvia; order Ostreida; family Ostreidae; genus Magallana; species Magallana hongkongensis. The sequence continues at coordinate 48,578,497 of WFKH01010931.1, forward strand.
GTGTACTTTTTCTAATGATGTGTATGTAATGTTGAATTCTTGTACTTTACAGAGCTGAAATTACCTTGGGGAATATTCTGAAGAAAAAAGCATGGAGAAGATCCAGTTACATCATATCCACTAAACTCTATTGGGGAGGAAAGTAAGATATTAACAATATAGGATATAAGGGGGGTTTTTTCATTAAAACGCAAGAAAGATTTTTTGGGGTTTTTTTTTGCAAATTGCTATCTGTGGTTTTGCCTGATATATTGCCTACAAGTATTTGCAGTACCTTGAATTAGAGGGGAAAAATTTACTTATTACAAAATTCTTCCTTCAGAGCAGAAACAGAGAGAGGATTATCAAGAAAGCATATCATTGAAGGTAGTTCATTGGCAAATAACAATTACTGTTACAGTAGATTCCTAATTAAATGCAAGGAAAAAATATCTGTGTAAAATTGCAAGAGGCATCCTGTAAGAATTTTAAATCTTGCTATTATTTATCAGACAGTTTTTAGTTATATGAAATATAGATATAGAATAGATGTTAACAAATTAACTTTATATTCTTGTGATTTGATAATAAATTGTGGAATTGCGGAAATAAATACTCGTGTAAAATAAGGAATCTACAGTGAAGAATGTTGAAAATTGTGTGTGATAGATTTATTCCTTGTTTTAAATTTAAAGACTTGTTTGTTTATACTATCAGATCATGTTAATCATGAGTTATGTTTATATATTTTTAGGATTAAAAGCTTCTTTAGAGAGGCTTCAGCTAGACTATGTGGACATTGTCTTTGCCAATAAACCTGATCCTCATACTCCAATGGAAGGTAAGTAACAACAATATCCAATGTGTCTTTTAAAGGAAAAAAAACCATTTGTGCAAATTGTGATAAGTGGAAATTGTAAAAACATGTTTTGAATGTAGAGTTTTTCTTGGTCTCCTTAATTATCTTTATTGCATGCCACACAGGAGTAACGTCAATAACGCTATCTTGCAGGAAGCTTTTTACTTGGAAATAGCTCCCAAGTAAATGATTTGTCATTGATTTACACTTTTGGACTTAATTAAAACGCCTCAGCATTTGTCTTTTATCTTTTGCAGAGATAGTAAGAGCTTTTACATTTGTAATCAATCAAGGCTGGGCCATGTATTGGGGGACTTCTCGATGGTCGCCTACAGAGATCATGGTGAGTGACACAGGCACAAATGGCTAATGCTAGGGTTCTCAAGAGTACAAAAAAGTCAGGCAGATAATTGTTATACAATGTACAAGCACTTAGATGTACTTCTCAGGAATTTTACTTAAATAGATAGCACTACATGTATTATAAAATACAGATATTATTTTGATCAAAGTTCAATACAGTATTTTCCTGTGATGGATATTTGTTCAATTAGAATTATTAATACAAAGTATCAAACAATGAACAATTGCAACTCACTTTCAAACTCATTTACTTGATAATAAGGCATTCAAGAGACCATTGATTTTTACACCATTGCTATTGATGGTGAGATGTGATGCTTGTAAATGGCCTTTGTGATTTTGTGTGCATAAAGACAAAAGGGATTAAAAATAATAAAATATATCAATAACATTCAGGGATAATTTTAACACACATTCTCTTGCTTTACCCAGGAGGCCTATTCAGTGGCCAGACAGTTCAATCTTATCCCTGCTGTTGCTGAGCAAGCAGAATATCACTTATTTCAACGAGACAAAGTAGAAGTAGCCATGCCAGAACTATACCACAAAATAGGTACCAGTATTTCTATTTCACAGCACAGGCACAAACATATAATTGCTGGGGGTTTTTTTCTCAAAAACTGTGTGTGATCAATACAATAAAAACAAAATTGTATTGTGCTGGAGTTACTGGATACACAAGCATGCAGTTGATTTAGGAGCAATATGGAAATTTTCTTTGTTATTGTCATCTCTTCATAAAATGATAACCATGCTAATTGAACAGCTCATGATCTTTTTATATAAGAATACTCCTCCAAAATGAAAATAGTTACAGTACAATGTGAATTATATTTAATATTTACCAGGTTATTACAGTAACTGAACATCTTTTTGCTCTTTATGTGTACATGTATTTAGGTTTTTTGTCCCCCGCCGCAACGCGGAGCGGGGACATAGAAATGCCGGGCGTCCGTCCGTGGGTCCGTGTGTCCGTGGGTCTGTGTGTCCGTGTGTCCATGGGTCTGTGGGTCCGTGGGTCCGTGTGTCCGTGCGTCCGTCCGTCACACTTTTTTGTAAGCGCTCTCATGCCTACAAATTTTGACAGATTTTCATTACATTTATACCAAATGTTTATACACCTATTACCTTGGTCAAGTTCGAAA
>WFKH01010931.1:48580852-48601730 GCA_016163765.1 Magallana hongkongensis
TATCCAAAAATTGACCTTGTAAGCGCTCTCATGCCTACAAATTTTGATGGATTTACATGAAATTTATACCAAATGTTTATACCACTAATACCTTGGTTAAGTTTTTAAATCAGCCTTGGTCGATACTTTTTGTTGGAGTTATGAGACTTTGACCACAATAATTACTTCATTATATCAAAAATTGACCTTGAAAGTGCTTTCATGCCTACAAATTTTAAGATATTCATAAAATTTATACCAAATGTTTTATGCTCACACAAAGACGAGCTGGAGGGGGCATATTGTTTTACTCCTTTCCGTCTGTAATTCAGTACAAACGTACATTTTAAATAAACTTATATATTAATAGGTATTTGTTTGATTTTAGATTGTAGTATTTGGATATATTTGCGACAGGAAAAATAGAAAAAAAAATGGGTGGTCGGGGTAAAAAAATGTTCCTCCCAACCTCCCCACACATTTAATTCTGGAACAGCCCTAATGGTTGAAAATATTGCAATTTCATATACTGTGAAATCATTAGATTTCGTGGTGGTTCAATTTTCGTGGTATTCGTGGGTACCTCTCATCCACGATTTAACATCCTACACGAATTAATAAATAAGGGTAATAAAATCATATTTCCTTTGTAGGTTTTAGAGAATACACGAAATTACGTCCCCACGAACCTGTAAAATTTAAGCAATCCACGAAAATTGGCCCCCACGAAATTTAATGATTTCACAGTACAGTATACTAGTATACTGCTTGAACGGCGGGGGACCCAGGAATTCTATTCTTGTTTAAATTGTATACCAGGGTATTTTTTTTTCAATATAAAGTTAAGCTAGTTACCATTATCGTACACATGATCGATCTCCTTTCTTTAGGTGTTGGTACAATAACCTGGTCCCCACTAGCAGGAGGAATCCTGACGGGGAAATATGATGATGGTGTTCCTATATATTCCAGAGCAGCTCTCAAGGTAGCAATTAAGGCACATAATGTAGTAATTATAAATGCAATGAGTTGTAAGATTTACAGAGAAGAATATATGTAAAAGTTTATTCTAAACTAACAAGACAGGTGCCAGTAGAGTTGATTAAATTAAATATATTTCTGGTCAGTCTAGGACTAGTTCCAGTAATTTAAAATTGGGCAATTTTTTTTTGGGGGGGGGGGGGTTGAATGTCATTGTCAAAAAAGACTGACAGGCTCATAAAAGTAAAATACACACTGCTTTAATTATCTTTTTTTCAAAGTAATATTCTTAATAGAAAAGTGCTATAGAAATGTGCCAAAAATTGTATTTTATTCCCTATTGCAAAAAAGATTCATTCAAGTACAGTTTGTTTACATGAAATTGTGTTCAAAGAGAGATAACTCCATCTACACACCACAAATATTGGAATATTTCAGGGTTATGTCTGGTTAAAAGACAAAATCTTGAGCGATGATGGTCGGCGTCAGCAGGCCAAGCTCCGGGAGGCAGCAGTGATTGCTGATAGAATTGGCTGTTCCATTACTCAGCTAGCCATTGGTAAGGAAAATAAACTATTTATGATCAATTTTCCTTTCAAAAAATTACTTGTATGATAATTAAAAATTATAGTACATGTACTAAAAATTGGTGAAAATATTTTTTTTGAGCGATGTTCTTAAGAACTGAATTACAGTCAAACCTGTATGAAATATGTTTTAAGAGTAGGAGACCAAAATATTACATTCTTAATTGTTTGCAGTCTTTGAATTGATGTTTATATTTCATAATTAATAAGACATAAAATAAAATGAAAATGTATTTCCTTTTTACAGCCTGGTGCTTGAAAAATGACAATGTAAACAGTGTATTACTAGGAGCTTCAACTGTAGATCAGTTGTACACAAACATTCAGGCATTGCAGGTACAGTAATGTAGCCATCTCAGTGGGGAAAAATTTATTTAAGGAATAAGGAATCATTCTTTGAGTATTATGAGGTGATCAAATACAGTGGGCACAGGATCAAATCCAATAAAGCCCAAAGAGCTGTCATTTGCTTTTGGAATTAGATTTTTTAATTGAAGAGAAATTTTGTAGTGGATTCCAAAGCTGACCCCAGCAGTTATGGCAGAACTTGACAAGATATTGGGAAATCGTCCTGGTGGAAGGAGAGATGGGTTTAACAGGTGAAAATCAATCTCGTACAACTGTTCCTGCTAGTTGACTCGTTGCACTTGGATATATTTCCTTCTCCTGAGAAAATGACAGTTTCCTCCCTTTTCAAACCTTGGCACATACTTGGCAACACAGAGCAAATTGCATGATTTTTTTTAGAGAAATATATGTTTTAAGATGTTATTTCTAGTTTTCTCTTTTTTTTATTTGGGATGTTGGATATTAACTTTATCTTATTTATATCTGTTTCATTTTCTTTTTTTCCATCTAACCTATAGGTATTCTTTATTTAATTCATTTTTGCGCACATTTATTTATATCATGAATTCAACTTTTACTGAAATGGGAAAGAAAGAGATTTGAGCTTGAAATATTGATATATAAAAATATGTATTACTTAACATCAATCATGTGTAACCTTCTTAAAAGCATGAAACTGTTGTATTGTTGGTTGTAGATGTTAGTTATTTGCACCAATATATACTTTAGCTATATTAACAAGCACTGCCAATATAACAGTCATGTATGGCTTGAGTGATAGATATTCAGTTTTATACACTTAATTAAAAATTACAGTAGTCGTATAGAACATTTATTTTGTCTTAAAGAATTTACAGATAAATTTAATCCTACATTTGTCCTTCTAGACTCTCACAATTATTTGGTAAACAAATATTCATAAACTTCCTGAACATTAGTACATGTAATACTCCTCTAAACTTAATATGAATGTCTAAATATTAATCAAAGTAAAATATTCAAGCAGAATAAAAACAAGAATTCTTAAAGCAATAATTATTACAGATAATCAGAATCAATTCACTTTCTGTTACAATTTTTAAAAAATAAGCTTAATTTTTGGGGGTAAAGTAAAACAATTAGCAAAACATTTTTTTTCAGAACAGTTCAAGTTTCTTAATTTGGAGAATCATAGAGATCTTTTTGGCCATGTGTAACCTCACTTAATGAAGTCAATTTAATATTGGTTATCTTTAAGACTCGTGCATTTATTAAAGCAGTCAGTGGCCCATCAACTGTTTATTGACTTACTGAAATTACAAATTATCCAGTAATGACCATTATATGAATGTTATTTGTGTGTAAAGAAATTTGTTTGTTTTTTTCTTTTTAAAGGTCATCTAGACGTTCCATTCAGACTCAGCCTAAAACATAACACCGGGTATTTACATTGCCCTGTCAAGCCTATGTAGTCATTAGAACAAAATTCTCACTCCTCCCCAAAAGATTCTGGGTACTGTTTACTTGCACAGCCAAATTGTAGTGAGATGGAAATGATATTCCATTTTGTATACATGTTTTCTGTTTTCATGTCTTAAAACTTTGTTATCCAAAAATGTGATATTGTATATGACACATGATTTTTTTTATGAGAAAAATGGTTGAATCAACCTTACTACCTTTTAGTATCTTTAGGTCATTTTTACAAATGCAATTGCTAGTACATGTATATCTGTGTTAAGACAACATTCATTTCAATTTTTATTTAATGTTAAGAAATATTGAACCAAAAAGTATTGTAAAAGTTTCATTTATTGAATTTTTTGTCCTTTTTATCCATCTGATTATGCACTGGTGGAGCAGCTTAGTGATATAACACATATTGTGTTTGTTAATCATATTTCTAAGATTAATCTGTGTGAAATAATTACTTTTCATCTGCAGTTTGTTTATTACCTCAGGGTTATATCAACTCTGAAATTCAAGTGCCAAAATACTATTTACACGAATTTTAGAAAACTGTTTTATTGTTTTTAAACAGCAAACAAATAAAATCAAACAGACAAACTGGGTATGATGTGTGCATTCATTTTCATATTGCACAAACCTTGTGAAAAATTCAAACTTTTTTGTATTAATGTACATGAATATATGCATTACGAGAAAAAAAGGTTTGCATGGCCAGCAATGCTCCTGTGTGATCGAGGCACTGACAGATACAACTGTACAGTAGATTGAATTCTTTGTTACAGTGATCCATTTTATCACAGACTACCATATCTTTCCTCTAAAACATTCCCATTTCTGTCATAAATATATGGTTATAGATGTCTGGATTTTTTGTATAGATCAGACCCTGGTTAGACTTGATATACTGTATGCTCAGTGGTGAAAAACTTACAGATCTAACTTAATGGATTTCTGTGGTCAGAAATTGATTGAGGCCAGTAGCATGCAGATATGCATGTCAGCAATTTAGATAATGCAAAGGTTATACACTGTACAAGTAATACTGATAGATTGACATTGAGCTGTGGATGCAGCATTAGACAATGTGACCTTTATCAGACTTTTTACCTAGCTATTTCTCACTATTGTGTAGATTATATTTATATTGTGGAGTGGGATAAACTTTTATCTAGTCACTGGTTTTTATTATGAATGACTGTGATATACAAGTAGTATTTAGAGATACCTACCCCCAACAAATACAGAAGCATTCATTCTTCTCAGGTGAATTTTTAAAAAAGATAGCTATTTGATCATTTATAATATATGCTTTTAAGATGTTAGTAAAAACGTTGTTATATTAAATTTGAAAAAGCAGACACCTGATAAACTATTTGCAATTTGTTTTTATCAATAGAAGATGTTTTTTGACTAGGGTAAAGGTATCTCATGAATATTGTGTGATTAAGTCTATTAACAAACACATGGTTCAATCCCTTCATCAATGCACTTTACATGTAGATGGTATTACAACATATCAGTTTATTTATGTTAGTTTTCACTTTTATTGTACAAATGTAGTAAGTTTTTCATTTTTCTATTGGTTGAATCTTTAAGATTTTAATAAAGTTATCCTTATAAACAGTATTCTCTTGTGAAATAATGAACTCTAAGCATGGCTTTTTTGTTATTGGTAGACATTTTATCCATTATAGGCCTAATAGTAAACATAACCATAGCATAATACCTGATATGTATGGAGCATCTCTCCTGAAGAATGACCTAAGCAGACAGCTACATACTCTCTGCAAAAGAAAATTTCTAAAACGAACATGACTCTGAGAATCTGTGGTAAAGGGTTTATAAGTTGTGAAAATAAAGGACCACACCCATTTCTAAAGATTGGAAAGGGACAAGGGACCCCCTCCCCCCCCCCCCAGGTTCCAAGTTTAGCTTAGAAATAAATACCGGTAATGTAAATGTCTTGACATTTTCTGATGATGGGGAGGGAAGGAGGCTGTAAAGATTATGTGTACTCCTGGAGGTCAAAAGGGAATACAATGAGTGAGGGGGCATTTTTATAGAAAATTATATTTTCAGGTAAAATAAATTAAAAAAACTAATTTCAGAAAGAGACACGATATGATCTATTAGTGATTCTATTAAACTTATGCCTGAAAAATGGGAAAGGGGATACAAAGAAATATGCGTAAAACTTGTAGAATTGTTAGGAAGCTGAATCTTGAAGAAAATATATTTTCAGGCAATTAATATTTATGTTTCCATGTGAGTCTTCCTGTATGCGCTGAAACAAATGATAGATTGTTGGGGTCATTGTTTGGCATTACCGATCAGGCGAGCAATATGTCCCAAAGGCCTTTTGTCTTAAAAAAATCTAAAATTAATTTCTTCATAGTGATAAGTTTTTTCACCTTTAGTATTGGCGATGATGGTGTTATTACCTGTCATTTAGCTTGCCAATGATCTGCTGAATTAACTGCTGTTAGAAACTGTATAGGGGCACCTGTCATTGATCACTGTAGTAAAGAGGAGCAGCTGTATGAAGACTTACTGCGCATATTGTTCATTCGGTATTTTATTGGAGTATAAAATGGTACTGAAGGTCAAAACAACTTTTATGACCAATTCTGAAATGTCAGGATAAAAACCGTAATTACTAGAATTTTACGATTGATATTTTTAGTATTTAGACATTGCACCCTGTTTTCCCGGCTGGGAAAGGGGGGGGGGGGGGTCATGGTACTATACTACCGTAATTGCAGCGAAGTTTTACATAATTCGGAAAATGATGAGTTCATTCATCTAAATAGTGTACAGATGTGAAATGTATTTTATAGTTTAATGATAGAATAATTCTAATGTAGAAAATTTATTTTATAATACCTGAGATTTATTACGTTAATCATCATGATTTTACATCAACTGAATTTCTAGAAAAGTTCTTGCATATCCTGTTGATCTTCACAATATATGTTATTCAATAGCAGTAAGTCTCTCTCTCTCTCTCTCTCTCTCTCTCTCTCTCTCTCCATGGAGAGCAGATATATTTGTATTTATTAACACTAGGCGTGAATATGCTCACCTTTCTTGTGGGGGTCCTGTTCATCTGTTGGTCAATTGGTGAGGTTTTCTTGGAGTCGCCGTGTTCGAGAGCTGAATCTCTGGTCTGTGGAGAGGATGGGATAACTTACGCCAACGAATGTTTTGCAAATAAGGCGTGAGTGAAAAAATGCTCTACTTTTTTTTTGAAATATTTTTTGTTCTTTGAAATTTACGTATATGAAAAGTTGAAATAGTCATATAATAAAACTCTTTTTTGGAAAATTGAAAGAAAAAATACTTTGTTTTAGTAAATTGTTAATAACGTTAACCTTTCAAAACTAATCTAGAAAAGAATATATATTTCGTATGTAATAATGCAGTAAAATGAAAATTAAATGGAATGGTCCATGTCCACCAACAAAATGCCGCTGCAATAGACTTATGAGTGACGTCTGTGGCTTTAATGGGATGGAGTACAGCAACCCTTGTGTGGCCAGATGTCAGTAAGTGTCTCTCTTTCTCTCTCTCTCTCTCTCTCTCTCTCTCTCTCTCTGCGTGCACATGTAGTCGTATCGCAATTCATGCAAATGTTTCTTTTCTTTCTTAATTAACAGTGGAGTAAATGAATTCACGTTTGGGAAATGTGGCGATGCAGTAAGCTATTTTTCTCTCTCTATTCAAATCACTGAAATTATATAAAATTAAAATTTGCTATTTTAACTGTCTAAATATAATTTCTCCAATATTTTTCCACGCAGGAAAGACGGTAATAAATGGATGTTTTCCTCTACAAAGTTGCTGAATATTTTATTCAACGCGTCCTTTATCTATATAATATACTGTGAAATAAAACCTTTTTAATATATTCGATCAGTGCCTACTATCTATTCAAGATATATTACTATAGTCAGGTACTCTTCACACAATTGCGCTGAAAAATATAGTTCTGTTCATGATCAGCAGATACAACATTACAATAAATGTTAAGAATATCGATGTGTATGTAATACGTGGAAGAAAACAAAACTAACGTAAAATTATTTTGAAAAAACACCCCACCCCAAGAAATGAAAATGTGAAGTATTCATATTCCTACGCTATAGCTGCCTCCTCAGTCTTTTTCACGAAAATATAGGTCATTCTTCGATTGACAATTTTTTCACTAATGAATATTGCTTATATTATTACAATAATTATATTACTTTCATGATTATTGTTCGTTAGTTATCGCACAATCTCTTTTAATTATTTTTTGTGTATGAGTGTGTGTTATTTCTTTTCTTTTTTTTAAACGACGGAATGGTTACGCACACCTGCACCATATTTCAGATCGCACTCGTGTAGACTCTGTTTAAGCACAGATGTGTGTACTGTTTGCTAATGACGGGTGGCAGTATTTTTAAATACGGACATGAAGAACTATATACGCCATGCAGTTTCTTAACAAGTTCAGTGAATTTAACTTAGAGATGGGCTGAGCACAGTGAAAATTCAAGTAATTTAAACAGCTGTTAAAAGCCGAATATCTTGGATATGGGGTGACCCATATCTATTCTTGTTAAAACTAATTTAACACAGACTTAGGGGAGAGAGAGAGAGAGAGAGAGAGAGAGAGAGAGAGAGAGAGAGAGAGATTTATACCAATCGGGCTCGGAATACGCATTGTTATAGTAGACGAACAAACAAAAACATATGACATGCAATCAGATACCAGGTCAATCAGATTACCTTATGATGTACAGTAGGCCTCACGTGTGAGACTAAGTATCAGTTAGTAAGGACCACATTAACAATCGCACTAATAAGTCAGAACTTCATGATCCGGACAAGTCAGCTTACATTTGCGCAGCATGTTTGGAGACAGCTTCCGAGGTCACTATCTGGAATGATGGCATCCGGTGGTACAATCACGATGTCCGAGAGAAATGAGGAATCTGAGGATCTGTCTCGGTCTTTTTTAACTCTTGAAAAAATTGACGTCAACATTTATAGGTATTTAACGAACATGTAAACTCATACATCCTTTACCTACTTACACGATCATGGATTTAGATTTTTTTTTGTTGGGGGGGGGGGGTAATCGATGACTTCAATATGATACCATTATTGCCGTTTCTGAAGTGAGTACATTGATGTTGGCATCCAAGAAGTACAATAATTGCCCTATTTTTATATTTTAATATTGAAACAGCCAGGGATCTAGGACGTATATAAATTCGTCTGATAGAACATTTAAAGGTTAATGAAACAAGGAGAGAAAAGATACATGTATCAGCCAATCTAAAAGAAAAGAATTAATCAATTAAAAAATAATAAGAAGAACTACATTGTAAAGAGAACATTTTTAAGTTTATTGTAGTTACATCAATGTACTGCTTGCAAGAAAATTTTCAGAAGTCCTCTATTATTTTTGCCCAATTTGCCTGGGCAAAATAACCCTGTACCCACTGACAGTATATTGTCCCCATCCTAATTTAATTTAAAAGGAAATATGCAAAAATTAATTCAATAAGTCTGTTCATAGACTGATTCATTATACTTTAAGTCTAACAAGTTTTAAATTCTCTTGTTCCGATCCTTTGAATTACAACATTCTAGTTTGCATATTAGCTAAAATGCCTAGCTTTATGATTTTCATTTTTTTTAGGGCTTCTGCAAAGTGCCTTTGGCGGCCAGTAGGGTCAAGATTTGTGTTTGGGGGACAGGTTGTAGGGCAGGCATTAACAGCTGCCTTCAATACTGTTAAAGAGCCCTTGTTGTTACACAGCCTGCACTGCTACTTTCTTAAGGGAGGTAAGGGTGTACAGTGTATCTGATGCTCTGTTATTGTTTGCTCAGGATGTGAAAGGATTGAGTGAATCCCTGCATAATGTTGTTTGAAACTTTATGATTATGACTTACTATATATTATCAATTAAGAACTCAATGAATTTACATTTGGAATTTTCATAAGTACAGAATGTCAATTAATCAACACTGTTAAACAAGGTAAATCTCTAAGAAAGTTATGGAGAAAGAATTTTTTTCTGCCCCCTAAAGTTGAATTATGCTGTAGACCAAAATTATCTTATGTATTTGGTATACGTACTGTAATAATAATATTAATAATATTTTCTATTCAAAAATCTAATTTCAGGAAATAATGAGAAACCAATTATATACCATGTTGATAGGACAAGGGATGGCCAGACCTACACTAGTCGCAATATTAAGGCCACTCAAGAGGGAGTCCCTATATTTACCATGCAAGCCTCCTTCAAAGTTGATGAGATAGATCCTTTAGAACATCAATTTACAATGCCTGTGGTCCCAAACCCAGAAGAATTGATCAGTTCAACGGAATATATTAGAAATAGACTGGAGTAGGTACATGTATTGCATAGGTTCTAATAATGTTCATTTTTTGAATATTTTATGCACATTTATGATTTTTTTTATTACTATAATTTCTTTTTCAAGAACAGAGAATATGTCCGATTCAGAGAGATTAAGGATTAGTGAGTACCTCACACAGACAATACACATAGAGTCCCGCCCGGTGGATCCACAACTGTATCACGGTCAGAAACAAGGGGAACCCCGACGCTATGTCTGGGTCAGGGCCATGGAAGATATAGGTAAAAACATAGATGTCTGTTAACTTGGTTATCAGTGTGTGAATCTCCTTGGTATAAATGCTGCCTATTGTTGTAAGCTAATTGAAAAGATATTAATTTATATGATATTTGAAATTATTTCAAAGTTTGATGTAATAAGAATGATCTTGAAAAATAGAAATATAGATACATGTATAGTACATGTAGTAGAAGAATATATGCATATTATTTTAATGGTTTAACAGTTAATTTACTGATCAACAATTATTTTTCTTACTTATTGTTAATACTGAGCAACCTTTCAGTCTCATGATCATTAAATATCTCTGGGTACGCTTGTTTCACCAATAACTTGAATACTCAAAAATGATATAATTATATAAATATAAAGTGGTAAGTTGAAATACACTTAAACTTTTGATCTACCGGTACTGGTAAATGTTATAAAAATGGCACTGTGGAAAACTATTACAATATGTGTAAAGTTTGCATTGAGTAAACACCAACCACTCAATGATGAATGACATGGATTTTGGAAATGCACCTCTTTATAAACATATTGAGCAGAGTTAATTGTTAACAATAACTTATTGCAGGTGATAACATGCAGCTCCAGCAGTGTGTGGCTGGATTCATCTCAGACTTGGCCCTGTTAGGGGCCGCCAAACAGCCAGCCCCTGTGGGCCACCAGATAGGGTTTATCACATCTCTGGACCACAGCATGTGGTTTCACAACACATTTAAAGCCGAGGAATGGATGCTGTGTGAAATTGAGAGCCCTCAGTGTGGTAGGTTGAACTCTTAGGAGAATGTATACTGTAGAAGCACATATTTTCGTTGAGTTAAAATTTCGTTGTTTTTAAACCAAATAAAATTCCATTGGCATTAAATTTCGTCATATCGTATTAACACTTTATAAATTAATACTTGGGTTAAAAATTCGTCATGGATTTAATTTCGTTGATTTATACTAACAACGAAAATAACGAAGTTAAATCCGCAACGAATATTTCTGCTCCTACAGTACATATGGACAGCAATGGATTCATTTCTCTTTTGTTAATAGAGAGTTGTCAAAGTTTAAATCATCCTCTTGCGTAATTTTTATGTATACCAATATTTTAACTAACTACTTAATTCAAGTAGCTTAATAAGATAGGTGGATAAGATATAAGATCAAGCACAGGTTCTGCAAGTTCTCTTGGGACATGCTAGCACTTAACCATATATCATGCCCTTTGCAGATTTGTAGATAGCTTGAAATCAATCTGTTGAATCAAGAGTTATATCCCTTAGATTTGTTTGATTTCACATTTTAGACCACAGTAGAAAAAAACATACATTTAGGGTTATATTTTTTTTGGTCAGGTAAAGGTAAAGCCCTTGCCCTGGGCAGGATGTGGAGGAGAGATGGGGTGCTAGCAGTGTCCATGGCTCAGGAAGGGGTACTCCGATCCAAGATTTGACCAGTCCTATCAATCATTTCTCTACTTTGTGGAGGTGAGGCTGTCTCAGGCATGGAATGAGGATACAGTGGATGTCCTGAGATGTAAAATGACGCCTTGTGTTCAGTGTAGACCATGGTGTATAGTGTTGACCGTGGTGTATACAGTATAGTGTTGACCGTGGTGTATAGTGTGGTAGTTTGACAGTGGGTAGATGTGTTGTTGTTTTTTATTTGTATGGTTTGACAATCATTGTTGCTAATGTGTTTAACGGGTATGAAAGTGCAAGAGCTTTATATAAGTCCATTCCTTGGAGGACAACAGACATATCAAAACAACTTTTTTTGAATATATGTAAAGTTTTTTAAATTTTACTTCTCTGCTTTTTTATTCTTATTCACAGAACATAAAACCAAGAAATGTAAATAAAACCCTAATATATTATCATGGGAACATTGTATTTTTTCATAATGCTGATTAGTTTTAACGTAATTATTTTTTTTAACACATACATTATTTAAATTTACACAATCCTTTTAGAACTGCAGCACTATCTTGCCTTTAAAAAGTTTCAATCTACATGTTGATTCAACTGTGATAAATTTATACTTTTACAAATGTTTAATACTTTCATTAGTTAATTTTGATAAATTATTTAGAATTATACATTTCGTTTTTTTTTTAAGGGAGTGCTTAACACATTGATTTAACCATTGATGGTTGGGTTTTTTGTCAGTAGCTACATCTGTATTTTAGTTCTTTCTTGCCTTGATATTACGAATAATTCCTTACAGGCAAAAAGTCAAAAACATGAGCACTGGCACCTGACTTCATATATTATTATATATATTGTATTATAGCCCCTACCTAATAATCTATTATTAGAATGGGGGTATTTTCTAATGAGAAAAATATATAACGTCAGGTGCCTGTGCACAAGAGCTATCCTTAGAATGTGACATAGTCTTTTCCTAAAAAAAAATCCTCAGATTTACCTGTAAACTGTAATCCATACCAATAAAGCTTTAAGATCAACTACACTGTACTGGCCAGAGAGCAGATGGCGTTGAAGCAACCTTTGTCATGTATACATTTAGTCCAAAGCAATGTTGTTGTCTTTTTTTTTTAAATTTAAACAAATCGTGGGACCAAAATGGTCGCTGACAGTTATCTCTATTCTTTTATTGCCCAGATGCGTAGCACCTGTAAATACATTCTTGTTTGCTGAAGAGTGAACGTCATTTTGTTTAAAAAAAAGGGGGGGTATAAAAAAGAAATGATAATCCTGGTCGCAGATCGACGCTACACAATAAGATCTAAATCTTCCAACCCAGTCGTCATAGTCTTGGATATTTGATGCCTTTGTTTGTCGTACGACACCAAAGAAAATTATACATTGTATCGTTATACTATATTCAGCCAAATTTATAAGTAATATTATATCAAACTTTTAAGGCAGCCCCCATTTCCTTTTTTTCCATTCGCTTACTCTTTTCGTTGCCGTTGTTACAAATATCTACCAATCAAGAGAAGATATGCGCATAGGTAATTAAGATATCACTGTAGTATTGAGTCCTTCATTTACCCAACCACTTCCGATCACTAGCCGATCTACATCTTCATTAAGCGCCGCGGCCAATAGGATTAGGAACAACGAGGCTCCGATTGTCAAAAAATCCCGTCCGAAAGATGTCTCTACAAAGGACCAATCAATAGGCCGATTTCCACCTAATCGCTTCGATGGCTTTTTAAGAACCATTTACGTGACTTTATTGCAAATGGAAGTCTCGGAAATACATATTTTTTTCCTATATCGATGATTCGAAGCGAGAAATGAAAGTTGATCCTGTGAACGAAAGGCGTAATGACGGACAACGGTCGCTACGTAACGCCGCAATTATAAAAATTCTGTGTCGTCTGAATGCTCGTGTCGATATTGCAGTACAGAGATCGATTAGTTATTAATTATACATTGGTTATTTACATACCTATTGGGGTCCAAGAAATTTTCAGTGTAATGAAGGAATATTAATTTTCTTGGACTTCTGATAGACTTAATAAGGTAAGACCTCTCAGGTAAGGCTTGAGTCTACGTCAAGCTCATTCTTAATTATACGAAACTTTGATATTTGATAACAAATGCCCCTTTGATATAAAAACGTTGAGACCCCTCAACTGTACTGGAAAGATACAGTTTCCTTTCTTTTTGCGCTGTATAGGCTGGGAATGCTCGACCATAGGTTAGTAAAATGCTTTATATTTTTGCACTGAAATTTTGAACCACAACTACAGAGAGCTATCGTGAGAAACAGTTATTTTGCTACCATAGGCTGGCTGGGAGTAGCACAAGTGAAAATACATCGTCATAATTAACATGCATGCAATTATATTGATCCTTTACAAGTACATTTCTGTGTCATTTTATTTCCATTTTCTTTAGGATCGTTTATATTAATGAGTGACGACTGATATATCTATAATAATTTTAGTTTTACTTGGGGTTTACCTTGCGACTTTGTTGTTGAATGAATTTCATTATTTTTTTTTTAATTAAAGGGACCTAGACACGATTTGAGCTCAAAACTTTCAAATTTTATTTTTCCATTTTTAATGTCTAGAATGGTTAACATGGGTATTTTTAATGCTTCGTTAAAATTTGAAAGTCAAATATCGCACTTTAAACCAGTTTATCTCGTTTGCCAGATCTCAGTTTGTCAAAGAAATGGTATTTTCTTTTCTTTACATTACTAGTATTTGTAAACAAATATAAGACTCGAGCTTCTAACATTCAAATTTTGGTCAATCATTCCAAATGCACAAATAAACCATTTTGTACATAAAAAATAAAAATAAAATTTTGACCAAAAATCGTGTCCAAGGCTCTTTAAAAGTAAAAATCTATAAAACCAATGTAAAAACAGTCAGATAGATTTACCTCATAACCTCAGTACACTGCTGAAAATCATTGGACTCCCTGGCATAAGTATTGTGAATTTCATTTCTAATTAGTTTGGGGGGGGGGGGGCAAAAAATGTCATATTGTAAATTTTGAATTTATTTAGTTGGTGTATTTCTATTTACACCCACCCAGTAAATTCAAAATTTTAAAATATGAAAGATTTCGCGAGAGAAAAAAGTCCTCAAATTGAAGAAAATCGAAGCTAACCCGATTGACTTTCTGAAGATAAATATCATGTCCCCTGGCTATTCGTTTATTTTTATACACACAGAGGTCTATGCGTGAGAAACAGCTCGTAATAATAAGCTTATAATTAACAACATCGGCGTAAAACGCGAACCGGAATATAACGTCACTTTCTGTGATCACTTGTTCACGCCGCATTAGCTGTTGGGATGGAAAATCTATATCGAATGCAATATTTATGTAGAGTGAGTTAAAGTTATCATGGTTACGCCACAGTTTTGTCTCTCCCCGATTTCACGCCCTGTCTACATGAGCTTATCTTGCGCTCAGTTTATGTTTTTCGTCCCTTTTTGTAATCGATATAGTTTGCGCTTCTTGCATTTGGAGTTTGATGAATAATTAATTCAACAATTTGTCAAGTTATTTTTTTTTAAGTCAGAATGTTGATATAATTAAATATATATAACAGGCAAGCACGCAAACCCTTTATGTTATACTAGTAGATAGGCTGACAGACGCATAGCTTGTCTTTGCACGAATCTTTCACGTGAATTGATACCGTGGCTGTTAATGTCCTTCGAAATTCCTTACACTAATCAAAATATAAGACATAAAAAGCAAATAAAAGAAAATTTTCTTAGATCTTTTGTTTGCTTACATCTGAGGCTGATGTATCAGTTTTCTTAACAAAGAGCAACAACGCGATTCGCAAAGCTGGAATTCAAATATTAATTCATACTTCTGTATTCAGCAATCATAGCCTTATCAGTTATGATATCATAAAGAATTTTCATGCCAGAATTTTGAACATTCATATTTGATTTTTTTTAAGATGATCGATTGCTTGGGATATAAAAATTGCAGCGCACATTCATTCTAAAATCAATTTCTTTCTTAAGGTTTCAATATGTCGAATGTCGCATCCCCTAAACCAAAACGCCGAAAGAACAAGGCGAAGTTAAAGTTATCTTGGGATGAACCTACCAAAGAGGAACGAATTGCGCAGCAGATTGATGATTTCATAAGTGACGTCATCGAAAATGCTAAACAGGAATACCTGATAAAAGAGCGCCAAAGCAGCATTAATGGTGAGTAGCAAAAACTGAAGAAAAATCAGTCAACGGAAAGATTATAAATATTTTGAATTAAAGGTTAGATTTGGTAACTTGTTTGATGTTAAAATTTGTTTAAGTGCAGTATTGAGTAGTTTTCTGTTATGTATATAAACGCAGGAGAATGTGAGATATATCTAAATGAAGAATTGAAAGAAGAAATGATAAAACTGGACAGTATGGAGACGACGGAACACGTCTATGATGATTCTATGAAAAACTGTGTAAGTACGAGAACTTCTATTTCAACATAAGGTTTCCGATTAAGTATGAGACACTTCTAAGGCTATTGAGATATTACTCCAGGGACGACTTAATCCACTATGTTGTTGTAAGGTTTCCAAAGAAATCTATAGAAAACGTTGCCAGGGCCCGATTTATCTTGGCTACTTGTTCTTCGACCATCTGTCTAAGTTAAGTCATTCATATTAGCTTGTTATTAAATTCAATGCCTCGGAGAAAAGGGATCCTTTTTTATAGATAGCAAGATAGAATCCGAGACAACATTAAAAGGCAATACTTGTTTGGCTATTGGATACCTCGCTGTTTTGCGGCTATATTACATGGAAATGCATTAAAACAAAGCTTGCGTATTTGATTGCATGTCGTAGTGCAAACAACAGATGGATAGATTTCATTTTTTTCCCGATCAGTGCCTTTTTTTCTCTCTCCATTTTCATTAATCTAAGTGACTTGACAGTAAAGTATAGGACGGTTTCCAACATCACAATTAATCATTATAGCAACCTTTTGGTTCAGTATAATGGGTGGAATACCCACCGAGATTCAAAATTTATCTTGAAATTGTTCATCAAATGAAGGACAAGATGAGGAAAGATTAAAAAACAATAAATTACCTAAGTACATGCAAAGACGCATAATTAACAATCTGTTTAATGATGCAAAACATGTTTAAGTGTGTGAGTTTACACTTACATTTTTTTTCAACTCGAATAAACAATCGTAAAATCGTAAAAATAATAACAACAATAAAAAAAAAAAACCCAATAATTTACAGCTGCCTGTAAATGTACCATGCTAAAATTCTCTGTTCAACCCAATGGGTTTCACAACAAAGTAAGGCCAATACAATATTTAAACGATCTAACGTGTTTTACAATTCCAATAATCCAAAGAAACTGCATAAATGTTCAACTTTGTGAGGTACCGTGTGTAATATGCTCAGTCCACAAAACTGCATATTATGCCACTATTATATTATGTGCAATCCAATCCGTTCCCTGATTTGTGCAAAAGCGTTCACAAAAAATTATAAGTTAACCAATCACCCTTGACGTCATCATGTAGTAATATCAAGTTTGCAATGCTTACTATAATATACAATACGGTAACTTAAATGCGTACCAATTTTTGATATTTATTTTGTTAACAAATCTATTCCAAGCCAAGAGGCAAATTGGGCCAAAGCATATACCTGATGCAAACGTGAAAATCGTTGAGATTCATTGAACTCCACTTGGATGGGACATGCAATCAATCCATAGATGATTTTACAAACTGAAGATAGAGAGATATTAATACTATGGGGGAATTGGTTTTCTTTATTTCATCTGTATCCATGGTAAAGGCTTTTAATTGCAATTTCAAAGAAATTTTGCTCTGAAGAAATTAACATGGCACTAAACGACGCAGACTTTGCGATGATTACGTCATAACGTTCGAATACAGCGCTGAGAATTTAGATTACATTACCAGAGAAGTTTAACGATTTTTCATGAAGTTGGTGAATTGAACTTTTTAAGACAGCAAGTTCAGTAACGTTAGATGGGATGAAACGGGTTGAGGATGAATTTTCCATTATCTCTTCCGCTCATTACCATTATGAGCTTAATTTTATGATGTTTATTTGTCACCATCAAAGAAATATTTCTAGCATGACAAACCTATCAAGAGTTTATAGAATCACTTTGAACTAACGATTGATTTGTTTTTACCTGAAACCCTTTCGTTTTCACAGAAAAGATTTCACTTTATAATTTAATGTCGTATATCATTTCGACCAAGGTTTTGATGAAACTGACCACATATAATTTGTGAACATGATAAGGAAAGTAACAGTTTTCTGTGAAACATTATCGGATGCTGTCAAAATCCTACAGTGCTGTAGTCCTGTGTTACAAAAGTCTATCTACAGCGTACACTCAAGAGCCTAATCAAATTCTGGAAATCCAATTAACTTTTGATTTAGAGGAAAATATCGACAATCTCTCTGTTCATTTACTATAGTAATCTCATTTCATATTGGGGGAAAATCCCATAAATGTCCTTTTGTAAATGTCATATGCGGCAATTTCAGATTTTCACGTAACACGCTTACTTCCATCTTATGGTTATTATTGCATGTTTAAGTCTGAGAAGGTTTCCTTGGTAACCAAATATTCATTGTGTCATTTTTTTTTAATCTTAGAAAAATTTAAAAAAACATACAATTATTGATTCAGTGAATTATGGAAAAGTTTCTTTGTAAATTCAAAGAACATTGAATTTTTTATAAAGTCGACTTGAGCAGAACTGGCGACACTCTTGGGATCTGTGTCGCCGATAAAGTTATCATATTCACTGTGTAAGTGAATTTCATCGAACTCAACGTTGATTAAATCATCCCACAATAGAAAAAAACCAATTGCTATCATTTTGCCTGTGGAGTGGAGACATTGGTCCTTATGATAAGAGAAAACCCAGTAGTCACGTGATAAATGATAAATGAGGTTCAGATGAAAACCTGCGCCTAAATCCTGTTCCTTGTAGAAGCTGTTTGTACAACGCAATCTCTCAAATTGATAGTATCACAGTAAATGCATCCGATTCTGTCTGTCAAGTGTATTTTGCCATGCACACTGGCGATGGTTTTGTAAAAAAAAAAATGCAAATAGAACTGATGAAAAAAGATATTCGTTAAGTATTAGATATACAAATGTGTATATGTCTTTTATCATTCAGAGGCTACTGAAGAATGACCAACGGTTTTTATCAAAATTTTAATAATAATCATAACTTTTTTTCAGAGCAAGACAAGTCAAGCCCACTTTCAAATGGAGCATAGGCACCAAGATGAAAATTGTCCCGCAAGGCATTGTATGTGGCAAGGAAAGCTAAACCCTTTCAAAAAAGATTTTCATCGTCAACACAGACAATCTCTCTCTCTCTCTCTCTCTCTCTCTCTCTCTCTCTCTCTCATGAAGCCTGTTCGTATTTATCTCGTATTGCATATTCTATATGTTACTGATATTAACATAAGCCAACTTCATGCCTTCATATTGCATTGGGTATAACTGTGTTCTAGATCGGGCCTCAGAATTAAACGAGGGAAATCCCCTGCTTGCGGAACATACCCATATGCCAAAAAGGAGGTACCTACGCTTTTTACAAAGACAAATGATGAGAATGTGTTGCCAGTGCACGTGTTTCATGAATGGCAATGACGTCACTTAACCTTGTCAATCTAAGACAATGTTGTTAGGAGTTTACTTAATATTCTATCTTTATATGTCTATATATATTTCAATCGGTGATTATATTTCTCCAGAACAGAACCAATGATTCATAAATTATAACTATGGTATTTCCAAGCACAAAGCTAGTACTACATAAACTGGAATTCAAAATTTCAAGTTTTTACAATTTGAGATTTTTGGTTCTTGTAATCCTCAATACATTTTTATAAAATGTTATTTTAATACTGTGTATAAACCATGATTTCCTTTTGCTCTTTTGATACCCGGACTTTTACATCTTCGCTAGCCAAGGGTTTCCGATATACGTTCTTCATGAACCCAGGAACGTACTTGGCTAGCGAAGATGGGTCTTTTAAGAAACTTTATCGTATTTGTACCTTTTATAGTTTCTTGATGGATGATTAATTCTGATATAGAAATCACTATCATGAAAAAAAAGTCTTGGCAATTGAAATTTATTGTATATTTGTCAAATAAACCAACAATTTTTAAAATAAAATTGTAAATCTTTTTATTTCTCCTTGTAATCTATAAAACTATCAATATGAAGTATTAGTTGGTAATCAATTTGCTGTTACTTAATCTATTATTTGAGGTAATGATACATAGTGTCTTCGACGAATACATACCGGTATTTAGTGTCATTACGGTCAAAAAGTTTAGTTACGGACTTATGGTTAAAAGATTAGTGGCTTAAAAACTACGTTGTGGGCTTCACTAGCAACAATAACGTAAGTTTATTTGGCAAGTGTTCCTCATGTAAAGACCATCAAATGTTAACACTTATACTTTATTTCTAAAAAATTACAATAACCTGATAGCTAGTAAAAATAGCTACCAAAGTGAGCATGTTACATCTTCAAGTTGGCGTAAATAAATTAAGGTCGTCGAGAGGCATATTTTTTAATAACAGTCACTAACATGAACCAGGTATGGTCATAGATGGCCAAATGTCCTGTTAACATCACCTTCCTAAAATTCAAAAGTTGCATTGGTTGGGTTACGTCTTGGTAATTGTTTCCATGTAGTATTACCAGTCTAGTCCTGTCCATGTAGGATTACGTTACATCAGTTCTTTCTCAGCTTATTTACAAAATAAGTTGATTTATGCAGAATCATTATATAACGTTAGATGTGAAACTCCATTTCAAACTCATTATATGGTATAATATTGAATTTCAATTGTAAACGTTTTTTATGAAATGTTTGTTATGTGTATTCTTGTTATGATTTGTTTTCGACAGTAAGATTCGTTTTTAAATGTGTATGATTTGTATTTGTAACGATGTTCTGGTAAGAGTCACCCGAATCTACGGATACTACGATGAAGAATAATATATTATAACTAGACACGATCTCGTTGCGAGCAACGAGGAGGTCTTCCGTTCGAGTTTTAGAAGGTGACTTTGATTTTCGATTTAAAAAAAAACGTGATTTGGAAAAAGGAGTGGAGTAATAATGCTTTTCTGTATCGTTTTTTATAAGTTCTCTTACGTTGCTTTTTAAAATACTTGCATTTCTTCCAATCGATATAGAAAAAAAATTAAACTTTATTACCTCTAGCCCCTTAAAACCCTAATAAGGTAAACGCATGAGAAAACCAATACATTGTAAGGATATACAAACGTATTATACCTAATTTTGCTTTTATAACCTTTCACAAAATATCTCTCAGTAAAGGGCTACAGATGAAAGACTTTAGAGCCCTTTGGTCCCCT
>WFKH01010931.1:48601740-48657460 GCA_016163765.1 Magallana hongkongensis
ATTACGTAACACATGATAAAATCATTACATTGCTTGGATACATAACTTTAAGATAAACATATTTGCTTCTATAACTTTTTACAAAATATCTAAGTCTCAATTTTCGGGTCCAGGCGAGCTTCGACGCTTTTGGCGACAGATATAATTTTAAACCTTCATGCACAATTTTAGTATTTCGTCTACTATCACTGAAAATTTCAAGTTTATATCTGCTATACTTTAAGAGGAGTACTGCCGACAAAATACCCCTCTGAAAATCGCTAAATTGACGATATCTCAAAACCGGAAGTGACGTCATCAATAAAAAAAATTTGCAATAAGATTCAGATCATTATCTATTTGATCGCAAAGTTTCATGAAAATCGATCGAGTAGTTTTGGAGATCTCGCGTGCACAAAATTTGTAAGAAAAAAAAAATAATAATATAGAAGAATAGGGAAAAAGAAACAAAGCAATAACAATAAGGTCTTCCGTTGGAAACGGAAGACCTTAATTATGGAATCCGCCATTTTTTACTTATTTTTTGCACTCATCAATATTGCTTTACATTGCTGTGGTCATACCAAAACTGGCTGCTATTGCCAAATGTTAACGATTAAAACAGATGACACTACCTTGATTCTTTTATTCACCTTTATTCGAAACAAAGCATCAAATAAAATTAATAAATAAACTTTTAAACTGTTATCACAGAAATGTACCTATTTAAAAATAAGCAAGCATAATGTTAACAAACGTCAATTTTTTTACGTAGCAGCTACTTTTGTAAGATATTTTAAATACTTTGGCACCGTTGCAGGAATGTTACGCCTGTAAGTTCTCAATCCGTCTCTACAGACTCGATGTCGACACGTCTATTATGGTACTATAGTCTCGATCCACTTCCGCTCCTTCATGCCCATCATGGCCGTCGCTGCCGGAGCGTGCTGCCCGTCTCTCCCGCGAACAAGCGCCTCCTTAACCTTCAGGAAGGCCTTTCTCTTCTTGGCTTCGATTTCACGAATAATTTGCATCATTTTGCGTCTGACATTGATCACAATGAAGACTGATATTGCGGACGCGACGAAGGCGATCATTAAAAGGAAGTAGAATAAAATCTGGTGCCACTGGTAACAGAAGACGCCGGATACAGAACCTGAAATAAAACAAAACATTATTTAACGTCTTTTTAGATTCTTTAGATTCGGGGAAGTTGATATTATAGTTTCATAATGATGAGCTATTACCATAACTTTTTTTTAACAAACCATCAAATAAACAAGCAAAAAGACCAATTTGATTTACACGCAATAATGGTTTTTATATGTTGTAAGATTGATTACACATGTTACCTGGGACTCCAAAGCAATAATCTTTTTTTTCACACTCATTGAAATAAAACTGGGTCCATTTCATATCTAAAATAAATGGTAATACACATTTTTTAATATACAAATGAAACAAATAAGCTTTAAATATTCGCCAAAATCACTAAAGTCTCTTACATCTCATTACGGATATTCCTTAAATTATATTATTTATATGAGTTATTTTGATATCCATTATATACTTACACTGATAACTTGTAGGTGTCATACATTGGATATTTCCATGCAAATTGATATAATTTGAAGAAAGAGAATGCTGGAATCCTAGATCCGTACATGTGCAGTCCCAGTCAATGTACGACATGTTGATGGAGGTCAGCGATTTCAACCCACTGAAGAGGTTATAGGAAACCTTGGTGAATTTGTTCCTGGACAGGTTGATGGTCTGTAAGGCTGTGTTGGAGGAGAACATCCCACTGGTCAGGTTGATCAGGTTAGCATTATCCACGGTTATAGAGACGGCGGAAGTCAATGGGGAGAAAAAGTTGGCGGCCAGCTCCCCCGCCGTCAGTTGGGCGTTACGTATCGTAAATCCTCCAATAGGGTTGGGGACGCTGGAGATCTTCGCAATGGTTAGACCTGTGAGACTGGCAGAATCCGTTGAGGCGATGATTCCTTTGTCGATTTCCAGATAGTCCAGTTGCATTCCGGAGAAAACGTTTGCTGGAATTCCGCTGTTTAAGTTGCAACCGGTTATCCTTAATTCCTGAATATAGGTCATGTCGGTAAAAGAGGATGAGGAGAGACCAAGTGTTCCGGAGGTGGCGCACGAGATTTCAAGAGAGGCCCGGTAGTTTGTGTCAAACGTTGAAACATCGTACGCATTGAAACCGGAGAACACGCTGGAACTGACCAAATTGCCGTTAAAAAACGTAATTTTCAATCTCTGTGGGTTAGGACTAGAGAAAGATGCCAGTGCCACGGGAAATGAGGCGTTGGTGAAGTCACAGGTGTAAACCCCGATTGGTTTGGTATATTCCTGATAGGTACAGCCTGAGGGATATGTAGCTCCATCACAAACCACGAGGAAGGTCAAGAGACAAATCACTCGGAAATCCATAATCTTTTCGTGAAGTTTAGCAAAGTAAAATTTTGCAGTTCTACATAACTACAAACGAGGTTTTAATTTTAGCTTATGACATCGGACTAGGACCTCCCGTTTTAACTAGTGTTTTCTGAGAAGTTGGTCGATCTTTAACATTTTAATAAACGTTTCTTTTTATGAGTATTTACACGGCGTATTAATTCGAAAGCTCTTTATATTGAAATATGTTTGTATAAGAGATACTCCTTCCTGACATTAGGCTTAAACTACTATAATTGTGTAGGTGTGACATTTTGCTCTCACGTTGTTTTAATTTTTTTTAATTTTAGGTTATTGTAGATATCTGTAGTCACTAATTCAATGATTTTATGCATAATGAACATTTTCCTCCGTAATATATCTCTATTATTAGACAGAAGATTTAAATAAAAAACAAAAGATTATTATTGAGATTACTGGAAACAGCTAGGCCCATTGGTATTTTCAAAGTTGCCTTATTAATTTTTTAACTGTTAAATTGATTCAGTGGGATTTTTTTCAATCAAGTTGTACGATTCTGTAGGCCAATAAGGCCAAGTATGTTGAGAAACAACTCGATAAATATAACAAGTGTTATCAATGTTCACAAGGAGACATATCGGTAAATTAAACATAACCTACTTTGACACATTCAGCCTAACTTCTTATTGTATTTATACATTTTCTTAACATACCTAGTTCTAATTCTTTGTATAAATATTCGACGTACAACTCATATCCTAATTACAAAGAGAATTTAAAACATATTTATACACCTGACAATGAGAGAATCTAAAAGTTAAAGAGACCCTATGAAGATGTGAGCCAACCGTTCTGCATTTGGAAACAAAAAGTCGAAAAATTATCATCAAAATGTTTACTCTGTTGTTTGGTTTACTTGGATTTTTCATTGGGATAGTTTCGGCTGCTATTTATCCCAGTGGATGTAATTATGACTCATCCTCTTCTATGGGATTGTACACGTGCGACTTCGCCTCTATCACTCTGCCACTGCCGTACATAAATTTCAGCAACCCCGAACCGCAGCGTTTGGTTATTTATGACGTCACTGGAGATCTTTCAGCAACTCAGCTCGTCAGCGGATTCAGCGCCTTCAACTACTCCGCAGTAAATGCAGATTATACCAATTACTTGGAAATCGCCTGTAAAACGGGAGGATCTCTACAGATATCCAGCACGATGTTCACAGACATGAACTACATCAACGAATTCAAGATGACTGGTTGCAATTTCACGAGCGGTCTCCCAAGCAGCGCGTTTTCTACGTTTGTGGAACTGGATTCCTTGACCATAGAGGGAGGTGTTATTGCATCCACACAATCGGATACGTTTTCTGGATTGAACATCACCAAGATCTCAGGTTTACCAACTCCACAAGGTAAACTAACTATCAAAAACGCCAATGTCGGCTCCAATTTCTCTGTAGGGTTTTTTGACTCCCTTTCCGGTCTGTCCGCCATAGATATTAGCGGGTGCGGATTAACTGCAATCGATCCCAACATGTTCTTGTACAACAATAAAGTTACACTACTAAACTTGGCGAACAACAACTTCACAACAATTTCAAGTTCATTTCTGAAGAACATGACATCTCTGACGGAAGTCAACTTGGACGGAATTTCTTTTGATTGCTCCACCTGTGACAACCTATGGTTCCTGGATCATTTTTCTGCTTTCTCAATGCACATCAAGGGTACGTTTCTCTGCAGTGGTGGAGAGCGGGTGTACCAGTACTTTGGAGAGAAATGCCGGGGTAAAGATAACTGCAACAGCATACCAGGTGAGATCTTGACCTAAAACATTATAATTCAACCTGCACTTAATACTTGTAATCAAAACATTTTATAACGTAATAATTTTTCCATGTTTTTTATGCTATGATATTTGTTCACTTTTATTCTGTTGATGTTATTGTTTAGGTATTGCCATTGGTATTGACTGCTTCGAATGGTACCAGATTCTGAATTACTGCTTCACTTCCGCTTCCTTTGCTTTGTCTTGGGTGGCTTTCGTTGTGGTTGTTATTTATCGTCGCGACATGTACAAGAATGAGAAAGAAATCGAAATCAGAAAGAGAGAAAAGGCCATCCGAGTTCTAGAGGCACTGAAACGAGGCGGCGGAGGAGGGCAGAAGGCGCCACCAAAAGGCAACTTCTCATGGGCCATCACGGAAGACGGAGAGGGCACTGAGGTCAAGAAAGCACTTTGATTGTTGGCTGTTGCAGATTATATTCATCGTTTTTACTCATACATTTAATCTGTACGAATATTTGGTTAATTAAAAATTGAAAACGATCTTCTGGTTTTCTTTCAATAAGTAAGAATGACAGAGAAAATACTGATTCGTAGAGTTGTCAACTTGAGTAAAGTTTTAAGTTAGGGATGGACAACTAAGCCCAAGACCGATTTGTTTTGATTAGTTAGATAAAATTCAAGAGTTCATATATTATTCAAGAATGTCGTGTTCATTTTTTCATCAAAATAGCTTTACCGCATGCAAACCTCTGAGTTATTATAACGTTGTTTCTATAGAGTAGTCGATATTCGTTTTTCGACTTTCAATACCGGGTATCTAATTTTCATTTGAATGTAAAAGTATCTTTAAAATGTATGTACGAAGCAGACATGCAATTGGTATTTATAAAAAAAAAATGTTCATCGAGAGTTGTCTTTCGTAGGTAAATGGTCTGAAAGGAAGAGGGGGTGGAGGAGGGTATTTCCAAAATATTAAAAGCCCCTTAAATTTTTCCAAAGACGAAATTTCAGAACTGCGAATAAATTTAGAGACTTTATCAACTATTTTCCTTGGCATTCTATTATACTACACGTTTATTTATGTCTTTACATACTGAATGTGTGTATCTATATTTAACATGTTTGTCAAAACCACGTTTAGACGCTAACCGAGTAAACAATTTCTTTTGACCTAAAAAAGTTTTTTTTAATACTTCATTCAAATATTTAATTCAAATTCATGGTAAGCATTTCTAGAATTCCCTAAAATTGGTCGCCGAGTATGTTTATATAAATACTGTCGTTTAGACGCTTCATTATATGTTAAAGCTTGTAAATGTAGAATAAATCAAAATTATAAACAAAATACCAAATTGTTTATTCTCGGGCACTAGTGTACATTTTCTAGTTTCGTTCTAGAGTAAATATAGATGACACTGATTTGAGATATGAAAAAATATAAACAGATTAATTATGATACCATGAACTACATGTATATGTTCTTTGATTTCATAAAGTAAAAGCTGTTAATCTCCGATTAACCTGAAAGTGAAAAGTTCTATGACACATATACATACTCAAGAAAAATGGTTAATCTGGCTAGAAGTGGATTACATTATTATCGAAAAAAAGAAAGAAATTAAATGTTGATATTGGCCTACTGGGGTCAGATTTGTTAAGGAATAAGAAATAAAACCGAAGTCGACCCAGCGTGTGAAAATGTAAGATATGTGAATCTTCCACTTGTCTAACTATCGTCCATCATGAAGAGTTTGGTGTATTTGATCTGTTGGCTGACACTTTATTCATGGCCAGTCCAGGCGGCGGCCCCCACAGGATGTACCTACAGCACGGACACGGGGTCACGTGGTCTGTATACTTGTGACTTCACTGTGATGACCCTCCCAGCTACCTACAGTACCTTCACCAGCCCGATCCCACAGCGTCTCAAGATACGGAACATCAACGGGAATCTACCAGTTTCAAGCCCAACAAAGACGTTCAACGGGTTCGGGAGTTACGCCACAGCAAGCCATGACAAAGACTTCACATCGTACCTGGAGCTCAGATGTTCCTCGGGTAACCCCTCGGGTCAGGCCGTTATATCCCTGGGGACGTTCTCCCAAATGTCGTACCTGGAGGAACTGTATATAAAAGATTGCAGGCTAACAAACGGCCTACCGGAATTTGTCTTTTCCGATCTTCAAAACTTACACATCCTTGTTATCGAGGGAGGGTCCATTGCTGCAACCGCTGCAGACAGTATGGCTAATTTCAATATCAGCATCTCTTCAACTTTGTCTGAGTCTAGCGGCATCCTGAATTTTACAAATGTTGCCATAACGGGAGGAACCTTTACTACCGGTTTTTTCTACCCTCTGACCACGGTAAACACGATTATTCTCGAAAATAATGGGATAACCTCACTGGAAACTTCGACATTTTCCCAGAACACCCAACTTCGAAGACTCATAATCCGGGACAACCCCATCACCGCCATTCCTAACAACCTGTTTTCCGGGCTAGACGCCCTGGCGTACGTGGAACTGAACGGCCTGAGTCTGACGTGTTCTTGCGATAATGTCTGGTTTGTCAAACATTTCATCGACCACAACATCACTCTCGGCGAGGGGGCAGTCTGTTCTTTGAGCACTAACGGTAAGAAATGGCGACAACCAAATAATCTGTCTAGAAGAAACATACTGCATGTTACATAGCTTAAAATGAAACCATATACACCAGCCCTATCAAACAATCTTTTTAACTGAAAACACTTAATTCTGATTTAAGGTATAGAAGCGTTGTCATAACAATGCAATTAAATCTTAAGTTAATTGCATCCATCAAAACAAGATACGTAATTGCATTATAAGCGGCATGCTATATAAATTATGTTATTTTTGTGATAACCTTCAAGATGACTTTCTTTTTGTCATAGTGAAAAACGCCCAGAAGTACTACTATGAAAATTGTGTGACGTATGATATCTGCGATGGTATCCCAGGTAAGACAGCGAAAAGCACTGTCCTAACCTCATACACGAGGTATCCGTTATATAACGGGTCCGTTATAAAACGTCTCGTATAGTCACATAATCTCTATCATAGTTTTTATATCACCGCTCCAAAGGAGAAGGGGGTATACTGTTTTACCCTTGTGTGTCTGTCCGTCTGTCCGTCAGTTTGTCTGTCCGTAACAAAAATTCTGTCGCATTTTTCTCAGCAACTATTCATTGCAGATGCTTGAAATTTTAACACACTATTTGTTTAGGCATGCCATATGGTGGGATATACTTTTGTACCAATCGGACGTCAACTTCCTGTTAAATGACGACTTTGTTTATTTTTAGCCTAAATTTTCAAACAAATTTTCGTCAAAAATTTCTCAGCAACTATTTATCGCAGATGCTTGAAATTTTAACACTGTATTTGTTTAGGCATGCCATATTGTGGGATATATTCTTGTACCAATCGGGCGTCAACTTCCTGTTAAATGACGGCTTTGGGGATTTTTTAGCCTAAATTTTCAAACAAATTTTCGTCAATTTTCGTCAAAGATTTCTCAGCAGCTATTTATTGCAGATGCTTGAAATTTTAACACTGTATTTGTTTAGTTTTTTTGTACCAATCTTCTAACTTCCTGTTAAACAGTTAATTAAATGTTGACTTTGCTTATTTTGCATATTCACATCAGAGCGGGGGTATTACTAGTGAGTATTGGCTCACAAATATCTTGTTTTGTAAGTTTTGTTTTGGTTAGCCTGATAAACACGTAGCATCACTTTTCTCAGTAAAGGGGTCAGACGAAAAGTAGAAGGGACAATTGGCTTATACGTAAATTTTCAATACAATTATTTTTAAAAAAAACTTGAAAAGGCCAGGCTACCCCTTGCCCCCCTTCCCCTTTATTCATGTTGCTAATTGCCTGTCAGATGATATGCAAAGACTGGATGATATTGTACATATTGTAACACACCTGTTACCTTGATTTACTATGTGAACCATCCAATCTCTTTGCAGGCATCAAAATCCAAGGCAGGTGTACCCAATGGTATAAGATCGTCTTTGTTGTCTTACTTATCCTCGCTATAATCCTAACCATTCTAACTCTTGTGCTCCTCGTCCACACCCGGAAGATACTGATGTCACAACACGACAAACTCCGAGCCAAGCAGACGGAGAAATGGTCCAAGATCCAGCAGATACTGAACACCCAGACGGTCAGCAAACAGAGGCCGCCCGCCGCCACCCTACCGCCCAAGGGCGTGTAGAGCTGACCGTTACCAGTGTTATGTCAGCGGCGACCACTGAAGGTGCACCACCCTTTGTACTGATAATACTAGCAATATAATATTCCACAAGAGAACACATTTGTATTTCACATGAACACAATTTCTGAAATATTTACGGGACAATATCAGTGTTTTACATCGAAATAATACTAGTAGTAATTTTATCCTTGTATGAGTAATTTCCTTTTTCAATGGGATATAGTACCTTGAAAGTATGAAGCAACACTATGTTAATTAATTACTCGACATAAAGTATCAAGGGTGTTAACCATTGCCAATAAAATGCATGTGTGCTGTATTGTTATGTTAATTATTTGAATAAAGCTTTATAAACTAAATATACTTGTTTTGTTGTTTGTTTCAAAAAGGATTGGGTTTGTTTTCCGTTACAAAGTTTCCATATATAAGGATAGCAGTATCAACATTTTGAGTTTTCTATTAAAATTTAAATTCTTATAGAAAGTTCACATCGTCTATTGATGTCATAATGGAACAGACCCCTGAGCTAGCGAATAGGGGTTTAGATAACATATATGCAATTATAACAAAATATATAAGGATTTGTTTTTCAAAAAACAATTTAAGGTTACATGTGCTAATTTAAAAAAAATATGATTTAAGTTCAGCACTACATAAATGCGAAAAGTTTCTCAAAAAGAAATACCGCACAGTAAAATGAACAACACGTTTAGTTGGCGTTTTCAGTAAAACAATCCTTACACGAACGCTTTTTATGCAAAATATTACACCGCAAATATATGCACGTTGTAGTACATGTATTCGGACACATTCTTAATCTATGCTCATCGAAACTCGTGAGTCATATGAAATGGTCGCTATCGACCCTTAATTAAAAATACTTCCAACTTGAAGATGATCGTTAATTATAAATTGTTATGAAATATTACAACTTTTATTACCTTCAACTAGTTCATGAGGCTAAAACAAACAGCAATAATTCTGCAATATTTATTAAACAGTACTCTTAACAGTTGATCTAGCTATATACATATGGAAGAATAGGCTGGTCTTTCTATGAAACGTAATATACTGATTGAAAATAACGATACTTTACACATTTTTACTCATTTATACTGATAGTTTAATAAAGATTCAAATTACTTCGATACAAACAATAAAAGGTTTTCTTTCAGTTGGTGATTCAAAAGGGTTATGAATGTATTGATCATTGCAGATGAAAATTACAAAATCCGAAGCAGGTTGTGCATTTATTCTGCAAATGCTAGCTGCAAGGCATTTAATTATTTACATGATAAGAAAATGTACATGGACAACTGCAACTTTATTGCAAAATAAAGATAGCGATGATGATGAGTGTACCTTAAAGGACAATTCTATTAGGAGTAAATTTTAAAAATCGCAACACTGTTGTATTCTTCAGATCAAATGATAAGGTTCTCAGTCCCTTTGTCTATCAATTATTTGTTTTCTTATATCAAAAGTAAATAACATTCATATAATTTTTAATATCAAATAATTTATTTTCTACTATAAAAATAGATAAGTTAAAAATCTAAATTTTTTGATATCACAATTGTCTTTTTTTAAATGTCAAACTCTTCTTAAAGATAAATTCAAATAAAAAAAATATGGATTCCAGAAATTCAAATTCTGACATCTAAAATTATGTTTGTGTTTGAATGTAGGTTAATGTAGGTTATTAAATTACAAAAATAATTTTTTGATTTAATGTAATGTTAATGAAGGTTATTAAATTACAAAAATAAATTTTTGATTTAATTATCTAAAGAACTTTTTTTTTACAATCAATATTACCCCATAATTATCAAAATGACACATCTTTTTCACGAGAGATAACTTAAAAAAAAAAAAAATTCATCAAAAAAAAAAAAAAAAAAGATCTCATAAACGTTTTGATATAAGTTAATAAACCTTTTTTTTTCAAGAAAAATACACAATTTTGGCATATTAAAGAACTTACTGATAAAAAAGGGGGAAAAATCATGAATATCATATAGAATAGGAAATGAATGTAAACGTTTTACTTTCTTAGTATAATTAAACTAACCAAAGAGGTTTTTTTTCTCAACTTGTAAAAACTGATCAGTGTATAAACCTTCATGTAATTTTTTCGTATTTGTGTAAATACGTGTATCAACCACCCTCCCCATCTTAAGTTGTAATTTAAGGAGTGGTTGTATTCATTATATTATACATGTAAGCCCAGCTTTAAGAAGTTCAAAATAAGACGGTCACTCCATTTGTTTTCTACGTACTTTTAACCTTCTGCTAAATAAACGAGTTATATTGGGTTATCTTCTTTGGGGTCTTTATTGACCACACAGAAAAATGGAGAATGGAAATGTATCAATATTGCTACAAGTAGTTGATTACAAAATGCAGAACGTCATTGTAATATGAAAAGAGCAGCTACCAGTGGTCTGTCAAACTAATCCGCCTTAATAACAAAAACATTCATTTTAACAATTCTTTATAAAATTTAAATTATATGGATTAGTAAACTTGAACAGGTTTCAAAAGATTAGAAATCGCGGGCTTATACGTTTTACATTGCAATATCATTCCATATTTAAAGCAGAAGATTATACAGAAATCTGTGCTATATTGTTGCTCTCAGGACCTTTTGTATAATACGATTATTGCGAACGCTGGCTTTAAGTGACAGAAGATCAGAAAATAGGAACACGTTCTGGGATTGCTAACGCCATTCCTTTGATAGTATGTGACCAAAAGAACAAAAAACAAGGACTGAAGAAGAGAGAGTGAGATTTTTCAAAATGTATTTTGGAAATTGCGCTCTGATTTTGTTCTTGACTCTGGTGACGTATTCAAATTCAGCTACTTTTCCTTCGGGATGTTCCTACCACGATTTAGTGGGGTCGGTACATCTATACAAATGCACGTTTGGCACTGTCTCTCTACCTCTAACATACAGCGGTTTCAGCAACCCTCTTCCGCAATGGATCCAAATAACAAAAATTAATGGAAACATGAACGCTGGCTCCTTCACTGGGTTCGATTCCTACAATACAGCCCAACTCAGCCACGACAAGAATCCAACTCTTCAACTGTTCTGTGCCACTGGTGGATCCTTAAATCTTCAGGCCACAAGCTTTAACACCTTGGGGTACATCCAAGAAGTCGAAATTTCCAACTGCAACGTTAATTTACCAGATAATGTCTTCTCGCCTTTTGGGACGCTGAACAAGTTGACAATTAGCGGGGGTACCCTCACTCTGAATGCTGGTACCTTCTCTGGACTGACCATTGCACCGATTGATAAATACACCGACCCCGCGGGGGCACTGATCATCAAGGACCTGACCCTAAGTGGAGATTTACCTACGGGTGTCTTCAGTTCTATCAACGGGACGAAAACAATTCGCTTAGAAAACATCGGTCTGACCAGCATCAATAGCTCAGTCTTCTCAACCAACATAGGCCTGCACACTCTCTCACTGAAAGACAACCCGATTGTTGATACCATTCCCACCACCTTCTTTGACGGGCTAGATGGACTGGTTAATTTTGATCAGACCTCGTTCCTTTGGACTTGTACTTGTGACAATCTCTGGTGGTGGCCAAAATCCGTCAAAAAAGGCATTACCATTCATGGAGCCGCCATCTGTAATGCCCCTGCTGATGTGGCCGGTATGTATCCTCGGTAACATAACAGAACATGCGTTTTTAGATACACAGCTTACACACTATATCAGTTATTAGTATTTAATATCCAAATTATTTTCTTGTGGTTTTTTTTCTTCTAGGAATGCTTGTTACAAAGTATTACGATACCAACTGTGTCAAGAAGTCCATCTGCGGTGATACTATTGGTGAGGATTTTTGAGTCTTCCAGTCTATAATACTCTCTCTGAACAAATATGAGTTAATAATCAATTTTAACCCCAAAAAATAAAAAACAAAATAACGAGCATTGAATTACATGGTGTGTTTTTTTTAGGAGTCGCAATAAGTACCACTTGTCTACCTATTGGATATTTGGTCGGGTTCGGCCTCATATTTGTGATGCTCATTTTCTGCATTGTATCACTTGCCTGTATCTGTCACATGAAGAAAACCGCTCTGGCTGGTCCAGTAAAAAAGACCCGCAAAGGACCCCCAGCCCCGGGGGCCAACAAAAGAGGGGGAGGGGGAGGAGGCAAGGAAAAAGGGAGTGCTGAAAAGAAAAGACGAGGAAGTGGATGGGTGTGAATAAAAACATTAATTGTTAAATCTTTTACATGTACATTCATTGAATTTTAGTTTTACATCTATTTCAAACCCAAGAAAAATGATTCCGGTTTTAATTAAACGAACATGTTTTTAAAGTTATGTATTAACTCTTGGTTGTTTAATAAAGAATGCTTTCTTGTTTTTTTGTATATAACTTACCATCTAAAAGATGTTGTACATCTCAATTACTAAATAAAATTGTTCATCCAAATAAAGTATGTATTTTTCTAATTTTTCGCCTTTATGTTTTGAAAATAAAAGAACAAGTGTCGATGCTGTTTGGTTTATTTTCTGTGTTGGATACACGGAATTTTATCTATTATCTGTTAACATCGAAAAAGATCAGAAATAAATTTTGGATAGAGAGATTTAATCTAAACCACTTCTTTAATATGCGTGTGGTGCATACTTTTGTCCTTCACATAAGAAAAAGAAAAACCAAAATAAAATTTGCCAAACTAGCAATCTTATTATTATTAGTCCTTTCATCTTGTTCTTTGTTTTCTGGTTATCGCGTTCAAGGGCGATAACCAGGTAACAAAGGGCGAGATAAAAGGTCTAATTTAAATTAGATTGCCAAACTAGTGTCATATTGTAAATTTTGGATTTACTGGATGGGTGTAAATACAAAATTTTCAAGTTATCATATTGTAAATTTTGTATTTTCATCCACTCAGTAATTTAAAAATTTATTGAATGACACTAGAACAACTTTTATTTTACCCATCGGAACTTGACATATTGCATTCTTAAAAATTCAACTTCGTTTAAATTGAAAAAAAGACTAATGAAAAATCATGTATTAATGATCTTTTCAGATATGATTCATTTTGAATTTAAAAATATTTTACTGCAAATACGTGCAGATATTTATTAATAAAAAAAAAAAAATAAGCACTGTACGATGTATTTTCTCAAACCAAATGTATTGAATTTTTTAAACTGAATTTCCAAAGAAAATACCGGTTTTTATATTTAAGGTTTCGATTTTTATTTTGCAACTTAACAATTTAACTTGATTAACGTTAGATGTAATTGTTTAAGAAATTAATACAAATTAAATGTGTCCTACTTAAGGCTTTGGTATTAGGAAAAATGAGAACACATGGGATTATTTAAAAATAGTCTCATGTCGTGATACGTGAACAATTTAGCACTTTGAGGTAATCCCCAATTTCATATTAAAATATTGAGACTAATTTAATCGTCTTATACCTTGTTCGATCACTGATTATTGAACTCCAGCTAAAAAGATTATGTATCAATAATATGGCACTGCTTTGTGATCTCAGATTGGGATTGGGGTTAAAGGAATATATCCTGCGAGAAAGAAACAAACCGTGAAGAAACACGGGCCAGCAAAATGGCGGCTGGAAAGTGGTTTTGTTTTTTCCTGACTATCTCCTTGTTCGTCTTCACCCTTGGGAATCCCGCCACTTGTTCAGAAAAGGAAGGAAACTATGACAGTGTCAGGCCGGTACGGTGCACCCTTCCCGGGGGTGGGACTCTGTCCAATACCTTTACTACCTTCTCATGGCAAAGATTGGAGATGATCGATTACCAAACTGGGATCCAGGCCAGCCATTTCTCCGGATTTTCGGGAGCTTCTACGGCATCATTCGATTCCTCTTACTCCCACTCGCTGACCATCAACTGTAAAGCTGGCATTGCTTCCTTCACCTTGGCTGCCAATTCCTTCTCTCAGTTTCCAAACCTACAAGTGTTAGAGTTTGTAAAATGCCCCATCACGTCAATTCCCGCGAACGCTTTTCCCGGACACTATCTTGACCACCTGATTTTTACTGGTGGAAAGATTGACTCTGTGGATGCCAATGCCTTCAGTGGTCTCAACATCAGCAAGCTGTCCATCCCGGGCGCTGTGGGTGGTATATCAATCAACAGCGCTCTAACTGCAGGCCTTCCAGAGAAAGTGTTCGATTCTTTGCAGTCTATGGAGTATCTTGCAATTGAAGCCGCCTCAGTCAACACTATCACCGTCGGCCATGTTGGGAATATCACAAATCTCCGACATCTAAGCCTCAGAGAGAACCTTATCACTAATTTAACTAGTGGTATATTTACCAATCTAAAGAGTCTGGCCTATCTTGATTTAAGGGAAAACAAGTTTACCTGTACCTGTACAGACCTTTGGTTCCTCAAATATGTTGCTGACAACTTCATCACTATGCTTGGAGGACCATTGTGTGATACCCCTGCCTCCCATAACAGTGAGTGAAACAGTCCAATATAACATCTATTTAATGTATATATGAAAGTTTTGACGAAATGGAAAAAGTGATATAGGCAATTATACAATGTATATTATTGATCTTTTACATTTCAGATAAAAGAGTGACTGTTTACAACTCAGAGATTTGTGCGGTGGAAGATGTTTGTGGAGATACTATTGGTAAGAGCATTGTTGTTATTGAAAAGAACTTTGTGAGATATATTTATAAGCATTAATATAATACACGTAAGACAACACTAATATTTGAACACGGTTTCATAAAAATATGTAACTTTGGATGTAAATCAATAAATATCGTTAGCATTTTTAGTTGGAATAGAAATTTAATAGCTTAAAGATATGTTGAAATATTTTTGTCATATCAATTATGAGCAAACAGAGTTCTAAAAGGTTGCAAACGATGCAAATGCTACTTCATTAAACCGCAAAAAAAAGCCAAATTTTGCATCCAACTAAAGAATGCATTTTGGTTAGATCGGTATTTGATGAGATTGCATCAATTTGATATTGAAAATCTAAATTTGCATGATCTCTTTTCAAGGAATTGCCATGTCAGGCAAGTGCATACCGCTGTACCAGATGATGAGCTTTATAATGCTACTCATCATCTTGATTCTGTCCTGCGTGGCTCTTGGATGCATCTGTAAATCTCGTAAGGATCTCACGAGAATTCAGAGAAGAATGAAGAACAAACGTGCTAGTTCTTGGAATAGGGTACAGGAAGCCATGAAACAGAGAAGTGGAGCAAAACAAAAACCGCCAGTCGGAAAAAACGGATGGGTGTGATAATTAAAAAAAAAGATCATTTATAAAATTTTTCTATTTAACAATGCAGAAAAACATTGTAATTCACGTCATAGCTGTTTATTTGGGGGCAATGACGACATTGTTAAATCAAGCTCGTTAATTATTTACCATGTGCATGTATGATTGTATAATGTTCGTTTCTTTATATAACCACTAGATTGTTATTTTTTTCCTGTTTTGTTTTATCTGTAATAAACCATTTCATGCCAAATTTTGTTCGTTTTATGTTTCGTAATCAAAGAACTGAATGTAATTAGCAATTCAAAGAATATGTTTGGTACTACTGTCTTTTAATTTCTGGTATAATTACATAATAATAATAACATGACTATTTACAACACGATAGTACTCCTTTTGTAATGTATGGTCTATGAAAGGTGGAAATTAATGGATATGGAATTAGGATGTACATGTACATGTAATTAAGGAGAAGCATGGGATGTAGATGCATGACTTCCATATCTGCTAATCCAATCACAAATAGTTCAAATTTAAAAAAAATAATAATAATGAAAGTTTTCAGAGGCATCAATTGTATCTGAGTTAGTCTGTCGGTCTGTTCGTCTCTTGAGTTTTATTTGTTTATTTTTTATTTATTTACTCTTTTATTTATTTATTTTCATTTTTATATCAAATTCCAATTAAAAATATCTTTGTAAGATTTTTTTAACATTTCATAAAGACTTTACGTATAAATACCAGTTAATTAATGTGCTGAAATGCATATGACGAGGAAAAAGACCATCTTATAGGAAATAATCAAAACTTTGTATTTATAAAAAATAGGTTCATGTGATCTTTAAAGAACAGATGATTCGGGTTGACTAAATCAGCTCTGGTTTAATCAAAATTGCTAAACGGCTCATTTGTATGGTAGCATATACATGCATTTATTTTAACAACAGCATGTTGTACATTTTAACCAGACAACTCACACTTGCAAAATCACCTTCCATCAAATGATTCATTTTTTTTTCATAAAAAAGCAAAAAAAGAGCATAAAAGAGGATATGTACGAGTTTTTTTTTTTAATTTGGTGTGTTTTGGGGTCAAAATATGAGGTCGTTGTTGTTGTTTAAGAATGTTAAAAACTATTTTGAAAACAAATCATGATTAAAAAAAATTCATATTATCATTACATTAGATTACATTACATTACATTACATTACATTACGATTAAATTATGAAACAAATAGCAAAAAAAAATCTAACAGACCTTACAAAAGGCCTTTAAATGTGTTGTCTTAATCTTTTAAGGTTTGCTGGATTATGAATTGCTTTGCTTAAATGTGGTAAAATCTTTTATTTTGGTGATTTATTGCGTTTTAGTACTTGTAAACTCCAGAGAATGGATATATTATTCATGCATAATTTGATTTTTTGGCAGATTTAAGTGGGGCCAGAATTTGACCTGGATTGATTGAGTATTAAATGGTTAATCCGTATGTATTGATGAAAAAAATCAGGTTTGCCCTACTAAGGCCAAGTAATTATAATTCTCTCTAATCGTCTAATCCTATATTACAGCAAGAATTAAGCCAGTAATACCAAAAGTTTGGTTGAGGTCATGTGCTTCCAGACTAGCAATGTGAAGGGCAAAACCTAAAAGAAACGGATACTTGTATAAACTACATCCGTCAAAATGGCGGACAAGCTGGTGTTTGTCGTTTGCTTATGTTTCCTAGCCCCTTGGGTAGAAGCAAATCCAACAGGGTGTGTTGCAAAGCCCGGAAACTTCGATTCTACTATACCAACGCAGTGTACATATGGGTCATTCTCGACGCCTTTGGCCCAGACGTCTTTTACGACTTTGTCCACGCAGAGAATGGAATTTGTGGAGTATCAGACGTCCTTCACGTCCGCTCAGTTCTCTGCGTTTTCAAGCACAACTGGATTCAGCACCAAGTTTCCAAACTCAATCACGATAGCTTGTAAGTCAGGAATCTCTTCCTTTACCTTTGGTGCCAATGCGTTTTCAGATTTTCCTAACGTGGTAGAAGTCACCATTATTAACTGCCCTAGTACTACGTACCCAGCTTCCGTATTCAATGGACTGACTTTAAGTAAACTGACCATTAAGGGGGGAAGCATCGCGTCAATAGACGCGGGAACATTCACGGGACTGACATTCACCAACATGAATATTACGTCCGAGGAGAGCGGACTCATCATCAAAGACTGTCCGATCACAGGGGCGCTACCGGAGGCCTTGTTCTCAACTCTAACCACCATGGAATATCTGATACTAGAGGGACTGAACCTTGAACAACTAGAAACGACCACGTTTACTAATTTGACCAGTCTTCGCTATCTGAGCTTTGCCAATAACAAACTGACGAATATAACTGAGGGTATCTTCGGCGAACTACGAGCTCTCACTGAGATCAATATGGACGAAAACCCGTGGTTGTGCGCCTGTGATTCCCTATGGTTCTTGGACTACAGTCTTCACCACGAAATCAAGCTCAGTGGAGGACCATTATGTTCAACACCTGTAGAATACAACTGTAAGGGAAATCGCCAATTCTTTCTTTTTGTCCTTCAATTTCATAAGTTGTTTTGATACTGGTATATGTATATGATTTATTTTGAAAAAAAATCTTTATACTTATCCAGATAAACGTGCAACGAAATACT
Organism: Magallana hongkongensis; assembly: GCA_016163765.1. Taxonomy (NCBI): domain Eukaryota; kingdom Metazoa; phylum Mollusca; class Bivalvia; order Ostreida; family Ostreidae; genus Magallana; species Magallana hongkongensis. The sequence goes on from WFKH01010931.1 coordinate 48,620,148, forward strand.
GGAACGTAGTATGCCCAAAGCTTAACGCATGTGGACACAATGTAGGTAGGTACTGAGGGATAAAGAGAAATGAGAACTTATGACATGGAGGTAATTAAAACAAATACTGATGGTGAGAACATTTTTAATTGGTCTGGGATGAAGGAAAACTTGATTTCAACGGTTGTATTTTCAGGGGTTGTTGTAGCTCCGGCGACGTGCATTCTGTTGGCTGATTTCATCAGTTACATCCTCGTAGTCATCGTTGTCATCATTGCGAGTATAGCCCTCGGAATCATCTGCAAAGTGCGCCGAGATCTGAAAGCCGTACAAGACCGCCTGAAGAACAAGAGAGCTACATCATGGGGCCGCGTGCAGGAGATGATGAAGAAGAAAGAGGCCAGCAGTGGGGTATCCCAAAAGCCCCCGTTCCCGACCAAAACAGGATGGGGAATGTGACATTTCAGAATTTATGTGTTTGTTATATTGTGATGCATGTACATTGTTTGTTTGTAATAAATCCATACTAATTTATGTTGGGTTTTTTCTACACTGTCGACGATAGATTCCTTTATGTACTGGTTTTGAATGAGTTGACTTCTATGTAGTTTCTTAAAGATGATCGATTGTTCTTTTGATATGTTGATTGTGAAAAGCCAGGATTGGTTTTCCATGGTTAAACCTATAAACCTATGAAAATGGCCAACAAGATATAATATTAAAGTCCAATTATCTTCGACAAGAAAAACCAAACAAACAGATATTTTTAGAAGGAAAAAAAACAACAACTGCTTGCTAAAAACACAGCAATGAGGAACATTTTTGTGTTTTTGTGTTGAAGATAAAAAAGCATTTACTGTTGACAGTTTGTTATGATGCACTTTGTATAAGTATTACAATACCATTGTGTTCTTTATTTAAGTCCAGTTAATCATGTATCATTGCATTGCATCAATGCACAATAAAAAAATCTCACATCTAATAAATCTACATTGTCATTTTTTAAATTTAATTTATAATAATGTCTCTCTCTTATATCAAATATTGTTATAAAATATTTTCTAAATATTTTATAACAATACATGTATTAGAAAACATTTTCTAAATGTTATTTTGACGAACATGGTTTATATATATCACTGTACATGTATATTGTTTAGGATTAGAACTTCAAATCATATATACGTTCACGAAGTAATTTCTGCTCTTTTTCTGAATAAAATAATCATATAACATGTATTCAATTAATATCAAATGAACAACCTTGCGCAATCGTCACAGTGTTTTCTTTTTTATAGATCATCACACTGAAAAAGTTAAAGTCAGGTTTTCAACATAGCAAAAAAAAGCCTTAAAAACGGCATATATAGCTTTAAATGAACAATCAAAGATTGATGTAAATTTACAAATTAAAATGATTTATTTCGAGCGATAAAGGAAACCAACTGACGCGGGTGGCGGTTTATTCTGCAATGTTCGCTACCTTTATAACTGCATAAACAGCCATAGTAAAAATCATGTTTATATCTTGACATGAATCGGTCGTTTATCTAAATAATTAATAAATAAATAAATAAATTATTTAATTAATAAATAAAAAACCCCGTATAGTCGGTCTATGTGGTGCATTCCGGACAGCTTCGTTCGGCTTTTCGACAACTACAATGTTGAAAACTATAAATAAAATAATTTTTAGATGATCTATCGTTTGCCAGATGCAGAATGTGCTGCAGAATAAAAGTGAAAGATTAATTACTTTAAGGTCGTATGGGACACCTCCATATTGGGTCGTACTTCCTATCGAAATAAAAAACAAAATCAAGTAAAATTTTATAATTTCTTTCTTTCCTAAAATTTTTACCTAACAGTGTAGCGCAATGGGTTATAGCGTTACATCCGAATCTTTGAGTCATGAGTTCGAATCACGCTTCGGCTTTTATAATTTGTATCTTTCCAAAAAAATTTAAAACATTTTTTCGTCAAATCGGTGAAAGTGTTTTGATTATAACGTATTTCCATCCACATTAATATCGACAGTGTCCCATACCACCTTAAATTTGTTGACACAAACAGAGTACTTTACAGTTTATATGATAAAAAGGGAGATAATGCACATGTATGTATAATCCCCAAACATTAACCGACATGATGAAATGAATTTGTTGTCTTTGTAAAACCTTTGTTCTTTGAGTCATTTCTCGTTCATTTAAATGGCATTTACCTTTTCTCAACGAATAATATGGACTCGGATTAACTTTATTTTTAAATTTTAATATCTAAGGACATAAAGAGATCTGAAAGTTCTAAAGTAGGTCAGCTAAATGGGGTGACGTTTGCTTATATTTGCTTATTTACATGGATACTTATTCCCAAAAGAATGCATATGACAACACACACTTTGTACGATACGTCAAGTTCTTGTTTGGTAATCCACTTCAGAATTTGAAAGGACGAGGGTTATAAAAAAAAACACCATCGTAGAAAATCTAATCAACAGAATGAGTATTTTTCTGGAAAATCCATTTCAAAAACTTGGACTAATTTGTTTTCTAATTAAATACTTATGGAAAGAAATCTAAAAACGCAATATGAAGGGAAAAAATGCATTACAAGGACATTTTAAATGAAGCTACATATTTTTTCTTATACATATGTATTCAGTTGAACATTAGGTAAAAAAAAAATTAACATTTATCAGTGTGTCAGCTCATAATCATCGAACAAAGAAGACGAAACGTCATTATATTTTCAATCCTCTTACATTTATCCGCACAAATCGTGTTCCATTTTTAAGAAATTAAATCAATAAGAGTTTCAAATTTTTAAACGTGTTTTACCGTCGCATTATTTAAGGTTTTCACGGATCATTGAGCACCCGAACATTACAGGACTACAGAGGTAGTTCTGCCGTTATTTGGAGATAAAAAGTATCTCCAAATGTAAATTTAAAAAAACACAAAAACCAGTGACATCAGATTGGACATAATGTATCTTAGATTTTTGGTCGTGGTTTTGGCTGTGTGTTACAGAGTGTACGGAAATCCTCAGGGTTGTTCTTACGATTCCACGGAACTCCTCCACACGTGTAATGCTCGAGCCTGGTCCCTACCGCTGGTCTTTGGAACCTTCAGTCCTCAACCTCAAAGAATTCTTCTACGTGAAGTTGATGGAGAACTCCCAAACGGCTCACCAAGCGGTCCTACCTTTTCTGGATTCTCCTCCATCAACACGGGAACTTTTGATTCCAACTATGCCCCAGAACTGATCATTAGGTGTACTTCTAATGGCCAGTTAATCATCACCCAGGCTGCTTTCACCGACATGGGATGGGTAGAGGAGTTGACGATAGAAGATTGCGACATTCTCTCTCTTCCTGTTCAAGTCTTTAAAAATTTCGGAAACATGAACCGTTTTGCCATCATAGGCGGGTCCATTGATGCGATGGTAGGAGATAGCTTTACTGGGATGAATGTCGAAAAAATGAGCACGGTGCCTGATCCCAGAGGGGAGTTTGTTATCCGGAACAGCCGACTTGTATCAGGAGGTTTTGCTTTTGGTGCCCTTTTCTCGCAGGCAAACGCAACCCGCGTTATCATCGAAAATGCCAATCTGAAATCCATCCAGACCGATATGTTCTATGCCCTTCAGAAGATGACCTATCTGTCTCTGAGTAACAACCCCTATACCTATCTACCCACAGATCTGTTCAAGGGAATCAACTCGTTGACCACGGTGGACCTATACGGCGTTTCCTGGGCGTGCACATGTACAAACATCTGGCCACCCACGTGGTTGGGAAGCAACAACATTACCATGAACGGAGATGCTGTGTGCGGCACCCCAACAGCTTATGAAAGTGAGTTCAGGTTTTCTATTAAATGTGTGAAATGGTTCAAAATGTCATTTAGTCCTTATATAAAGATATGTATAAAAAAACGCCATCTTTTCTTCAGATGTGAAAATGTCTTATTATGAAAAAGAACAGTGTCCTCAACAAGATGTTTGCGCAAAAGCCGGACAAACAGGTAATAAACCAAACAGAATCATCATAAAATCGTTTTTTTTTAAATTCCTGATAAACATGCTCACAACAAAAATAATACAGACATTGTGAACCCTCTTTGTCTATAGACAAATAAGCATCAGATGTCCTTTTTACAATAAATTGCATTGTCTTCTGTCCACTATCCAGGTTTTGTCGTGGGAAGCGTGTGCGTGACCATTCTGGACGTGGTCAACTACGCCCTACTATTCACTACCTTCGTCCTCTCCCTCGTGGCCCTGGGGCTGGTCATCCACACCAAGAGACAAGTAGGTAGCGCCAAGGACTCCAAACAGAAAGGCAAACCCGCCGCCAAAGGTTCCGCGCTCCGGCGCTCCAGTGCCAGCTGGAACAAAGTCACCGACGCCCAGAGCCAGGGCTAGTCACGAAAGACGAAAAATTGACAATATATTTGAATTTTTACCATTATATCGTTACCAATAATGTCGCTGGTTTGTTATACTGTTTGGCGTCTTTGGTCCAATGTAGAATGTGAATTCCTCTTCCTCCAGTACGTGGTGACGATTGACAACTTTGTATAGTCTGCATTTTAATTTTAACTCACAGTAATGATATTTTGTACATGAAAGCACTTTTTAAATTTTTAATTGATATTTAACATGTATCAAACGAACACATATTATTCCTATGGTGCCAAACAAGCGAATAGAGCTGTATAATCGTGTACAAAGTCTCTAAGTGTACATAAAAAAAGATTTAATTTATCTTCATGTCGCACTTTATTAAAGAAATACCCCAGTTTTTGTTTCATCTCAATTTCTGGTATTATGGAGTTCGTTGAGAGTAATAAAACCTATTGTATGGGTATTTTAAGGTGATATGGGACACCTCCATCTTGTGACGCTCTTTCTATCGAAATAAACAATAAAATCAAGTATAATTTTATAATTTTTTCTTTCCCAAAATTGGTTCTTAAAAGCGGAGCGCAATAGGTTAGAGCGTTGACTAAAAATCTGTAAGTCATGAGTTCGAATCCCGCTGGTGCTTTTACAATTTTTATCTTTCCAAAAAATTTTAAAACATGTTTTTTATGTTTTAGTAAAATTACTAAAATTTATTTTAATTTAGTTTAAATTACTAAAATTTAGTAAAATGTTTTAGTATATTAGTTTGAGGTCGCTGTATATCAGACCGACGGCCGTTATGCTCGAGGGCTGATATACAGTCACTGCGACCAAGAGCCAGTATAGAATGCGATATAACAAATAAAAATGCCTTGTCATGATTTTGATATTATATACTTATAGAAAATATGAAAGAAACAATTTAAAACATCTTGTGATAAATAATTATTGTCAACAAATCGCCCGGTGTCTATTACTTATTAGGTCTGTCACTGACTCAGTCTGATTAAAACCATCCACTTGGAACTCCTGTTACTGACTGTAACAAAAATGATAAGTGATTTTGCTTTGTGGATGACCCAAACGTTTTGTACACGTGTATGCTAATAAATAAAAGAAAAAAAATATAAAGAGCAAGAGGCCAATAGGCCTTAACGGTCACCTGAGTACCATAGCCCATACACAAACTTGTCGAGGAGTCTCATATATACATTTAATTAAGTTTCATTCTGGAGTAGAAAAATTATAATATTGTAATGACGACCACCTCCCTGCCTGAAATCTTTCAAAAAGGACTATGAAACGTTCAAACCTATAATTTTAGCGAAAAACTTAAAGATCATAATAGAGTGCATGACCTGATATTGAAAAGGTGCAAGACTCTGATAGAAAATAATTTTCCCATATTTGTTAACTTTCAAGATAGGTTTTATGTGTATACCGGTATGTTTTCAAAGATAAACTAAAACAAGGTGGCTAATATACATGTTTTATTAAAAACAACCTTCCATCCCCCATCCCCAGGGGCAGACAGAAACTCTCCCTGTGGGCATTTAAACAAAACAAAAAATCCAGCTTTAAAAACTCTTCAGTGTTACTCACTTCTGTTCTAGCTTATGAATATTCAACTTTCATTGACTTGTCATCACCATCTGGCATTTAGACCAAAATCATTTTACATGTACTGCTTATCAGTGATTTTGGTTAGCCAATTATTACTTTACTATTAACAAGTCTATTTGTTTAATTAAAAAAATTAAAAACTGTTTTTGTTTCAAATGATAAAATACTTGCATAACTCTTTTGATCATACAACTTCTTAATTACATTATATTCAATGATTAATTGCTAAATATGAACAAGCAAAGGAAGATAACTCCATTATGAAGAAGCAAGGGAAGATAACTCCATTAACTGTTACAACTCTCCCAATATCTTAACTTTGATAGACAGCTTCATTCTTTCTCTTTCCTAAATATGTGAATTAACTCATTTCTTTCATTGAAATTCCTGAGCAGAATAAAATAATAAGACAAATATATACCCCCCCCCCCTCTCCTAGCCATAACCCTTGTCTTAATACATGTAGGTGACATGAAATATTATTAAAGATGACAGCTTAATGTTTTTTTCTGAATATGCAGTCAGTTTTTATTCTGTGTCAGTAGACGTTTTTTAAACATTTTATATACATTAACACTAAATGACCATTTTGGCCGCACCCTGCATTAAGAACCCCTACCCTATACACTATATGAGTGTTTTGGCCCCGCCCTAGATTCAAATCCCTACATTGGGAGACATGAAATTTAAAATTTTCATAGATGGCTTTATTTTCTTTCTTAATATGCAGTCAGTTTTTATTCAGTATCAGCAGAAGTAAAGAAGATGATTTTTTTTAACATTAAATGCATCAACACTATACAATATTACTATTTTGGCCCCGCCCTAGAGTCAGTACCCCTACCTCAGGGTACATGAAATTTATAATTTTGGTAGAGGGTTTCCTGGTCTACAAAATTATGAATTCAGTTTTCCTTACAGGTGTGTGGGAGTAGAGAAGATAATTTTTAAACATTATATGCATTAACACTATACATCCATTTTGGCCCCGCCCTAGAGTCAAAACCCATACTCTAGGGGACATGAAATTTACAATTTTAGTAGAGGACTTCCTGGTTAACATAATTATAAAGCCAGTTTTTCTTACAGATGTGTGAGAGTAGAGAAGAAGATTTTTACCTTAAACAATATATGCAATAATACTATATGGCCATATTGCCCCTCCCCCCCCCTCCGGCCTGAACCCCTGACCAAGGGGCCATGAATTTCACAATTTAGGTGGAGGAGTTCGTGGACATCATAACCATGCATTCAGTTTTTTTCCCACATGTGTGGAAGTAAAGAAGAAGATTTTCTAAGATTTAATGCATGTTTTTTATACAGCCAAATTGGCCCCACCCTAGACCCTGAACCCATGACCCAGGGGCCATGAATTTCACAATTTTGGTAGAGGGCTTCATGGACATCATAACCATGCATAAAGTTTTTTCCTCACATGTGTGGAGTAGAGAAGAAGATTTTTGAAAATTTGGCTTTTGTTTTGCACATTTGGCCCCACCTGTGGTAGAGCCATTAATTTCATAATTTAGATTCCTCTTACCATAGAGATGCTTCACACCAAAAATGGTAACAATTGGCTTTGTAGTTTTCAAGAAGAAGTTAAAAATGTAAAATTGTTAACGCACGACGACGGACGAAGACCAATTGCATTAGGTCTCCTGAGTGACTTAGGTGACCTAAAAAGAATTTACGCCCGCCATGTTTCCATCAATAATTTGTCGCTTGTCGACTATAGAAATATAGAAGGCAATCACGTGACGCGTTTTTCAAAAGACGTTGCGTCGTTCTAATCCGAGGCAAAACAAAAGCCTGTAAATTTATGAGGAGATAAATTTTGCTATGAGATGTGAATATCCACACAGAGAAATTATAACACTCGGTTGACAGTAGTTTTAATTATAAGCTGAAAAAATTTAAGTTTAATGTAACGAAATGAACTTTGACCTGAAGTACATTGAATATTATATCAAAGAAAAATCGTTATCACATGAAAATGTGTCACTTTGCAGTTTCGGAATCGATACAATTTACGAGTCTTGTGATTGATTTTGTGGCATTACTGTTCTCTGTCCCAAGCCATGTACATGTACATAATGAATACAGCGCTGCATAGGAAATTGTTAAAGTATTCAAATTATCAAATACACTGTCTTTAATTTTCTTAGTTTAAACAAAAACTCTATATAATCCATTACTTTTTTTTCAGGTTGACCTTCTTCTTCAAGAAACCAACCCGGTCCTAGAGATGCCATTGTTCCAGATTTTAGGAGGCTGAATATATCGCCATATGTTATTTAGTTTGAAACTACGCCAAAACTTGCCATTACGTGAAAGGGAAACAACACCCCTACGCTTTGTACGCGTATTATTTGTATATACATGTTTCTTACTTTCATTAATAAATTACCAGTTTTGAGTTACATTGTACATGCTATGTATATCTGTTAAATAAAAAAAAAAATATGTGTCCATGCATGATATTATTGACAAATATAGATTTGTATCAAATTAAATAAAGCTGGGAATCTTGTTCTCTTGCCATCGAAGGTACTTTCTCCCATAACCCTTGTATATTTGATTTGATCAAAATAAAAAAAAAAACCCAAGTACATGCTTTTGATTTTATTCTGCTACATAAAATAGAGATAAGTTACTGTAATAAAAGTACATTTTATCGGTGGTAGCTTGTAGTTGTGTTGGCGGGTTATGATATACATGTATATACACGACGATAACTTAGAATACAGGTCAGTTATATACCTGTGTATATACATGTGTACGACAGTCAGTAGGGCTCTATTTCATGTAAATTCTCTCTCTCTCTCTCTCTCTCTCTCTCTCTCTCTCTCTCTCTCTCTCTCTCTCTCTGGTATAAGCGAAATAACTCCTGTAAAATTTAAATGTCGCAAGCATTACAAGGAGAAATTCTACTTAAATAAAACGAAAATAGATAATCTCTTTAACTTTAAAAAATATAATAATATGCCTACAATTAAGAATACTTTTAAAATGAAATATCTTTCACTTCGAGAAGTATATTAGCCATCGTTAAAAGATATCCCTTTAGATATTTTGTTTTAAGAAATATATCTTTTACATAAGAGAAATCTCCAATATCTTAAGAGACATTTCTCTTTTCTTTTAAGAGATGCCAGTTGGAAAATAGATACATGTATTCTTTTTTAAGTGTTGTAGTATCTCTAACGTTTGGATATAAAATCTCTTTAAATTTTATTTAATGCTATTTATTGAAACTAGTCAAAATGAGTCGACACAAGTTCTAAAACATAGATCTATTGTCCTCTTCTTCTTACATACATGTACACTATATACATTAAATCAAATAGTGTCTCTGTATCGCATAGATATACCTATTACAATTAAATAGATTTTTCTTACAATAAAACTTATTTCTTTTCAAAAGAAATATCTTTCCAAGTTGATAGGTAAATCTTCGTTGCAGAGACATCTTTTTCATTTAGAGATGTGTCAAAATTGACGAGAGACGTTTCTTTTTGAATAGATATTGAAATGGCTCGCAGTGCATTCTTTACTTGTATTAAGCAGAAAATTGCTACATGTACCGTTGTTCTAGCACCCTCTTGCTTGCTAACACCGTGTTATGCAAACGAATATGATGTATACTATAATGTGACAGATAACAGTGTTTTAAAGATGTTATCGAGTTATACATTACCCAAACAAAACTACACTCCATTGTAATTCTGTATAAATCATACAAAATTACAATGGGATGTGGTTTTGTTTGGGTAGTAGCTATTAATTATAGATAGTGGATACCTGTTTATACATTTAAAAAAAATTACAAACACATTTTGCATTTATATACCCACACAGTAAATTAAGAAAAAATACGATGTGGTGTATCTGATATGTGTTCACTATGAAATACATTTGACTAATAACACCCCCCCCCCCCCCACACACTCACACACACAGTTTTTCAATATGAGACATGAAATTACATAGAAGTACTTTCGATAGACGACATTAATGTACACTGAACCTAACTTGGCCAGATTTCCCGGACTGGAATAACACAGACATTGTACTCCGTGAAATGGACCGATACACAGATAAACATACGGTTGAATAAACAAACACAGCATTCATCTAGACTAAACATTCATATTGAGACTACACTATAGTCACATTCACACCTATATAAATTCAGACTATGATCGAATAATAATATCTGATTTAAATATCGTATTAAAAAAAAACTCATTAAATATGCAATTCATGGAGGACTGGTTTCCATGTTTTATAAAATTTTATCCACACAATCGACAAATGAATTTATCATCTTGTTAGAGGGATTAACCCGGATGCTTGGAGGGATAAACACATTGATGGTCAGCATTAAGTACATGGATCGCTTAAAGATGATACTTGTGTGCAAGAGACTTATCTGAATTTATGCAGGTACATGTATTTATCATTATTTTATTTTCCCTCCACCCTTTAATTTTCTTGAAGTAAATTCTGATTTATACAAAATACACTATACAAATACATAATTATTAATTATTATATGTCTCCCTGTTTCAAGGTCAAGCTATGCTCTAGTATATGGTGGGTACGTTGTATTTGATATAGTTACGCCTATATGGATAGGACGAATATGGCACAAGATGAATATCCTCAAAGGTCACGCAGGAATTTATTATTTATTATTATTTCTGAAATATTTTGGGTTTTTGTTCCCTTTATTTTCAAAGTCATGTAATAAAAGTACATGTAATGGGGGTGGAGGGGAAAATGCACTAAATGTATCGGTAATTTTTGCCGAATCCATATATATACCTTGGTTTACCCGGCGATTTCATTAACGCTAACGTATAGTTAATGGTGCATAACTTGAATATGTGATATCTATCGTCCGTATCGTAAAATTAAAGTTGTACCTATTTTTTTTCTCATAAAACAAATGTTAAAGGTCGGTCATGTGTACACGATAACTGGACTTGATTTTTTAAAAATTAAAATCATTGCAAATATCAGGTTTGTTACTTTGAACATATTTTATTGAAATTAATCAAACGGATCGGAAACAATTTCTAACAACTTATAGTTCCCCTCTAAAATTATCTATAGTAATTATGTATTCCATCGAAAAAATAGGTTTTGGGAGATTGAGAAAAAAATATCTCTCTCTCTCTCTTTCTCTCTCTCTCTCTGGGATACATCATTGACATTATTAAAATTAAAAATGGGCCAGTTTCATTTTAGATGACACCAATTTTTTTTTTTTCCATAAAAAATAATAAAAATATCAGTCAATGATAAAACCTATTGGATCCGCCCATTCCAACAATCGGATTATCTATGGTTCTAAATCCACGGTGAGGCAGGGTGAAATGAATTATTTCATCCCTGTCTAAACCTCGATCGATTTCCATCTCTGATACATCCGTCGCGAGCTTATCGATTGATCTGCACTGGCGTAAATATTCAGGTACGGCTCTTTAAGACACATTGTTATACTTTGAAGGGGGTACATGTAACACCCGAATGGAATGACATTCGGAATCTTCTTCAAGCAGACGTCGTTTGAAAAATAGACTATAGAGTCCTTCGCACCGAGAGCCTACGTGTAAACCTTTAAATTCTTTGTTATGCTTGGACATTGTGTGGGTCACAATAATGAAAACACGGTAAATTATCTTTCAAAAGCTTACAAAAGTTACTGTTGGGGACTAAATGAGCATGGAAAGGTAAGAGCATTCTCTAAATTTACTTAAATTGACTGTAATTTATATCCATTTCGACATTTCACTGTTACTATGTTTGGGTTCGTGGAGTTTATGGATAGATATATGCTCTTGATCGATAGAATTTGCGATTACTGAGTAATCTGGCCATTTGCATATGAAATATTTTGAATCATTAAAATGTTATGCGTTTCCCTGGTCCAGCTTGTAGGGATGATTCTGCATTGCACAAACAGATTTATACAATATTATGTTCATCTGATCATAACATAAACTGACTGTACTGTGCTGCAGTAATGCAAATGAAAGCAGTAGAGTATGACAAGACAATGAATGAATGATATTATTTGCAAATTGATGGGATTTAATATCGAACAGTTAACAAATTAAATGCTCGTTCATTCTACTGTGTCCATTCCAGCTTTGGTCCTGCAGACTTGTTTCATTTTCTCTGAGCATTCATTCTGTAGATTTGGACAAAGAGTTAAACACCATGCATTTACCTCTTTAAGCATACTGGTAATACCTCTACTGGTCCAAGACCAACTCTTGCCAAGTACCATTTCTCGCCAGTGCATTGTTTACTTATTCATCATTTTTCGTTTATATCTGTAATGTTATGCGTTGATAAAATGACTTAACATTGCACTGGCAAGAAATGGTACCGGTACTTGGCAAGAACTGGTCTTAGGCCAGGTAGTATAGTTCTCTAAAGGTCAATAAAAGACTTTTGTAGTGAGTTACATGCCATGGGTCAAACACCAGTTGAATTACAATAAAATTGTTGTAAAATTAAATAGGTATTTCAACCTCCATGTATGATTCATCACAAAGTAAGAATTGATAACAGTATGCCTCAAACAGTGGTTATTGAAGTCCAGTGTTGTTGGTGCCTGTGGCCATGTTATCTTTTCTGAACATATTGCTCACTGAACTGCCAATACAGATGCAACAACAGTATCTGTATACAATGCATGAAAATGTTAAGTGAAGATTGGACATTTTTGAAAGCAGTTGGATGATAACGACATTTTGCTCATGTATGAAATACATTGCATACGTGTATACCTTTTGACATTCTTACCAAATGTACGATATATGCGACATATCCTATACTTGCTCTCATGTCAACATGTAACGATAACCTATACACTTGTGGGGAAATTCTTGATCTTAGTCAAAAGAGCGTCGACTTAACACCCAGTGGGCTACCGGTTGTTATACTAGCTGTTTAAGGACCCAGACAGAAACTAAATATCAGTCTGTTACATGTACATTGGTCCCCAGACTGCAAAAGAAAGAACACAATGTTTGGGGTGGATGGGGAAATAATGATTCTGTAAAGATTCATTTAATTCTTCTGTTTAATACATGTACAAGCTAGAAAGTGTATTGGCTCGCTAATTAATTTAAGCTAAGCTAGGTGGTTAAACATGATACAGTACATACTCCAATTACTGGGATCATGACTACTTACATAGCCTAGCTACATAAAGATTTACTCTAAATCTTAGTTGGTATCATTTCAGATTGAGTCCACATATATAACAAGTATGCGATATAGGGGAAGTTAACAATGAAGACCCCATACAAATTTAAAAAACCAAATCTTACCCCACTGACCTGAAGTGTCTCTACTTACATTACATTAATTGGAGCATATAAGCATCTTATCACTTGCATTTTTCAGGTATTAGGTCTTTGTCATATGAACTACACTGGTATATTTTAAACTATATTGACAAGTTGTACTCTAAATACTATATTTATAAACTTCAAGTGGTGCTGATTGGAAGGTTAAGGTACTGAGTTCAAAGTTAATGTAATGGATGGTTTGAGGATTAATGAGTACGTTGGGTAGAGGGATATATTAATTAAACTATTCTTGCATACAAAGAGAAGTCAGCAGTAAATCCAAGGGTTGTTAGCATTATAATCACAATTTCTTAGGTCTTAATTAAAATCCACTCCTTAGAACTAACATTAACAGAAATAAAGGAATAGTCTTAAAAACCCATATGATGTAAATACTTGGTATCTTTATGGTACATGATTGTTTTAGATTATCAATATTAACCTATTCTAAATTTCAACGTACACTGATCAGCAGATGTCAGATGGAGAGATAGACATATATTTCTTTTGACAATTGAAAGCAGATAATCAATAGTTTCTTTGTAATTGTTGCTATAAATGTACTGAAGTGTCACTATATTGGGGTTTATTTTTTTTAGCGTATTACTCCTCATTAAGTATTTGAAGTCTGTTAATAACCGAACTTTGTATGATACAATAAGATATAAGATGATTTAAATTGCTAGTAATATATAGATTAATTACTAAATCAGGGATCCAGTGGGAATACCATTACAGTTATTTACATGATTTAAGTAACAAACATACAATACGGGATGGAGGAATTAACACTAGTATCAATGGTATATGTACCATATATATACATACTGTTACAAGCAGTGGTTAATTACACTAAACAGCTACACCAGCATAATTTTAACTGTATTAGAAATGTTTATATCCAGTAGCCCTTTTCACAAAAAATCTTACGATTAATTTTTATCGAAAGTGAAAACTTAAGTTTTTGTTCATTTTCACGAAAAATCTTATCAGATTCTTACGTGTAAAATTCATCGTAACTTTACGATAGCACATACCCTCTCGTAAGTATATTAAAACTGTTAAAAAATCATCAAATGATGTACAATATACAAGATAAACAGTTAAATATAACGTTTTGAGCCACACTATACAGTTATTTCGCATTATATAGCAGTAATTGTCAAAAAATACACAAATAAATTCTCCAAAATTTTTAACGGGAAATATTTCTCGTAAGAATTTTCTACTTCACATCAAACACACATTGTGATTGTGACGTCATGTTTTGATTTCTACTACATCACATGAATTTCACTTGATGTACGAAGTGTATAATTTCAGTTTTGCGTCCTGTTTATGAAAATTTTGGTTTTTAATTATATGTTTGCCCTTTTTTTATAAGAAATATCATGCGAATTGAGATCGTTGCTAGGGAAGGGATAACTCGTAAGTGAAATCTTAAGTGAAATCTGTTACGAATGGGTTCGTGAAAAGCACTTAAGATTTCTCGTAAGAGATTCTTAAGTTGAAATCTTACGCAAAACCTTAAGATTTTTTGTGAAAAGGGCTACTGGACTCTTTTCATACTGTAGCTTGCAAAGTACATGAAACATATATTTCATTTTGTTAATATGTATATATACAGGAAGCTCCAAAGGCAGCAGGTATAGATTGTGTTTTATAAGAGACGAAAAAAAGAAGCGCAGTTGTTACCCTCCCAAACAGGCACTATTTATTTTATTATACTGAATGTCTTAATTTTAGAGAAAATTTTACTGCTTTTATATAGAAATTACGTGAATTCTACGTCGAACCGTACGTGCATAATTTACGCGCATGTAACAATTCGTTGTGTTACCCGTTGCCAAGTGTGTTGCTAATGCTGAGGGTAATAGAACGGATTATCAACTGCGTCTAAACCAATCAGATTTCAGTATTTAACATGAAAGTATAATAATGTAGTTTGTTAATTGACCACGTACAATATATTACACTTGAAAGGATCATGACGTAATACATGTAATTGTGTTATGTGTCACTGTGAAATTGATCTTGATATATCCTAGCTAGAGACTGAAATGGTTTGAAAAGTAAATAAAATATATTGACTATTTAACCCAGGAATGTATGCATGACAAAGAAGTTACATGTAATTGTATTCAGTTTATCAATATCATTCAGCCTTTACATGATTAGTTCAAGCAACTACTACATAACACACATGGAAACAAATTGTATTTCATCTCATCTGCAAATGTCATATGCTCATGAACTAAAGGACCAGACCATTCCAAATTAAATGGTTCATTTGCACAAAGACAGTTCAGGACTGCAGCATGTGATTGCCAGCCCATTGTTTTTCTGTGTGAATCCTCTTTTCTGAATTAGCCACACATTGATTTCTTTCAATTGTAGGATGATTCTTAGACCTGATGCAGCATGAGTGAGAGGAAAGGACTGAACGGAGCTGTGAAGGCTTTTGATGGCTACGGAAGTGTTAATCGAAATGCCGAGGATAAAATTCATATTTTGCAAGAGGAGGATGAGGAGGTGAGTGGGAAATTAACAGCTACTTAATGAGTACCGGTACTTCTTAATTCAGGAATATCCATTACATAAATGTGTCAATTAAGGTGTCTGGAAGCAAGTAGAGAATTGAATATTGCCATCATGTTAGTTCAGGCAATCAGGTTCTAACAGTCTACCATATGTTTACGTACATATATTTTATTTTTCATTATGTTGTATGGAAAATAATATATATAGTCTATTTGTCTGTCTGTAACACTTGTTCTCAATCCAGTCAGCCTCGCTTCATTCATACATCTGGTATATGATTACATATACCAGTAGTGAGTACATGTATATGATTGATTTGAAGTAAAATACCATGTATGAATGCAATCATACCTGCACAAAAAATCTTTGTCAGGTTTATGAAAGATACAATGGTTTTGACATATATTAAGTCACTCAAATGAGAGAAGTATAATGCTTTCAAAACTCCAGCTTATCCGATGGCAATCAATCAGGCAGAGCTTAATGCAAGCCGACAGTTCAGATGACACAAACAGTATGGAAAGACCCTTTGCTTTCAATCAATGCAGAGTGCTAGTGTATGAAAGTTTTTCTGAATCTGAAATAGAGAACCATTTTGGCCAGTAAACAGACAAAGTCCTTTCAATATTTTATAAAAAAAAAAAAAAAGGAGATATTTTATCCATTACTGTTTTTTTTTCTGTTTCTTAATTTATTTCATTTTTCTCTATTCTCCTGCAATTTATATTATGTTTCAGCAATGTAATACATACTACATGTAATAATAACTGATTTTTATTTCTGAATTTTTTAAACTGATTTTGATTTTTTCATGAAATGTTTCATCCTTCCAAGACGTATCCATATGTAATGATGAAGTTTGCCGAATGATTGAAGATTCTGACTTCAGTCTGTGGAGTTATATAATGTTTGAATCAACAATATATTTTTATAAACTGAACATCATGACAGGCTATAATCAAAGTACTGAAAGTACTGAGAAGCGCTAAGCTGTCCCTACATGAGCAAAAAATTAATTGCATTATACATGTATCATGATGAATAAATTTAAGTTTACATACGTCATCTATATAGCCAAGATTTTGCATTTTTGTATAAATTGAACTACAAACAATATCCAGGACTGCGTGCATAGCCGCTAGGCTATAGATCATATCTAGGTCTATTGAATGATAAGCTAGCCTAGCCTCTAGTTCATTGATTTGAAGTTAAAATTATCAACAGATAAATAAATTCACCGAAATGATTTGGTAATTGCATGCAGAAATATATGTGTTAAAATTCATAATAACTTATCAAACGAACCAAATATCATTAAATAATATAAATTTTGTGTTTGTTGCAACTTGGTAACTAAGGCAGCCATCTTGAATTTGATGCTTAGTCATAAAATTTTAGGCTAGGTATGTCTACATGTACCTAGCGGCTAGCTAGCTAATCGTTGTACAACCTAGTTGCTACCTAGCCACTACAATCATGAACGCAGAATAAAGCGAGATTTGAACTCTAGGATCTGTGTTTCACAATCTTATATTTACATTTGCAAATATGTTTTCTTATATGAACCTATAGAATAGCGAAAATGTTCAATTCCATATGAACTTTTTCGTGACGTCACAATGATCATTGCACACGCTTATCGCTTGTCGCTTGGATTATTGTAAACATAAAATCTCGGTAATTTTAACAATTCTGAACAATTTGCCTTTTTCAAACGTAAATATAAGTAATAAACAGCAATTTAAAAAGTTCACCAGGATATGAAGTTGGTTGGTCACGTGATCAAATCCTGTGAAGCCCAAAGGGCTTCTCAGTAGATTTGATCACGTACCAACCAACTTCATATCCCGGTGAACTTTTTAACATCGCTGTTTATTTCTTAAATAGCCACTAGACTAAAGCGTTAATTGAAAACAGTTAACTACTAGTGCAATAACAGACGAAACAATCCAACTTTATATGAAATAAAAGACTGACTAGTGTAAAATTGCATGCAACAGAATTTGTCATTGTCATATGCAAGGTGTAGCTTCAGAATTTGCGTTAAATCATAACACCATAGTCTTTCCACATGTGCAATGTAAACAAATAACAGAAAAGTTTTTTTATGCCTATACCATACACTTGAAACAAATCTTTTTTCTTCCGACACTAAGTTTCAGTTTATTTCCTTATGAAATGCTTTACTGTTGATCGACTTTATATTATAAAAAATTGAAAGTCTGGCATTCTGTTCATACATGTATTTCCCATTAGTACTTGTACTACTTTTGAAATACATAAAACACTATGCTATCCATCTTGTATTGTCAGTTCTGTTCTAGGAATTATTTTGCCTTTTTCCCACATCACAGCCCGTATACTTATGTATGAAACCCCATTGCAACATACTGTTTACAAAACTACGTATGCTCTTTGACCTTTCAATGCACTGACAAATATTCTTTTATTTTAAATCTTTGATGTTTAAGAAAAAAAATATTGTGATAATTTGTGCGCTGCTGCAAATAATTAGAATTATTTTGCCTTAACACCGATACCGCAACCGAGTACTTCTCTGCATTCTATTATTAGACATCGCGTCATCAGATTATTTTAGATGATTATAGGTGGCACTTATTCGGAAGTGACATCCCCGAAAAGCAATGCCAATAAGCGCTTTGCGTACTGCGTACGCTTAGCGCTTAAAAAGCATATGAAAGCTGATTTAAAATGTTCATAGAATGCAAAATATATTCATACATGGAAAAATTGATTTTAACTGGTTAGATCATTATTTATAGGTTTTGTCAGTGACTATATGAACACAATCAGATTTTTTAGAAATAAGGGAGAAATTACTCTGTAAATAACGTAAATATACATGTTTTTTTTTTCAATCTTACAAAATGATATATTAAAAAGTTTGCACTGTGAATGCTACAATTGTTACTTTTCTAAAGGTTAACAGATCAATTTAATTTTCACAAAATACATGTACACAGAATACAGTATGTTAGTAATTTTTAAAGTATGTGTTTTCTTCTTTATGTACATGTCGCCATATATCTTCTATATGGGAACTTCCTGTTCTCCCAGGAATAGAGGGAACTTCATACTTGAGTTATACAATGGAGTTAATTATTACAAAATGAATAAAGACCCTCACTTATCAATCTTATGTGAGTGTAAATTATCAAGAGTCTGCCAATATATAGTTCAGTAACACTCAATAGAAAGTGTCTTAAAATCGGCTTTGTCGTGGTCTAAAGTCTGTTAGATATTTCTGCTGTGGAGTTTGCATAATATGGCAGTGGTATATGTTAGTAAATTACTTGTCAAATTATTATTTATGAGTTTTTATGGTAAAGAGAAATACACTTATTTATGGATGTGGTTTATATGACATTGGCTTTTATGTTGAAGCCAGTTGAAACTGATATATTTCAAGTTTTTCAAAGAAGATTGAGTCTTAAATTTATGAACCAAGCATAAAATGCCAGCTGTTGATTTTTTTTTCAGAACTCCGATAGAGGCATCTGTTTAAAAGGATTAGACAGAGATAGAGGTGACCAGTACAACTTTTCATGCTTCTTCAGTGATGGCAAAAGACAAACAGGTACTTAAAAAATTCTAATAAAATAGCATTCCCTAGAGATGTAATTCTAGAATAAATACATGTAACAGTTATTTTCAGAAGTTTTTCTTTCAAATTTTTCTTTAAAGCCTTATCTGAGTCAGAAGCTCATGTGAAATGATTTCATTAATTATAAAAGTCCCCATCTCTCTGGTTTTATAAACACACATCAGAGATGTCATCTCCCAATTTTACACCGCATTATTGAAAATGTCGTGTAGCCCATGCACATATCATGAAAACATATGGATAAGTACGATGAGTAGGCCACTGCTTTAAGTTAGGAAACCATAAATAGCTTTTTATAGTCTGTCCCAAGTTACTGTTTCCATCACATTTGGATGATTTTAATAAAAGTACCATACACATACCTGTGAAAGCTAGAAGTACAATTGAAATCAATGAAAGGGAAAATATCCAAGATATCCTCATTGATAACATTATCATTTTTCACTCTGAAAAATCACAGGAACGGAAACAGATTTCTTACAGATATTTAGAATCTTTTTTTCATTTGGAAGTCACTCTGAATACCTCACACAATTTTTCAACGTTATCATCCAAGTACATGTACTGTTCAATGCAAAAACCCGTAGACTCTCTATTTTAGGCCGTGTATTGAAACCTGATATGCTAGAGGGGGTGTTTCAAAGGAGAAATCTTGGAAATTTTTCATACTTTTGAACATTGTTTGAACCCTGAGGTATTTTTTATTATCGAGTCATGATTAAGGAGCGACTATAGTGACCTTCAGGTCATCAGGTAGTTTCCACGATAAGGCAAAATGTGAATCGAGGATATCTTGTGACATAGTATAGTATATGATAAAAATAACTTGAATGCTTGGTTTGCTGGTCTAATGTTGTTGTTCTTCCAGGAAAAATTCACAAGGAAACAAATACTAAGCACTCTAGACCAATTAATCCCATATATCATTTGAGGATCAATCTATATATTATATGTATTATAATGTAAGACATTCCATGTTTTAAGTATTGAACCATTTATAATTGAGTTGTTAACCTTTAAATAAGTATTCAAAATTTACAATTTCTGCATACAGTTTGCAATTATATGTAATTTTTGTATTGAAAGCATTTTGTTTAGTTTAACTTTCATAATACTTTTATAACAATTTTAAAAGTTCAAATAGAATATTTACTGGAAATTATAATCATAATACACATATCATTGATAAATTTTCTGAAAGTCAGATTAAATCACTAATCCCACATAAACTACCAAAATGAAAGCGTTTTGCAGCTTACAGATATATACATTGTTATTTGATTGACACAATCCTGGTTTTTTATAATATTTAACTATATATATATCACCTTGTATCAATGGCTCAGGTCTCCATATTTTCTATCTTCTTCTGTGTGGAATACTGAAGATTCCTTAGTTTATGCAAGTACTTAATTCGTCGTTTCTACTGCTTTGTATCAAATTGACTGCACCCAAGTTTAATTATAATTTCATAGTGTCATATAATATTTTGATACCGCGAAATATTGAACCCGGGTTCAATATATTATGCGATATTATGAACCCGGGTTCGATATATCCCTGCGAAATATTGACCCCCCCCCACCAGATATTAATAGTAAATACAGTAAATGCATGTCTGCTGACTATTCCACAGATTTCGTGCTAGTCTATGAAGAGGAATTGGATAATGCCAAGAAAAAATCCCCAGCGGAGTCAACCAACAATGATAAATGGAGGGCAAAGTTTATGGTCAATTTAAGGAAAAATGGCTTGGAGTTGGAAGAGGTAACATATATGTACTCACATTAACCCCATAAGTCATTATTTTTCCTATGATGAGAGAACAATTTGTTAGTATAGTTGATTACATCCTCTGTGTTTTGCACTTCATCGGTAGTTAATAATACTTTAGTGCTGTGTTGCATATGACCCTCCCAGGATGTTATAGTCTGTGGTATTTGTGGTCACTCCTAAAGTCTTGGCCATATCTTATATATACCAGCTAGGTGATTTAATGGAGATTTTTTTTTCATAGACATTTTTAGGAAAACTCCAGTTCCAAGCATATTGGTGTCATTCGGTGTCTTGATATTTTTCATAATTTGAGTTGATGTTAAATGACCTGATTTTTCGGCTTATATACTAAAAATTGTAACACTAAAAAAACGCTTGGTATATATACCAATATATCTATAGGTATCAGTTGAGGATGATGTAGATGTACCGGTAAGTTATGGAGATATACAAGTTAAAGACATGATACCTATACATATTTTTTTCTCAATTATGTCAGTGCTGTCTAGTACCTTCAAGTAAATGTAGATTCTACAGTAACTGAACACTTTGCATATATAATTTCTTCTACTTAAACTAGAATTTCTTATTTCTATATTAATGTTCATTGTTATTCTATAGTATATTTGTAATTACTGGAAAAATACATCAAATGAAAACCAAACCATTATGTAAATTGACTACCGTATTTTTCTTTTATACATATAATTTGATACCCAGACTATGTGATGTTACACAAGTTTTTTTTTGCATTTGACCTTTACATCAAAAAGAAATATAGTGGTATTTTGAGGAAAAAACATTTTATAGAAAAGCTTTCTCTTTCAATCAAGCAGTTATCAGGAAGTTCTAGCTGTATCGTTAAGTGCATACTTTTGTTTCATTGATTTAACTGGTAAAGGCTCTTAAAATGCCCTAAACTTTCAGAATGGCATTTTAATTAGCATTCAATCATTTTATTCTTGAAAAATGAAAGTGCTGTGTGTGTTGAAAAACATGTGTTAGGAAAATTATTACATCTTATATTTTATAATAATTACCAAGTACAAGCTAGCAAAATGTATTTGTCCATATTCTGGTAACATTGGAGCATATGCATGTACCAATAGATTTCTCGAAGTTATACATGTATATGTACATATATCTTTTATCATATTGTAAAGTATATTATAAAGTGTGGAATTTTGAATGCCCACACCTTTCTTTAAAACATTTCAAAGAATTGATACAGAGAGAAAATTTATTTTTAGCTCACCTGAGCTGAAAGTTCAAGTGAGCTTTTCTGATCACATCCATCTGTCCATCTGTCTGTCCATCTGTCTGTAAACTTTTCACATTTTCAACATCTTCTCCAGAACTATTGGACCAATTTCAACCAAACTTGGCACAAAGTACCCTTAGGCAAAGGGGATTCAAAGTTGTGAAAATTAAGGACCACACCTTTTTACAAGGGGAGATAATTAGAAATTATTGAAATTTTTTGAGAAATGATGAAGCATCCTCAGGTAGTGTAGATTCAAAGTTGTGAAAATCATGACCCCCGGGGTAGGGTTGGGCCACAATGGGGGGACAAATTTTTACAAAGGAATATATTAAGTAAATCTTTAAAAATCTTCCTCTCAGAAACCAATCAGCCTGGAAAGCTGAAACTTGTGTGGAAGCATCTTCATGTAGGGTAGATTCAAGTTTGTTCAAATCATGATCCTCGGGGGTAGGATGGAGTCAGAATTGGGGGGGACAGGCAGTGATGGGAATCGGTGAGATTTTCATAATCGATAAGCGGTCTCCCGCAACTAACTAATTATCGATTATAATCGGAAGTTTTTATATCTTATAGTTTAGTGCTAAATAAATGTAAATAAATAAGATACAATTAACTGACTTGTTACTAGGCCTTTTGTATTTTTAATTTAATTAGTATTTATTGCCATAAAAATGTTGTATTCAAAAACATTTCTTTAGTAGGCGGTCCAACATTAATTTTCTTGAAACCAAAATAGGTCCAAACCCGAGAACGTGCTTTATTTCCTGGTTAAGGATATGGAGCTCGTCTGACATGTCAGCCATTTTCAAACCGCGCGCCTTTTTGGAGTTTTGATAGTTCGCGTCTCGAATATTCTGTTTATGATGTCCGCTCGTTGAAAGGAAAAAAAACCTCAACCGATTAATCGTAATAAAACCTTTTGTGATCGAGCGCTTAGAATGCGGTAACAACCGACTGATTTTCGATTATAATCGATGATTGGAACATCACTAGGGACAGGATCGGGGGGGGGGGGGGGCAAAAATTTAAAAAAAATTATATAGAAAAATCTTCAAAAATCTTCTTCTAAAAAACCATTTGCCTAGAAAAGCTGTAACTTTAGTGAAAGCTACCTCAGATAGTGTAGATTCAAATTCGTTAAAATCAAAATCTTGAGGATTAGGGTGCAAAAAAAACGGCCGCATCCTAACATCTAGACACGTCTTAGACTTATTAGAAGCCGACACTCATAATGAAGCATTTGGTCAATTGCTTATATGTCATTACTAATTTTGTTTTCAGTGTTTCAGCGGTATTAATAGCACATGTCATTTCAAATTTGTAATAAGGCCCGCCTCGTCTATGTGTGTACTTTTTAGCTCACCAGAGCTGAAAGCTCAAGTGAGCTTTTCTGGTCACATTTTGTCTGTCGTCCATCTGTCCATCTGTCTGTCCATCAGTCCATCTTGGGGGGGGGGGGGGGAGAGATTTTTACATAGGAATATATAGAGAAAAACCTTTAAAAATCTTCTTCTAAAAAACCATTTGCCTAGAAGGAAGCTATAACTTTAGTGAAAGCAACCTCAGATAGTGTAGATTCAAATTCGTTGAAATCAAAATCTTGAGGATTAGGGTGGGGCCACATTGGGGATCCAATTTTACAAAGGAAAACATTTTAATTATTCACAAAACCTGAAATGTTATTATATATGGTTTTGCTTATATGCAAGCATTTTGACATATTGCTGATTCTTTAAAATTGTTTAGACTTTGGCCCCTGGACAATTCTTGGGCCTCACAAGGGGTTCAGAGTTTGATACAGGTTTATATCCCATATATAAACAATTGTTTAGGATCTTAATGAGATCTGCAATGCTCAACATGTGACATGACTATAAAATCATTCTGTTAGAAAAGGGACTTGATTATAAACATAATAATATCCAGGGGGAAAAAATGGATTTTTATTTATACAGGATCTACATGTATTATACCACATTGTCCAGATATTTTGTATTATGACTCCATTAAGCTGATTTTATCATACCTATTGTTGCTCAGGTGAGCGATGTGGCCTATGGGCCTCTTGTTTGGAGATATTTTTCTGTATGATGTTTTTTGTAAAGTGTGTTCTTAGAACCTGTTTTGTCTATTATTAAATTCAATGCAGTTTTAAATAATACAAATTCAAATTATACTTGAATCTGTACTGAAAGGTATAATAAAACAGTTATTGACTGGGTATAAGGGCATTATATGATTTGTTGGACCTAAAGACAAATGTTGCCCAAGGTCAAAGGTAGAGGGCAATATTTGTGTTTTCAGGTCTAACAAATCATTTGTTGCTGTAATCCCAGTCAATACCTGTTTTGTTATACCTATTACTACAAATGCCATTAATGTCCACATGCAGCTTTTCGGGGGTTTTCATTCCACTGAGATGGGAAAAATATTTATTAGTTATGACAGTTAGTTATGGCGATCTAACAATTTTGATGTTGAACATTGAATTTGTTAGACCGGTTGAATTAACATTCATTTTGTTGAACTTTTTGTTAGGAAGAACTATATACTTGTAGAATATTTATCAGGGTATAACAATAAGTTTAGTATTATAGGATTTTTTTTTAAGTATTAACTGAGTTATAGTACAAAGATCTTTCATCAGATTTTGACTTGCTAATATATACTGTGTAATCAACTTGTGATGGCTTCATTCTGCAATTTACCAGTGATAAAAGCTTGGTTTGTGGCAACTGAAATTTGCAACTAAACCAGAATAAGAAGATGATCAAATTCTAGAAACTTAAATTAAGGTGGCTCACGTACTACACCTTGAAATAGTTTCTCAAATCAGCAGAAAATTACTTGATTATGATAGATTGCATGATGCATAAGAAGTATTGAAGTCAAACAGGCAAAAAAAAATTTGTGAAAAAATTATGATTTTCAAAATTTTTATTCAGTACTGGTAAGTATGAACATTTAAAAGCCCCAAGTGGATTCGAACTTATGATCAGCGGTTCACAAGCCTGATACTTTTACAACTGAGCAATGATGATATACAACCAAATCAATTGATACAAACAAATTAACAAACCATTAAATCGCCATCTTGTGATGTAGTGTCTTAAAGGTACAAGTCTTGATGTAGAGAGGTACCTTCAGTATTAGCTGAATCTAGACAAATATTTGTGACAACTGTGCAAGGTTAATTTCTCACAAACCTCTCAAAATTTTCTTGCACATGAATTAAAGTTTCTTTACAGTGTATTAATATCCTCTTGCTACAGAAATACTGAAGTGATACTAGATTTAACATGCTAAATCTCATATGCAGTCTGTATATAAGCAGCATACAGTATATATATCTCACACCTGGTTGAGCATGATGAAGGTTTGTCCAGTGGCTTAATCCACACAATCAATGATCAGCATTATGCAGCCAAGCAGTCAATAGAACTCCATCACAGCATGTTACCCTGCATTATAAATACATTCCCTTTGGGTCTGCTTAACATTTCAATAGGTTGTCATCTGGAGGTTTTTTTTTACTTGGCTCTGTTTTATATTCTTATATACTACTACCAAAGGATGATTCAGGTTACAATTTATCCAAAATACCATAGTGATAGTTCAGAACTCATATGTTTAAAGCCTCGATTAATCCCCAATGTGTAATTCGGGGCTCAAACAGGGTTTTATCTTTTTAACAAATTGTTGCCTTGAGAGAATTGTAGGGCATACAATGTACCAAAATACTATTATCAGTGGTGACTAGTGGAAGTGTAGTTGCTATATATGGCAAAGGCATTGATTCTAAGAGCATAGCTTGCATGCAGGTTAATGTTTTAGAGACTTAATTGCTTGATTTGCATTTGTAGGTTAGTGGAATTGATCAAATTGGCATGAATAGTAATTGTCTCTGTGGAATAGTCTTTCTATAGTTAGGGTTACCATCAAGATTTTATGGATTGTACTTTTGCATATGAATCAATTGTTATATTAGAAAATGCAGCCCATGAAATTATATTATCATGTGATGTTTACATGCCAGGTAAAAAATCAGCAAGTTTTAGAATGGTCACAAGTGCTAATGACAACTGATGTTGTAGTATTACCATGTATGCATGTCCACTCCTTATCAATTTAACATGAATAAGGCCCCATCTGTCACAGTTGTTATCAATAAAAAAATGACTGCATTCAAATACATTTAAATTATTTAATCTTAAGTTAGAAATTATAAGATGTACCAGCAGTAGAACGTTAGCATTTGGTACTGATGTCAAAGATGTGCTTTGAAAAAAAAAATGGAAGTAAAAGGCAAATATAGAATTTTTAGTTTCTATCTATATCTTATGATCCACAGTCTATGTGGCCCACACCCTTTCAATTTAAACAGAGCAATGGAAGCCCTATCTGAACTGTCCATACTGTAATTTTCATTCTTTACTCCAATAGGAACGTATACAGAGTCAGAAGAAGATCACCTTCTTCATCAAAATCCACGCACCATGGGATGTGCTATGCTTCTATGCTGAGGACCTGTGCTTCAGGGCTCCACTTCAGGTAAGGATCAGTTCATTCATGAGGTCTTCAGTGAAGCACGTCTTCCTATATATTGGAGGAGGTGTCCTTTATTAAAGTAGCAAAAGTGGAAATGGAGAATGAGGGGATCCTTTATTGCATAAAATATGAACAGTGCACTAATTTGATATACATCGTTGCATCAATTGAACAACGAAACAATATACCCATAGTTATTTTAATTTTAGCATTTAACAGACAAAGTTATCTGTTTATGTATCAATCTATTTATAGAAAAACATGATGGGAGGTGTTTTATATGCATTTTTGATGACATGGACATTAAAGAAATTTACTCAGTCATTGAACATATCTAAAAGCAGAGATAAAGGGCTTGGTGAATGTGTGAGGATCAAAAATAAATAATACAGCTAAAGACTAGAACAGATCGCGGTACTAGAATGCTCATCATTTATTCATGTTAGAAAATTAACGATGGAAATAGGGAAGCTAAGAAGAAAATTAAAGAAGAAGTCACTCAAATAAGTTATAACCAATGTGTAATTAAATCAATTCAATTTCCAGCTATAATTAGGGAATCTACTCTGACACAGTTAGATTACTTATTTTGGCACACTTGGTGTTTATGTTATAGCACTTTTATTACAGTAGAAATGCATTATCACTTCTAATGTAATCTGTTTGCGTACATGTATTAGTTTGTTACAAATGAAGTTATTTACATGAAGCATGAATTTAAAATTCTTTTTTTTCTTCTCCTTGGTATTATTATTTTTTTTTAGGAAATCATACACAGTAAGGTTGGTTTAATTTTTTTTTTATGTTTGCCTGATGCAATTTTTCTACATCCCTGTGAATCAGTTGAATTTATATTCTAATTAATGCATGTCTTAATTTACAGAAAAAGCAAATAGTTATGCATACTTGTATTATGAAAATGTATGTATTTATTTGTAATGTCTTGCCATGAAGAGGTTGTTAAATCTGTACATGTCACCTACACAGGGCCATGCTTGTTTGTAGGAGTAAATCAATAATATATACCACACTCATGAGATTGGGGCATTATTTCAAAGCATTCCATATTGAATGACAGATTTTGATGAATGTGGTGGGATTGTTTTCCCTCTAATTATAATAAATCAAAAGATGGCTAATTTTCTTGAAAATTAATAAAATTTAAAGTCTTTTTTGTTCAGTTTTGTATCCTAATACATTTAGTATTGTACAGGTGAAAAAATAATTGGAGAATTCTGTGAAGAATGTTTTATTAGTCTGCTGATGAAAAATACTGATAATAACTATAGTTACTTGAAGGAGGGACATTATTAACACTGGCTGTGATTCATTTATATTCCATATTGGCTCATAAAGTATTCTACAGCTGGTGCTGAGGAACCAGAACTAGGCGATTAATTGAATTATTTGAAAAAATCAAATAACTGTACTACAATATGGGGAAAAGGGGGTGTCTTTATTGCTTGGGAAGCTATACAGTGGGTCAAGGAAAGCTCTAACAATTAAGTACATTGTAAGCTACGTAAAGAGGAATATCAAAGTCTAGATTTATTGATAAATAAGGGAAATATTTTGAGATTACTAAATATCATTTCAGTATAGAAATATATCTATCTAGATGCATTTAGGTTTCTATTTTATAAAGTAATGATAACCATTATTACAAAGTGCATCTTATATATAAAAGTTTTACCGTACATGTATTAAATTTGTATGGAATGTACTTGTTTAGCTCACCTGAGCCAAAGGCTCAAGTGAGCTTTTCTGATCAAAATTTGTCCATGGTCTGTCGGCGTCAGTGTCACTGTTGTTGTCATAAACTTTTCACATTTTCATCTTCTTCTCCAAAACCACTGGGCCAATTTAATTCAAACTTAGCGCAACGAATTATTGGGTGATTCAAGTTTTTTCAAGTGAATGGTCACATCTCTCTGTAAAGGGGAGATTATTTATGATTATTGAAAATTTTTTGGTATTTTTCAAAAATCTTCTCAGAAACCTTTTGGACGGAAAAGCTGAAACTTGTGTGGAAGCATCCTGAGATAGTGTAGATTCAAGTTTGTTCACATCATGATCCCCAGAGGTAGGGTGGGGGCCACAATGGAGGGTGGTGGAATTTTTTCATTGGAATATATAGAGAAAAACTTCTAAAAATCTTATTCTTAAAAACTGAAACAACAAAAGGAGCTCAATGTTTAACTTAAGAATATGTGGAGAAAAATTTGAAAATCTTTAATAAAAAAGATATACTCTACTAAGTTGTCTAGATATTTTGTATTTGATACTCTAAAGACGGTCTAAAGATTTTCTTTTCAGTTATGACTATTGTTGCTCATGCAGGTGAGCGATATGGCCCCTGGGCCTCTTGTTTTATATATAAATTTAGTGTTTTTTTATGTTGCTGCAAAATTGAGATTTGATTTTATATTTATCTTAGAGTAGAACAATATTTCAATAACATGCTTAGACTTTCCTTATATGGTAGAAATAAGTTTGGGTGCATGAAATTGTAATAGTTGGGTTAATTTTCTTCATTTTATGGAAAGTGCTTTGACCATGCATTGCAAAAGGTGGGGGGGGGGGGGGGGGGGGCAAAAAGATTAATTTGTCTATCTGGGTATGAAAAACATTGTTTGCTCAGAAAAAAGAATTTAAGGAAAAGTTTAGCTGTGTATGGTAGCTATAGCTATTAACTTAAGAAAATAATTCTAATTAAAAAAAAAAAAATTTCACAAAAAATTCATGATAACATGAATAATGGATGCTAGCTACAATTCAGATTCACAATGTCACCAGTAAAGAGGAATACATCAATTTATCTACAATGGCAATCTGGTTATATTGTTTCTCAAATTATCAGAAGAAATAATGGCATTGCATGCTAAAGGCTGTCCATATTCTGTGGCCTGGAGGACAATAAAACAGGCTTTCTGCCATTTATTTTCCCTCTGTATGGTCATTATACACTGTTGTATTGATGCCTTGACTTCTGTAATACGATCATTACTTGTTGCTGAATGTAACAGAGATTTTCCTTGGATTCTGTTGTATGGAAGGGTTACAGCTCAAACTCTGTGAGGGCTAGAGACTTAATTAGGTTGTAATTCTAGAAAATCTCATAATTCTCTTGAATTTGTTCTGTCAAATATCCTGAAAATATTGAAATCACAATATGTCATTTATGAGGATCAAATAAATGCCATTTCACTAAAGGGAACAGACTGAATGTTAGGATGTTCCACAAGAAAATACATTCTTATAACAATATTGCATCTGCATGAATGCATGTTACAGTAC
This sequence comes from Magallana hongkongensis, assembly GCA_016163765.1. Classification (NCBI taxonomy): domain Eukaryota; kingdom Metazoa; phylum Mollusca; class Bivalvia; order Ostreida; family Ostreidae; genus Magallana; species Magallana hongkongensis. Next base: position 48,650,578 of record WFKH01010931.1, read on the forward strand.
ATGTGCATAAGTGCATTAGGACTAGTAGAAACAATACAAATTAAATATTTATTATCCAAACATTCTACCCTGTACATGCTCATTTTAATTTTTTTATTTTGCAATCCTGTTGTATATCAAATCATGCTTTTTTGATAATATTTCATTGGTATTTTTTAAATTGTATACTTGTATAGGCACATCCAAATCCAGCCAACAACTGGTCAGAAAATGTGCTCAAATTTCTCCATATCCCTAACCTGATGTCTGATGATGTCCCCCGACAGCCAATGGACTTCTATACCTGCCAATTCAAAACCTCCAAACTGGACAGGTAATCATTAGTGCATTCATTACAAGCATTTTCAAAGGAATCAGTAAAGAATGACAGAGCAAACTTTTTTTTGTAATTACTGAGAATTGCTAGAATTGCTAGACTGTTTTACATTGGTACACTAGCTGCCTTATAACATAATTGTTTCCTAGCTGTAATACTGGTATATATCTCCCTTGTGGGAGTGTTCTTTTACAGTGTCTTATCGATCACAGTATGTAATAGCTTGACTTGATGTTATTAAAGAAAGTTAATTCAACAAAAGCTGTAAATTACAAAAGAATGACTGTATATCAAGTTGTTATTGCGATGATCTATTATAAGATGCAAAAATACAATATGCAGAAGTTATATATGGTATTGTTTGCTATTAGAAACTTTTAAAACAACACAAATATAAAAAGTAACAATTTTAATCATTTATGTAAATTTTGTGACACATGAAAATTAAAAAAGAAAAAGAATTAAATATGTATGTATGTAATTTAAATAAACCATAACATAGCTGTATAAAAAGATTTTTTCTTCAAATCTCTGTAGGTTTTTGGGAAGTGATAATAAGGACACCTACTTCACCAACACCCAGAGACATCGAGTTGTGTGGGAAATCTTATCTACCACAGGGTATGGCAAGAAGAAGAGAGCAGAAATAGGGATAGAAAGACTGTTAGAGGAGGATGTATTCAAAGCAGCATTTCCACTTCATGATGTGAGTTATTTTATATCTGTTACTTTAACTTAAACCAGTGGTTTCTCTCTCTGAATCCTCAAAACTGCGTCATCTGATTATTATGGCTCTACTCTGCTGGTGCCATCAGTTTGTCTGTCCCTCTATCATTCTATCCATCCATCTGTTAACCACACATCACTTGTCTGACCGAAGCATATTTTCTCTCGCCTTGGCCCAATCTGGACCAATAATTCATCCAGTGAGTGCCTTTGGGTAAAGGATGTGCAGTTACCTTGAACCAAGTTCTAGGTCTGATATGTTCAAGTTCAGTGCAGATCTTCTTGTAAAGTCCTTATCCAGACTATATACTTCCTCTCCCAGTTGCCAAATCTGATGATTCATACTCAATTACAAGGAGCCTTTAAGTAAATAATATGCAATTACCTTGAATCAAGTTTCTAAGTCTGTAGTCAAGGTCATAGCAAACCTCTGTAAAATCCTTGTCCATATTACATACATGTATTTTCTCTCCCTTCGCAAAATCTGGTTCAGACTTAACCAATTCTAGTTCAAGAGTTAAGATCATACCAAATCTTGGTAAAAGATTATTCTTGAATAAAGTATCTTTTCCATTGACCCTATCTGCCTTATACTTCACCCATACAGTTTTAATTGGATAGAAATGTGCAATGACCTTTAGCTTGAACTAAATTTTGAAAGTCAGAGGTGAAGATCAAAGCACAGTCCTTTAAATATGTGTCTCATCCTATTGTCCTTTATTAAAATGAGGCCCTTTGAGATGGTCACCATCTCATTGATGTCCAGTTTTAATGCAAGCCTTTTCCATATATCTTGAACATGTCAATAGAGTTAAAGTTTGTCTTTCTGATCTATCTTAAGTTTTCCTGCTAAGTCTTGGCCTAAAATTATGGTGACTTTTTAAAAAAATAATCAAAGATTAGGAATGTGAATAATTCAAGGTCATATTTTAATTATCTGATAAAACCTGCCTAAAATTTATGCTTTTATCTAATATATTCATAATTTTGATTTTCTGAAAATGCATTGTTCATGCTAGTAAATCAATAATGTTTAAAGCAAGACAGTAACCTAATACTTTGATTTATCACTTCAATTCTATTGAATGCATATTATATGCATATGAAGGTCTCTTGCTGTGTTAACTGTAATCTGTTTGCTTTTGGCATATAGTTGCTATGCAGAACTTTCATTGATTATATACATTGTTTTCATTTGAACTGTAGAAAGAATTTTTCTTCACCCTTTTTAATACAAAAGCTGTGTATCAGTCAATGCTAAATGTTAAACTTGCTCTACCAATGCATCATGCACATGACATAACCAACTTGCGTAGCAAAATGTCCTGCCGTATTTGTAGTATTTAGTGATTGAGATCATGATTTAAAAGTGGTATGTTCACAAAATGCTACTACAGGTACTGCATTTTTTTTTTTCATTTGAATCCTGATGTAGGGTCAATATGAGAAGCCAGTTCATGGCATTAGTCCTGAAGACATGAACCTTCGTCAGATTTTATATGAATACTGGGCTAGATGGGGGAAGTGGTACAAGTATCAGCCTCTGGATCATATACGGGAATACTTCGGAGAGAAAATTGGCATCTACTTTGCCTGGCTGGGTAAGTAGTCATCTGAAAGATATCTAAAACAGGTAAAAATAACAGCAATTATTAAATATAGTTTATGCATTGATTTTACATGTACATAGCTATTCATTGTAATAACTTGAAATATATTTATATATGAAATGTATAACTAGAACCAACTAAATTATTAGGATTACCAGCAAAACATTAGATGGTTCTGTAATATCTTAAATCCATTCATTAAACATGGTGTGATGAGTTCCTGAAGTATACATTTGTATAATGGTTGTGGTGTTTTACAGGGTTCTACACAGCCTGGCTGTTACCGGCGGCAGTAGTTGGGATCATTGTGTTTGTGTATGGAATTGTCTCCATGGTCAACAATGTACCAGTGTAAGTAAACCATGTTCAAATACAAATGACAGCACTTTCTTTACAAAACCAATTGATTTTTTAAAAAATGTTCTTATTAAAATTGTATTAAGTCTGTCACATCAGTTAAAAATATAATGAGTATTCCATTTATACATCTAGATGCATATATAAAAAGTAGATTTCTGTAATCCCCAGTTACAACTGATTTCAGATGAGCATCCTTCATCTTTTTCATCTTTTATTGGTTTTAATGCTTTGTTGCAGTAATGATGTCTGCTCAAGTGATAAGGACTACAAGATGTGCCCGCTGTGTGATGAGAAGATTGGTTGTGCCTACTGGTACCTGTCTGATGTCTGTACCTACGTCAAAATCGCCTACCTGTTTGATCACCCAGCCACAGTCGCCTATGCCGTATTTGTCTCTTTTTGGGGTATTGTAAAATTTATGACAGCAAAGTTTAATTTGCATTTTATTTTGATACATGAACATTAAAAATTCATAATTATTGAACTTAAAATCCATGAAGTTTGATTTATTGTCATTCTGATTGTTGTTACATAAAAGCTGTGACGTTTCTGGAGTACTGGAAAAGGAAGAATGCCAGTCTCGCTCATCACTGGGATGTCTTGGACTTTGAAGATGAAGAGGTCTCTTGTTTTTTATGCCCTTATTTCCTACTTGCAGAGATAACCATCTAAACGAGTTATTTGATGGCTTTATCTTGCATATTGAACAAAGTAATATTAAAGAATTTCTGTGTAATTTGTTTTATTATTCATTTATTTTGCAATTGTGCATTGATTAAGATAATGTGATTGCTTTATAAAATGTGCATGCTTTATTTGGTGAGAATTTATAGTGGAATAATTATTACTAAGGTTTTCAATAGTGAAAGTGAAGTTTTAATGACTATGTGCTTATGCTTATCTCAATATCTGTATTAGGAGAGACCTAGGCCTGAGTATGCTGCCAAGGCTCCAACCTATGAGAAGAATCCCATCACAGGAGTCAAAGAGCCACACTTTCCTCCCAAAGATAGGATACCCAGGATTTTGTCTGGATTTGCAGTCATTATTATTATGGTAACGTGTGCAGGAGTTACAAAAGTACATCCTCCTTGCACCCCACATACGACATGATTCTAATGAAATATAAATCAAACAAGTATGCTGGATTAGATATCATGATTTTAAAACCATATCGATTCCATAGAGCATTTTCTTAATTATGGGTTTGCCTATAAACAATTGTTCATGAAATATTTTATAAAAAAACTGTCATTTCTGCACACTGGTAGCTCTCAAATGTGTACAAGAACAATACATTTTCAGAACAGCAATGAACAGTTTCAGCTAAAACTGATATGTAACTCAAACAAAAGATACAGAATTTTAATTTACTCTTCTAGCTTGGAACTACCAGAAAAACATTTTGTCTGAATTCAAGATTTACTTTCTTTAACAGAAAACCAATATCTCATGAGGAAAAATAATATTCTTACAATTGATTTAAGCAAATTATCTGTTGTCCTAAAATACCAGAAAAAAGCTGATGTTTTCAAGAAGCTATTGATTGAAAACCCAGTAATCTTTGGATATGAAGCAAGTCAATCTCCACAATAATTTGTGGGTGATGGGCTTATAATTGAAGGCAGAAAAAGCTTCTACAAAGTTGAGAGAAAGGAGAGAGAAAATTATGGCTAAGTCTTGTCATTAAATGGGTGTTTAACAATATACACTGTGTTTTATTTGGAGATAAAGAATGTGTCAGTGCACAGTTAAAGACAGTTCATGTTCTTTAGTTGTTAATATACATGTATTAGGTTGTGAAGTTGTTAGCTTTACAAAATTCATGCAAAGAAAAATATTAAAATTAAGTTTTATTATGCAAAGTTTTAATTTTCACTTGATCTATACATGTCACCTGGGTGTTTTCTTATTAACTTCTATGCAGTTGACTTTAATTTGCATATTTTACTAGTATTGTGAATTGGTGCACAATGTTGAAGTCTTGATAATTTATTTTGATTTCCTTTTTTTAACACCTTGACACATGATTACAAACATGTTTTTAATTGAATTTTTCTTATTTTCAGATGTCACTGGTCCTCATTTTTATTGTTGCTGTGATCATGTACAGAATTTTAGTTAGTATTCCTTTGTTTCAAAACAAGACGTTTAGAGGCCAGGCCAACCTTATTGCCAGCACCAGCTCGGCTGTAGTCAACTTAATACTGATTATGGCACTTGGGAAAGTTTATGAAAAGCTAGCATTAAAACTCACACAGTGGGGTATGTACCATCAAGTCATTATGAAAACCATGTCAATGCCACTCACAGTTCTGATAATTAACATTGACATAATACAGAAAAACTATATTGGTCTTCATTTAAAGCAGCAATATTAACAATGGTTTTTAGATAACTGAAATCTTTTCTTTGAGAAATCAATTGATAGTGACAACTATTCTGCTTCTCAGGAGATTTGAAAAAAATGTATATACAGTGTATATGAACTAATGAACTTAAAAATGTATAGAAACCAATTGATTTTTTTTCAGAGATGCATCGAACCCAAACAGAATTTGAAGATCAGTTGACTTTTAAAGTGTTCATTTTCCAGTTTGTCAACTTCTACTCTTCAATTATATATGTTGCATTTTTCAAGGGAAAGTAAGTCTTTTAAGAACTAAGATTTTTTAAATGCATTTTTAAACAAGTCAATATTATCACACTGCTGATTCACTACACATTGCTATTGATTTTCTATTTTAATTTCACATGTATTACTGTTAATTTCTCAGGTTCAATGGATACCCAGGTCATTACACAAAATTATTTGGATTGAGAAATGAAGAGGTAAATGTTTGCTATATGCTTCTATAATGAAATTTATCATGATGAAACTTGGTGGTTAATAAAAAAGTTTTAAGCTTTAGGATGGTAATATTCAGTAGCATGGGTAATGTAGAAATTCAAAAAAAAAAAGATATGGGATGTTGAGCAGTTATGAAAATTAAAATAGGATATTTAAAAGAAATGTATGCATATGTAGCTACAATATTTCAGTGTAATAATGGAGGCTGCCTCATTGAGTTGACACAGCAGCTAGCTGTCATCATGATAGGCAAACAGATGATTAACAACGCACAAGAGATCCTGATCCCGTAAGTTTAGATAATAAACTCAGGCACTGTAGTGAGTCAAGAAACCATCATAAAATTACACTGTCTGAAATTTGTTTCAACTTGTATTCTGATTGCATGTTAAATTACAACTGTTATACTTGTAATTTTATTAAAGGGTTGTTTTATTTTTACGTGCCAAAATTTAGCTCATAGATACTCATACAAGCCAAACTTAGGCTATTTCTGAATATTGAGTGTGAAGAAAATGTTCTTTTACTAACAGAAAGGTGAAAGCCTTCATGCATAGGTGTAAGGTGAGCCTGGATAAGAGTGCAGTAAGAAGTAGGTGGGAGGAGGACTACCAGCTGATAGAGAATGAGGGTCTGTTTGAGGAGTATTTAGAGATGGGTAAGTAATAAAGAGGAGTGACTAGAAATATTTGGGTAAGTTGGGTAAGTGGGAAGAAGAATACGGCTGATAGAGAATGAGGGCCTGTTTGAGGAGTAACTTTAGTGAGGGGCAAGTGATAGGGGGACTACCAGCTGATTGAAATTGAGGGCCTGTTTGAGGAGTATTTAGAGATGGGTAAGTGGGAGGGGACTACCAGCTGATAGAGAATGAGTGTCCATCTGAGAAGAATTTAGAGATGGATAAATGGAAGGGGAACTACCAGCTGATAAAGAATGAGTTCCTGTTTGAGGAGTAATTTTAGAGATGGATAAATGGGAGGGGAACTACCAGCTGATAGAGAATGAGTGCCTGTTTGAGAA
>WFKH01010931.1:48657470-48672626 GCA_016163765.1 Magallana hongkongensis
ATAGAGAATGAGTGCCTGTTTGAGGAGTATTTAGAGATGGTCAAGTGGGAGGGGGACTAAAAGCTGATACAGAATGGGAGCTAGTTATGAGGATAACCAGCTGATAAATGATAAGGGATGGATAGAGAAATATTTTAGAGAAGTGTAAATGGAAAGAGGACTACTGGCTGATAGCAAATGGGGGCCTGTTAGAGGAATATGTAGTGATAGGTAAGTGGGAGGAGTACTACTAGCTGCTAGAGAATGAAGGTCTTTTTTATGGAGTATAAGACTGGGGGACAGGGGAGACAACCAGTGCTCTAAAAAAAATAAATGTCTTCCTGTTGCATCAATTTTGGTCATACTTTGGTTTGATGGTACATTTCAATGAAAAATACTTTTTATCTAATGGATGAAGTGAAACAATATCTTATAAATCAGTGTATAATATAAATGTTATTGATACTTAATTGTATGCAAGTATATACAATTTTGCCACACTCTGTATGATGCTCATATGAAGCGCTTTTCATATCAGAATGATATTGAAATCACATATAATATACATGTATTAAGATTATTATGATACACACTTTTTATGTAAAGTAAAGTTTTTGTTCCTTCATTAAAAGGTTACTGAATTTGCTTTCAGTGCTACAGTTTGGTTTTATCACAATATTTGTGGCCGCCTTTCCATTGGCCCCTCTGTTTGCTCTGCTGAACAACTGGGTGGAGATTCGGCTGGACGCCCACAAGTTTGTGTGTGAGACTCGGCGCCCTGTGGCAGAGAGAGCCCAGGATATAGGAGTCTGGTTCAAAATCCTAGATGCACTTGCACAATTGGCTGTCATAAGCAATGTAATGGTTTCCATCTTAGTGTAAACAAACTTTTAGACTTTAATTTAACAGGAATACAATGTATTTATTTTCTGAAAAAAGTGTCTTTCATTGTATTGACATGTTAAACAGGAAAGTTGTCAATGATGTAAGTCACACAATATATTGATGTGGTTTAACAACTTATGAATTTTTCATCATTATAATTATTATGATGTCAACATTATATAATTTCAGGCTTTTCTGATAGCATTCACATCAGAGTTTTTGCCCCGATTACTTTATCAATACCAGTTTGACTGGGACCTTCAAGGATACATTAATTTTACTTTAGCTGTATCTCCACCAGGCACATTAAACCAAACCTGCAGGTTAGTCTCTCTCTCTCTCTCTCTCTCTCTCCTCATTGATATTGTTTAAATTCATAGGTGTATATGTATCTTATATCTACAAATAATGGTTGCAATGTTCCAACTTTCTGCAGGTACAAAGAATTCCGGGATGAAAAAGGAGAATACACTCTGTTTTACTGGCATTTGCTGGCAGTTAGATTAGCATTTGTCATCTTATTCGAGGTAAATAAGTGACATAAATAAAACTTATCAATATCTGGATATATATACATGTATATATATTTCACTTTTAAAGTGTTATAAAAGAATAACTTAATTCGTAGATTAGTTTTCTGACTCATACATGCCAGTTTTTGCATTTTGATTAATAAATAACATTGCAACAATTTTTATGCCCAATACAAATTTCAGCATGTAGTGTTTGGGATATGCAAGTTAATTGACTTCCTGGTACCAGATGTTCCTGAAGCTTTAGAACTGAAAATCAAAAGGGAGAGATACTTAGCCAAGCAGGCCCTGGCAGACACCGATGCTATTATGAAGGTATGTGTCTGAATTAAATCAAACATAGAACTCATTCGTATTAAATGCACTGGTACCAGTATTTGTTAACATTTCAGTCAATGTCATAGTCTGTCCATGGCATTGCATGAGATGAAATAGAAGAGTGTAAAAGTACAAAACTTGAAAGAAAGATATGTTGTGATCATATTGTTAATTGAAATGATACAATTAAATGAAAGAAAATTATTTCTGTGACATGCTTTGTAGAGCAGGTCCTGTCCTCCTGATCTTTGTAATTTTCTTCATGAAATAATTTTACTTGGAGTCAAGACAGACAATATTGCATGAAATTTACATCGACAATCAATTTTTTTTTCTAAGGAACTACAATCTTTGTTTTCTAATTAAATATACTGCTATGATTTGTGTATTAGACTATACAACCCGAAGAGGAGGTATGATCAGTGTTGTCTGAAGAGCTACTTGTCAGTGTTTAAAATCCTAAGATTTGTTGATCATTCCCCTGAAAGCATGAAGTTTATTAAGGCTTCTTGTTTTGATTATGAATTAATAAAGTGACAGTCACTTTTGAAAAAGAAGAATTTTAGTAGAGGCATTGAACTTAGAAATCAATGGTACAATTTGAAAAATTGTAGTATGTCAGCATTAGCTTGGTTGTTTCATTCCACTGCAGTTTGAATTTCAAAATATCACAATTGATGTATCTATCACACAGTTCAATTTTGTTAAACTCAGTGTCAGTGGCAGAATGGTTTCCTCCTACAGTCATTGCTGGTATATTGCCATTAAGGTGCCAACAAATGAAGTTTTTGCCCACAGTAAATGATGTGACACATTATGTTCATTCAGTAAAGGGAAGAGCTAGATTACAGAGTTGTAATAGAAAAATGATTTATTCACATGACGTTTTACTCACATTTAAAAAGTAGGCAAGCAAATGTTAACTTGGCCATTTACAGTGACAAAACTTAAAGTATGTTGTTTTACCATTTCACATTAAGAAACTACTAGTGGTTCCATTCACCCCCACCCCACCTATTTGTATTTTTGTCATTTAGTATGCATATTGTTAATGTAAAAGATTTTATTTCTAGATAATTGAAAAATTTGGATAACATTTTATAGAATTCTAGTCATGATGATATAAGCAAAATAACTTCAAAAAAACTCAATGGGTGCATGCCCTAAATTGTGATGTAATGCATTCATAGATTAATTTGTCTTCCTCTGTATTTGTTGTTGTGAAAAAAATTAAGCTATTATTGTACAATTATTGACTTGAAATTCTAAAAGATTTTCTCATTTCCTTGATATATATTATATCTCTTCAACATTTTGTACATACTAGTAGTTATTTTTTCCTCATAATTTAAGAAACTGGCTCTTATTTCAAAAATACAAATTACATTGTACCATCTTTCTAATAATATTTAATTTGTCAATCTTTGAAAAAATAAAGTTGAAAGAGGTTTCTAAACTGGATTCCATTAAAGGGTGTTGAAATTTACTTCTTAAAAGGAAATTTATTACAAGAATTCTCAAATTAACAGGTTTTTCATCAATCATGCAACATAAACTTGATTTTCCTTTTGGAGTAGCTAAATATAAACAAGCACTGACTTTAATCTTATTTGTGTAGATTGCCCGAGGGGATGATGAATCGGGTGATGAAGATGATGTGATGGTGTCCACTGTACCAAAAGCCAGCTCAGGCACCAAGACAGCGGAGGAAGACAGAGTCTAGACACCCCCTCCCACACACACACCCCCACACACTTACTGTATTAAGAGAGAGTGTATTTTATTGTAGCGATTGACACATGAAAGCTTTTCTCAAAATTACCATTGTAAGTGCATGTGTATCTAATGGTTTACAATTACAGAACTGGAAATTTTATTGTCAATTTTGTCATCTTCACTTTACGTTACTTATGTATGTTGGGAAATATATATATAGTGCTAATCTGTTAAAGGGAAAAAAAGGAATGTAAAGGATTGTAACTCTGGTAATGACTGTTTATATATAGTTATACTCTGATCTGTCTGGAGGACTTGTTACTTGTTGAGACTGCTCGGTGTATTTATTTATGATATATACCATTAATATTATTACATCATGTTGACATAATTGTTTTATGTCTCTTTTTAGATTTTATCTTCTTTGATATTGTTCATAAATGTAATCATAACTGAAGATATTTATTCTATGGGTATAGTCTAGTTGATTTTAATTTTGTTCGTAGGTTTTTATTAGTAAACAAAATGAACTTTTTCTGATATAAGTACATATATACTGGTATTAACAGTAACACAGTTTTCTTTAACAGTTTTATCTTACACATGTATGCAGCACATATAAACATTTCCAGTATTTTTTATGGTACTTAGGTATACTTTGGATTACAAATAAGTTATGCATGATTAATTTTACATGATTCTTTATTTTATGTTGATATGGTTTCGTACAATCAATTTAATACATTATTCTTCCAATATTTATTGTGAATGTGTTGTTGGCCAATGGGTTTCATTTTAAAGTCCAGGGGTATGTCATAAATGATTAATTTAAAAAATGCTTTTAAAATATATTCATAGTAAAGGAAATGTTACAGACACTTTCTCTGGAAGCGTTGCACCTTGGTTATAGTATTAATTTAGTTGCAAAGGACTTAAATTAATGCAACTAGTGTAGAAGTACATATGTAGTAATTGTAGCAGTACATTGTAGGTTACAGTGTCTCAGTGATTTTTTTCTTTAAGTCTTTATCATTTATTGTTCATCAGTAATTACAATATTCAGCATAATCCAATCTTCAGTTTGACCTCATCTTGGGCAGTAGTTAAATTTGTATCAAGAAAAGAGAGATTACAGACAAAAATATATAATAATGCCCTATCTTTAAGTGAATTTGATGATTAGCTGCAATGAAATATCAAGAAATAATTTTTATTATCTGAAAGATGCTGACCTTTTCTTGTGTTGTTCAAAAGACGTTTAATGAATTGATGGTAGTTTACTGAGATACTGTTTTTAGACCAGCCACCATCTGTTGTTTATAGTACATGTTTTTTTATTATTCCTTTCATTGGATGCTTTGTTTGACGATTGGTTTGATACATGGCTTTTGATATTATAATGCTCATAGATTGACTCAAAATGTGCAATTGTTTTCCCAAAGAAAAAGTTTACCTAGAAGTGCAATGAGCTTTGTGTACTGCTTCCATACTAGAATTGATGAATACTACTCTTTTCTGGGATACACACACACTGGACAATCCTGTAGTTCTTATAGATGGCTATCGACTTAACAATCACCCTATTACTCACTCAATGAAAGCTTTGTTGTCTTATTTTATTTGTCCTGAAGAATGAACTTAATCAGAATGGGGCTGTTGCTTGTCAGAAACATTGTCAACTTAAAACTGTTTATGGAACATATTGTTTCCATGTTAAATCTTCCAGTTTTATTTTTTTATATTTGTTAGAATTTATCTCTACAATCTACTTGTATGTTTTGTTATACACTTTGTTATTATTTTCATACTCTTATTCTATGACATGGAATACGCATAATGCTATGATTGAATCTCAGATTTTTATTTTATATACTTCTGAACCAATTAAACGCACTGTAGCCAATTTCAAAGAAGTTCTGTTCAGTTATAAAGGCAATGTTTCAATCAATAAAGATGTACATGTTTGATCCCTGTCCAAAACAGACGAATGTCTTTAAAACAGGTAGAAAATGTACTATAACCAAGCCAGAAGAATAAGAAGTGAAAGGTTTAAGTATTTAGGTACTTCTCACTACCCATTTAGATCTTAGAGCAGGGATTAAGATATCTTTGAAGCACTTGACTTTCTTTATATGATAAGGGAGATTCTTGATGGGACGGTGTAAAGTGGAGATAATCAACGATGTGTACGTTATATTAGATGATGTACACGGAGGTTAAAGACAGTAACAGATGTAATGTGTCTTGTACACCCCTTTTACTTGTGGACTCACCCTCTATCCCTCCCCCTTCCCCTGTAGGGCAATTACTGTAGTAATTGCACTCTTTATAGCATTTATTGCTGGATTGCGGGTATGATGTACATGGGGTACATAGATCTGAATATTGTTACAGCGACTTTTTTTTACAGCGCTGTAAAATTAAATTCAATACAACGGAGACAAATCCTTATAAGCAAACTTAAAGGAGTCGTTGAAGTGCAATTTTTTGATAAATCAACTTCGTAATGACGTTTCTTTCCTTTCGGAAACACAAAAATCGACCCTTTCGCCTGGAATAAACGACAAAATGAGAGGATGGCGAGTGTATTTTGCGTATTCGTTCCTTTGTAGTCATTCTTTAGTATTAAGTCTTTTCTGAAATAACTGTAAATTTATGGAACGCCAAATTAACATATATTCAAATATTTGTACCTATCTTCAAATAATTGTACCTATCTTCAAATCATTTGAAGATAGGTACAATTGAATTAAAGATAGGTACAATTATTTGAAGATAGGTACAATTGAATTGAAGATAGGTGTAAATAATTATACCTATCTCTAAATAATTATACCTAAGTACAAATGAATTATACCTATCTTCAATTCAATTAAAGATAGGTTCAATTGAATTATACCTATCTCTAATTCATTTGAAGATAGGTAAAATTCATTTAAAGATAGGTACAATTGATTTGAAGATAGGTTCAATTCAGACATATCTACAAAGGATTTGAAGATAGGTACAATTCAATTATACCTAGGTTCAATTCGTTTTGTGTATTGTTGAAAATAATGAACGCTCCCTATTTTAGTAATTGAAGATAGGTTCAATTCAATTGTACCTATCTTTAATTCAATTGTACCTATCTTCAATTTATTGCATTTGTACCTATCTTCAATTCAATTGTACCTATCTTCAAATTGAATTAAAGATAGGTATAATTGAATTGTACCTATCTCTAATTCAATTTGAAGATAGGTACAATTGAATTGAAGATAGGTACAATTGAATTGAAGTACAATTGAATTGAAGATAGGTACAATTGAATTGAAGATAGGTACAATTATTTGAAGATAGGTAAAAATATTTGAATATATGTTAATTTGGCGTTCCATATAAATTTGATACAAGGATTATATTACTCCCTTTAACAAATTGGTATTAGTCAAGTTCATTATTTACATTCAGTGTATATTTCCCCTTATGTTTGCATTGGAAATCTGCGACGTTCAATTTCCTATGAATACACCTTACTAATTCATGCGCCATGAGCACAGATATAAACGTCACCACGTGTTGAGAGTATATTTATTTTTGTAAGATTAAATAAAACGTTCAACCTTACGTAACGCGCGGTATTCAATTTGTCTGCACCGCATTGGTGTGTCATAGGACCGACGACATCCAAAAATAAGCATTCAATGCTTGTATTTATATTCATGCTGATGTTTTTTTTGTATGAAATATATGTGTATCGTCGCTGTAAAGCCATTATATACGCTCTCAGTCAGGGATATGAAACATACATGGAACAGCCATATTAACATGTTATCTAGTACGCTTCTGCAGCTAAAAATATAGTACCAGAAACTTTGTAGAGAAAAATCTTTTTAATTAAGGAGTAGATATAATTTAATGATTATTTTTCAAAAGTACATATCAAATTGGTTACGTAAGGTTGAACGTTTTATTTAATCTTACAAAAATAACTCTATATACTCTAAACACGTGGTGACGTTTATATCTGTGCTCATGGCGCATGAATTAGTAAGGTGTATTCATAGGAAATTGAACGTCGCAGATTTCCAATGCAAACATAAGGGGAAATATACACTAAATGTAAATATAAAGTTATGACATCTTTATCGGATACCATGCACGTGTATTCAGGCTGGCATAAAAATTAAGGTGCAACAGAACCAAACGATCGTAAGCATATCTAGATTTCAGAACTATATGCAAAGGCATTGGAAAGGGTTGCAAAAGACCAGATTTCAATACGTTACCATATCGAGACAAAAAACAAAAAACACACTCAAAAAAACCCCAACCAAACAAACCAGAAACCTTAGTCACAAGGAAGAAGAATTGAGCTGCAATCCTTGTCTCCAAAAGCTTGGAGACAACAGGCTTTTGGAGACAACATTTAATAATATCAAACTGATTAAATATCTAAAACATAGACAAGCATTGAGTTCATGGACTCATATCCTCCCATGTGACCGGAGACGTACACAACGAGTGAATTCCGGATGTGACATCTGTGGTGTAATCTCCGGATGTGGAAGGGAAGAAAAACGAACTGTTCAACGAGGATTCCGGGGGTTTACTTGTATCCCGAATTCCCTCTAGTTGGTAAATAAATCCAACCATTTTCATACAACTTTCGATCTGGTGATTGTGAAAGTGGTACGCCATCACAGACCAAGGAATGAGTGCGTTCATTAGCTCTCGTCTAACGGTGACCGAGACACAGGCAATAACTCTCTCCAACAGTGACAAATAGGGAGACAAAATTTTGTTCATTTCTATATTTTTCAAACTTTTGAACGTACAAGAGGCGCTGCAACTATGGAGGGAGTTGTGGAGGTCTTTGAGTTGGACCAGATCTTCCTGATTCTCACACTTGTCAACAAACGGTGCCAACTGAAAGAGCAGATCGATTTTCTTGCTGCAGATTGCAGGAACTTTAGCAGTGAAAACCTGCTGAAAGGGTGTAGTCAGAGCTGCCAGATTAACCGACCCCTTGATATTGTCGTGAAGTCTCTCGTACACTAACCACGGGATATTGGTCCGAAGGGACCAAGCAAACAGGCCAGCCAATGCTTGGTCCCAAGCGGCTCCAAAATATCGCATGTTAAAGTGGTGTTCTCTGGTCAAGTCTTCTGTGTGGTCGTGGACCATCGATCGACTGCAGAGTGGCTTGTGTGTCACTGACGATATTTTGCACATTGGCCAGGGGTCCTCTTCCAGAATCAGTTCTACGACGTGCTCCATTGCTTTGCCTTTGTAACTTTGGCAAATTTTGAGAAAGTAATACGTCTCTGATTCCACTCCTTCCTCGCTCTTCTCCTTTTGAATAAAAATCGGCCCACCTGGTTTAAAAATGTTATATTTCGGAAGTTCTTTGTATTCTTCCTTCGTTATGAGAAAACGAGAGACCGATTTATCATCCGATTCATAGTCTAACACCTCCAAAAAGTAGATGTTCATGTTGCTTAAAAGATTTTCTCTCTCCTCTTCCGGAAACGTGAAAGAGAATTTGATATTGCCGACCATGGATTCATCGTCAAGTCCGACGGAATCGAATCGATCTGGGCGGAACCAAAGTCCTTTAATCCTAGGATAATTCCGAAGGATGGAATAGTCCTGTGTAGGCAGCAAGGTCGTGGCTTGGTGGGTAATAACCGGAACTGCGTCATCAAAAGGCAGTACACAACTGACGCAATCGAATTTTGTGTAATACAGTTGAAGAAGCATGGGCCATTCATCTCCGCGGAGAGTTTCTGGAATGAGGTAGTATTGTTTAGAGTCTGTAGCTGGTCGCCATAGCGTTAAGGTTTCCTCCTCCAGAAACACATCTGTAATCTTTGTCGGCGGCAAGGATGTCTACCAAAAAAACAAAGAAACATAAAATATGTTTTACTGAAACATTAACCTAATAATTTAAGGGATGCAAGTAAAGTTTGCTTTTCATGGATACTTGCATATCAACTGCAAATCTACAGTTATGTGTTAAATTTACCTTTTATTTTCAAGTGTCGCCCACTAAAAAAATGAGGTACAATGTAGGTGGAGTTTTGTACCTTTAATTCAATATCTAACGTGCAATGATTACATATTTTGAACTAAATATAATTCTTATTTTGTATGAAGACGATCCCCGATTTATTTAGCGACATAAGTGTTATATATGGTCAATTAAACCTTCCACTCCAATTGTTAAAAAACAAATGGTTGTTCATTAATTAAGTGACTGATGATTAAGGCTTTGTTCTCAAAATATGTGTATTGATTGAGATTTAAAAATAAAGATAAGTGCGTTGATATGCAGGTATTGAGAGCTGACAGATCGGGTGTACATCTCTGTCACTGATCGGTGATAAACTAAATAGTTGAGAGGATTCCAGCACTTATAATCTTGTCCACAGGATTCCAGATCTTATAATCTTGTCCACAGATTCTTGGTGTTAAATAGTCCATTAAACATCCTTGTTCGATCAGTTTGTTTGACTCGGCTCAAATCTATTCGGAACATCTTGTTGAACGAACAGATTTTTATCAAAATTGATTGACGGTCAAATCTGTGATTTACAATTTAGCGATTTCTAAAGAGTTAATATTTTATTAATTGATTGGTTTATTATGTGATTCTTAACGAGTCTACAGCTCAAGTTACTATCATTTTGCACAATACTTTTCAATGTAGAAAAAAATGACATTCGTCGAAGATTCAGTTTGAAATTGGGTTATCAATCGATATTCTGTCAGGATGCAAGATTAGCTAACACAAATAAATGCCAACACATAACTCTGAAGTGTGGAATGAATTGTTTTATGTTGGGATGCCTAATGTTGCTTAACTGTGCGGTTTCTGAAGTCTCGATCGATAAAATAAAATGTCGTGGTGGGCGACAAGGCAATATATAAAGTGGTGGGGAAATTGATTCAACCATTTGGTCAATGATTAAAGAAATGAGTACTTTAGATGTAAAATTGAACCATTAATTCTCATAACATGCCCGTGAACTCGGCCGTCGAATTGTTCTTCTGTATGTCCTGTGTAGTTTATGAACCTGTATATGTTAAATCCCTGAGCAAACCCTACACACTTCTTATCTTAAAGTTTAGACATCGTCTTAGAGGAAGAAAGTCAAATTTACAAAGAAAACCCAACATTTACATGCCGAGGTTATGTCGCTATCGCTCTTGTCCCCTGGACCGCAATAAAATCATGTAATTTACCGTATGTTGTATGGAATTACAATAGCCAAGTCTGATAACAAATTGATAAATTTTGAATTCAATTAAAATAATACTGAATGCAATAAATTATCTTTTAATATGGACACAATATGACATAACTACAGTTTATGCAAGACCAACAAAGATGCCCCCACCCACCCACCCACCCCTCTCTCTCTCTCTCTCTCTCTCTCTCTGTGGAACTTTTAGCACCTTGTTGATGGAAGAATTGGGTGTTTACCAATCTATTTACCGACAATGGTGTTTTATGGTATCACATAGCCAATGTTAAAATGCCCGAACTAAGCTGATCAACCGACATTACGTAGATACCGGCTCCTTATTCCCGTTAAACAAAATTTGAAACTACTTGAAAGTCTCGAGGACTTTTAAATTGTTTTGCGTCTTTTTATTTAAAGTTTAATGTCGCCGAAATTCATCAGATACAATACATAAATCATTCAAACCTTTGCTTGGGTGAACCCTAATTTCTTCGCACAATTAGATTTGAGTTTTTTGCATGATTGTTTATTACGGCGTTAAATTCGTCCTCAGCGCTAATGATATAAGAATATTTGCACGAACTTGCAAACTCAAAAAACCTGAATATATTTAAAAGCTTAATGACACAGTTTGTTTACTGTATGGTTTAAATAAATTTACGGGTCTAATGACATGCTGTATTGAATTACTTCTTGTTCGATGAATTTCTGCTCTTCAAGGTTTCCATTTAATCATATTTATGCAAAGGGAACCTGAATTTTGAATTAGATAAAACTATCGATTTGGCATGCGAATTGTTCATATAATCATGTACCACTTAGGAAACTTGAATATGGTGTACAAAATAAGGAGTTTTCTAACTACAAACATCGAACACGCTCTCGCTCTCTCTCTCTCTCTCTCTCTCTCTCTCTCTCTGATAGAAGTTACCATAAAACTTACCTTAACGTTAACTTTGGATTGATTGATAAAATTATTGTTTAGTCCATCTGTTCCTTCCATCATGCTTACAAACTAAGTCTCCATGACGATAGAATAAATACAAAAATCCTTTTTAAAAATGGGCAACATATACATAAAATTGTGGTGCCCGTAAAATGGTCGTGAATTTCTGTGGACGGGTACCTGTCGGACGCCCTGAGTGTTCAATGCTTGCCCTGATCACCGCCGATTGATCGCTTTATCTGATCTACGTGCAGGTATATCCTCGATCACCGGCATGTCAACGAACCCTGAAATACCCACCAAAATTGATTTTTATTTTTTTAAATACTTCACTTGTCTCTTGTATTGCGATAGAGCCATATACGAGAAGTTTAGTCACGGAACGAACGTATTCTGCGTTTCTTAAATTTTAAATTTTATTCAAGTAATATTTTTTTCTGCATACAGCTACAATTACACTACAATTTTTTATCGCAGCAATTGAAAATAAAGAGACGGATTATATCGCTAGATAGGGAGATACAGTAGAAAATCAATTACAAAACATTGTAACCAGATTTGATTTGTTACATAACATTGTGACCAGTGATTGATTGATTGCTGAAACATTGCTTCTACATGTATATACTAAGTAATATCAGTAGCCATGGTTTCGAAATCGGACCTTAAAATAATGATAATATTTCTTCAATTACGGGTCAATTTGGTCCAGTGACCATCCATCGTTTACTACTGAATATTTTACATACATGTATAATTATTAGTCCATAAAGTTATTGGTCAGTTACTAATGTCCGATAACCCCCGGGCTTCCACAGTACGTATATATATATATGAGTACTAGAGAAACAGGTGACCAGCTGCTGTAGATAACCATTGAGTCCAGACTGGAAGGACTTGGTGTATATGTAAGTACATCACCACAGAAATATGCACCAATTGGTCAATTAGTATCGTATTTATTTTCATACTTTCATTTATTGGTTTAGTGTGTGGGGGTTTTTCTCTTTAGCTTATAAAGATTTACAAGAATTTATATCGTTTTGCTGTAAATATAAGTTTGGTATTAGACACCCTTGATCTACACATGCAGGACAAACGGTATTCATCGAGTGGTGACTTAAAATTACTTATCTTGCTTTACATCGTTTTGTTGAAAATATGTTATATTGTCTCTTAACTCCTTTAATACCTGTTGAATACAACACATCGTAACAATTAATATTTATTTACAGATTCAAAATGCTGGGTGGCGTTCGATTTGTTCTTCTCCTGTTGGTGATGACAACGATTGGACACTCCTACAAAACAGGGCGATATCATCCAATCATAAAGCGAGCTGCTGTCTGTAAAGAGGAGGACGGACACCTGTGGTACGAGAATGAGTGCGTCTGCGTGAACGGAAGAACCAAATGTTGCTGTGGATCCGAGGGAATACGATGTACCCAGCTCATCTCGTGTTGGTGATATATCGGTGCTTCACCAAAGTGGCATTGTTATTAGAAGATGTGCACGTGAACATGTTTAAAATAACATGCACGAAAACTTGAAATCAATTATAAACGAGTGGTTGTTTTGTTTCTTGAACAAAGTTAAGAAAGGAGAAACTATAATATCTTTTTCTCATATATTAAAATCATATCAGAAATTATGAATTTTGTTGGTTCAAGCGTATCGATTTAATATTGTTTAAGCCAACAAAAAAGATCGTTTTTCTTTAGCTGTCGGTAGGCAACTTGAGGTATAAGCGGAAAAACCACAAGTCGAACAGGCGGTACTGTTTTAGTCCTAATTTTGTTAATTTTTTATTATTGAATTTAGTTAAACTTTTTATATCTAATGAAAACGTTTTGATGCATGTGATAATTGTCTCTGCAGCTGAAAAAGAACATGCAGATGCAAAGGATACAAAATCCGCTTTGGGATATAGATGCTAGGGTAATTCGTTTCTATTCAAATTGAAAATTCTTAAATTGAAAAGTTTTGTGTACAAGTGTGGTTAAACTAAGGATTCTTCTGAAATTCTGAAACAAGTAATTTTAGAGTGATTACTATCAACAAATAACTCAACATACATATTGCTATCGGAACTTGTTTATTTGACTCAAAGTCTTGTTTCAGTACGTTATGGTTACATCCAGTCCATCTTGAGTGTGTCAGTCACATGACCTGCTCTCGGTGCAGTGTATTTCTCCTGATCCACAACAACATTTGTGCACAAAGTCCACACAAAAGCACTCGTTTTCAAACCACAGAGACCCATTCTCATCCGTACATACCGGGGAACGCTTTTGAATGGAGTGACTCCTCTTGGTATTGTAGGCTTGTCCAACCACCGTCAGAACCAGTACAAGAAAAACCAATCGAACACTCGCGTCGCATTGCATGATTGTCGAAATAGTGTCTGCAAATCGAAAAAAAAATCTAAACAATTTAAAAACAATTCATCGTTACACGATTCTTCAAAATAAGCAAAATCGTTACTTACTCGTTGAGTGGCGGTGTCCCAGGCTTTGATAAGTCTGCCTGGGTGCTTGTCTCTATTTATATCATAGGCCTAAAAGAGACGTCGCAATACACGCGGTTACGTAAAACTTGGCACAAGCTGTTCTTCCGGATGCTCAAAAAGTATGTGCTCCGGTAACACTGGGAGGCTACATCATGCCATTCAATTAATATGTGTACATGTGCGACAGGGGGGTTTCTATTGTAACGTCGTAACCTTGACATGATTCAACTTACTGAATAGCAAATTCTAGAATCTATTGTGTTACGTGCTTGGATAAAGAAAAAATTAACTGTATTATTTAAGAATGTATTCTTAACACGTTAATAAAGCAAACTAGAAATAAATTTCCACACCAAAATCCAACCTTCTACTATATGTATATTTGTAATTAATTATCGAAAAACAAATTATGACAGAAATGAGCAAGATTGTTTATATTCAAGAATTTAAACTTCATTTAAGGCGAAGGACATTGAAATAAATGACAAATGTATGTCAGTTTTCAGAAACTATTTCTAACATTCAAACTTGTTAGAAGATATTTTTTAATGCTGAAAATACTGAATTTTTATCAACAGATGACCCAGCGACACTTTAAAAATCATGGCATTAGATCCATATACTTTCTCAACATCTTTTAAATTCAAGATACTCATTTACGTGTTTCTACTTGATATTGACTAGAAAGTATTTTCTTTGATTATTCCATGCATATATACTCAAATATAATGTGGGAGTAAAAACCCAAAGAATTGGAAAAAAATTGCATGGATTATCTATAAGCAAAGTGTTGATGTTCTTTTATATATTGTTAACTCAATTGTTCGTTATTGAAGAGTATTTTCAAAAACAGCCGAGAAAAACTCTATGGCAGTTGAATGTTAAATAATTATTTAAAAAATCCAGCTCATATCCATAAATTTGGTTAATATGCCACCATGTATATACACCTGCTGCAACATATGGCGCTACCCTCGAAACATACTCCATCTGTTCCTACACTCATCCTGGCCGTCAACTCACTCCAGTACATTCAGT
>WFKH01010931.1:48672726-48714277 GCA_016163765.1 Magallana hongkongensis
TAACACACTAGAAAATTCTTCTCCGTAATTATTATGCTACTGATTTACAGCTACATGTACGTATATTTACAGCGGTTTGTTACCTTTAATTATGACTCGACCGCCTATGCAAAAACTTCTTGACAAATAAGCACCAGTTCATAGTAGCTAAAACAAGTGACTAAACATATGTTTACAGTACAAATACTTTAGAAAAATCTGATAATCTAACAGTATCTAACTGATTTAAAGGATACTGGAAACATTGAAACTTATGAGTGTTTGGAAGGCAACTACTTGAAAAAATTCCACAGTAAAGAAATTTTTCTTTTGACAAAAACTCGATGCTCTAATTGGTTGCAGGCAGTCTTATTTATCATTTATGATAAAGTTACATGCAGATTTATCACAGTTTTCAAAAATACAGCGCATATTGCTTTAACGAAAGAGCTGGAACTTTCCACAACAGAATTGTGTAGAATAAAGGAGAAACATCTAAAGTACACAAGGGAATATAGGCAACTTTACTAACAATTGAGAGCATTTGGACTAGTATAGTAGAGAAAAATTAATACTTATGAAGACATGAGTCTCGACATACCGGCTATGTATTTTAAAGTTTAAGTCGATAGATAATCTTTGATTATTTCTAGATCAATTACGGACTATGCTGACATAGAAAGGAATGGTCAGAACAACATTGTGAATTGTTCGACGACATCTGAGTTGATTGTGAAGAAGAATTAACTCGGGTGTAAAATTATTTTACGAATTTGGTTGAGAACAGTTATGTGAACGTAGAAAAACATAAGAGTATGTTGAGAGATGGATTCAACATGAGAAATGATTACTTGTATGTTACATTTAGAATATCAATATCTAGACAGCATCAACCATAAATTTTTTTTTAATAAAATACCATATCAACAATTCTTGTTCTATTTTTTTTCATCTAATAAGAGTATCCGACACAAACGGCTTAATATTGATGCTAGTCTATAAACAAAACCAATCTGACCAGTTTGATCAGAGATAATTTAAAATGCAATTTATCAGCGTATGAACAACCAACCGAATCACCAAACCAACTTTCGCCAGTGGGACATTTGATGAAAGTTGCCAAATATTTCTGTTTATTTAATAGGCCTACTTAAAATAATATTGGTATTGGTAAATGATGTTTATTTAATACTTTGTTGAAGTTAACTCTTCGTGAACTAATACGAAATCGGTAAGGCCATTCCAATTTTTTTCTACGCTTAGCGTCCACGGAAGGATTGGTTTTGAAGCATGAAAATTAAATAAAAACCACATACATATACAAAAAAATGTACATGTACTCTTCATCTTTTAAAATACAGATACTAGAAATTTAAATTTGCTTTGTTTTACCATATCTGCCAAAGATTGGGGTTTTTGTATTTATTTTTTATACTGCGTGAAGAAAACACTCAAATAATGATAATAAATTTTATTAATGTAATAATATTTGTTTTTCTGTTGATTTGTGTTTTTACCTAGGTTTTTAATTTTTGTGCGGAAGCTAAACATACAAAAAAAACCTTGGAATGGCAATGGCCTAAGGACGAGAGCACTGGTAACCGAATTTATGACGAACGATTATGACGTCATATCCTACAATGCTGAGTACAAAATGTGTGGGTATATTTTGTTTTAATGAAATTAGAGAAATATATGTATTTCTTTGGAGATCAGCAAGATGATCTTAATGTGAAACAAGTGCATCAAGCTGATATGTGATTGTATATTTCCACGAGGTCTTTTGCCAGTTGCCATCCAAAGGACTCTCATGCGTGTTGCGTAGATTTTGATTTGTAACTCTTGTCATTAAAATTCACTTGCACGCCTTGTTAGGTAATCATAGCAAAATTGTGTGGTAACACGAAGAAAAGTTAGGCCTAACGTTACCTCTGACTTCGCAAAGGGACACAACATGTCATTGAATTTACTTTTTCCATAGTGTATCTTGAACTACAGATTTTTCTGTATTCTTACATCTGTTAAAGTACACATCTTCTTGGTTTGATGTAATAGGTGTAGTCATACAACAAGTAAAGAGTAAAAGAGATTCAAACATATTCCGTAAATTTTATGCATCATGTACAAATCATATGATTTATGGTTTATGGTCCTGATATTTTACATTAACTTCAAAATGTTAAGTTTATTAATGTTAAGTTTATTAATAAATCTTGAATCTAAGATTCCAATATCCTTGTTAGATCGAAGCATTGTACAAGGCCAATATGCCTTTTACAGCATGTTTCCCCCAAATAAATTTCTTTTGAAAAACGATATGATATAGACAATCAAAATAATCACACACCTCTCAACAGACAACAAACCTTTAGGCCGATTACTATTTTTTAAGATGATTAAATTTCACAGCTGTACTTGACATGCAGTTTTAGATACATCTGATCATGGTGAAAACATGGAGAATTGTAGCATGTGCAGTTGGGAGGAACAGCGGCCTTTACCTTTACAGAGTAATTTATTTTTTTTTTATTGACATTCACATTCAAATCAGATTTAATGAAATTAATATCTTATTTTACACCATCAAATGATAACAATGTGACCTGCAATGTAACGTCAGTAAATATTTTCAGAAAAGACTTGCCCAAATTCAATTAATGAAATAACACAAAAATAATCTAAAGTAGTATCTCTCGTGTCCTTTGTTTGCGTAATATATAGACAATATCTATTTATTCTATGGTATTGACTCAAATTGCCCTCTATTTTTAGTGGCCGACCTAAATGAATTAAGATCGCTGCGTCGGTCATTCAATGCTGCTTGTGAGAGGAAGGCCAGAGAAATAAATGAAGTGGACCTGACTTGTGAAAAGCCACAAGATAAAGTGAAGATTTTACAGGTAAGGCAAATTCATTAAATAGAAAATTCAAAGAAATTTTCCGATTTTAACCATACAAAATGAATTTGAAGATGCTTTCTACTAGTATGCATGTAAATACCAGGAAACTAAAATTAAGTTGATGACAAACCCCTATTTGCCAAACTATTTAAAAATGTATTAATTAGGGTGTTTTTAGCTCATCTGAGCCAAACACAAAAAAATTGCATGTAAAGCAAGTTCTTTTGTAGTCTTTTGTAGTCAGCTGATGAACCTGCTGCTGCGTTTAAAATGATTGCAATAATACATGAAAATGTAAAACCAATATATTCTTAAATGATGTTTCTCTAAATGACAAAAGTTCATCAAAACAATTGACAAGAAACTTAATCCAATCAAGCAATACTTTTATTCATTATAAAATCTGCAGCAATAGATATGAATGCTTTCATAGGTCTTTAATCATTTGTTTTATTATTGTTTTTTGGTTGTTGTTTTTTTCTAAGAGTCGAATTCAAATTTTATCCCAATATGGAGAGGATCTGAACGACCAGAATAAGTACTTGTTTAATATCTTGGATGCCAAGTTTAAGGAAGTTAATATGGCCAAGAAAATGATGGGTTGTCTTAAAAATCAGGTAAATTTATGTAAGTTATCATTAATATATAGTTACCTTACAGTAATGAAAAATTGACTAATTAAAATATAATATTCATAAATGTATCTGTATATAACTGGGTAAGAAAGTAAGTTTGACACTCTTCAAAACTACAAGAATGATAATGTCTGTAAATGGTGAGGAATTTTAAAATGAATGAGAGCCATTTTAGAATAGAATATCCTAAAAGTACTAACATGTAAACCAATGATTGAATTTATTTAATTTTTGAGTTATTAGAACTAAATATTGAAATTAATGTAAGGTAATTATTTGTGTTCCATGTGAAAAACTGGTTTGAATGTCAAAATGATTTCTGTAAGCAGTTATAGAATTATTGGATGTTAACGGACACTTTAAATGAACATTTAAATCATACAGAAAACATACTGACATTGTGATTTCTAGATAGTGATAAGAGATGGAACTATAAAGAAGCTGCACACTGAATATCACCAGTCTGTGGCCAGACATAAAGAGGAGGAGACAGAGGTGGAAACTCAGATGGAGACTATAAGGAGACTGGAGCAAGAAAACCAAGCAGTTCACAAGAAGGTAGGTGTTCTCTCTCTCTCTCTCTCTCTCTCTCTCTCTCTCTCTCTCTTTCATGTCCTAAAAACTCCTAAAGATAATTTTCTGTTTAATGACTACTGTAAACTTCATATGAAGTAAAGCAGTTGTATATAGACAAATTTTGATATACTGTACTTGTTCAGATTGCTTAGACTTTAAAGAAAAATTTAAAAAATTAAGGGAAAAACTGGGACAGTGCAAATGATTTAACATTAATGCAATACACATGATAGTATATATAGTTTTTAATCAAAAGTTTTCAGAATTTTTACTACTTTTTCCACTCAGTTGTCAATCAAAGAAAAAACGATGGAAATGATGGAAGCCGAGCATCAGGAATTGATTACAAAATTTGAAGAAAAAATTGAAATAGCACTGGGTCTAGAGGAAACTATCAGAAAGTTGCAGGACAATGTAGCTATTGCTCACAAAGAGGTTACAATGTTACATCCTTTTTTGTTCTTCAAATCTTAATTATTTATCAGAAATTTTCTTTAGGTCATAAATAATCATATTTTCCGATGCCATGCACTTTGAAGAAATCTAAATCATCAACATAAGGATTAATTTTTTAGTTGTCGATCTTACTAGATATACATTAATTGATCATTGAATGTGTCATTTCTATTCATAATACAGGTAATGTTGAAGGGAGAAACAATTCAGAAGATGCATACTGAGCATCAAGAATCCTTTGCTAAACATGAGGCTAATGTAAAAATAATTCAAGATCAGGAGGATACCATTCGAGAGTTGAAGGATGAAATTGCAATTTTGAATACAAAGGTAAATTAATAAAATGTATATTCAGATTTTAAATAAAAAATGAATTAAATAAAAATTCATTGACCTAAAATGATCTATACTTGCATTGTCTTCAAAATTATAGCCCTTGGACATTTTAATATTATAATTTCCTAGAGTTTTCCCAAAAAATATCATGTTTAATTTTTGAGTTCAGATGTAAGTGGGAAAAGATGCTAAGTTAACTTGGCAACAGTGGTGCTTAAATACCATGGAAGGATGAAGTTGACTTGTTGAGCTTAATAATAAGAGAAGATTATCTCAAATCCATTTGGTTATCACCTGTTTTATTCAAATTAAATTTTAGATGTCAAAAAAAGAAGAAGCTATCCAATCTTTGCAATTAGAGCACCAAAAGTCAATGTCTAAGAATGAAGAGATTGTAAACCTGGTGCATAATCTAGAAGAGACTGTTAGCGGGCTACAACGCGAAAATAAAATGGTTAACGGAAAGGTATGTAAGTCACTTTGTAATGACCGGGTATTTTTTTATATGAAAAATATTTAAAACTGTGAAAGTGGCATTTAATAAGGCCCAGACTTCTATCAGCTTTCAATATCTTATATAGTAAAGCCAAATATACAATAGCAAAAAATTGTTATATCATAGTTTAAATAGCTTTAACAGTAAAATTTTAGAAGAATTTTTTCAAGGACCCCCCAATATGTTTCTAAAATCCATGATTTGGCTTTTTGAGTGAGTACTTCTGTATACATTGACAGCTAGGAAGAATATTCTAGAATATATTTGTTGAATAAAGTAATGCTACATGTAAAATAAAACTTTACTACTGTATACCAGCTTAACCAAGTGTCATATGAGTGCTTTAATTAATAAAAATCAGGTAGATTTTTGAAAAACTTCTGCTTCAGGATATTTTTTTTTATCTTCACAGTTCACTTCCGTAAAAGACTATGGAAATTAATTGATGCAGATCATCTTGCATTCTTCAGATTAATTTCTTAATAAAATATAATGCCTTTAATACCAGGTTTACAGTACTGTTTTTTTTTTCATGAGGAACAATATTTATCTTCAGGCATACTATCAGCTAATTTTTTTTTTAATTTTAGGTGATGAAAAAGGAAGAAACAATTCGGAAAATATATGCAGAGCGTCAGGAGTTGTTTGCTAAAAATGAAGAAAACATAAAAATGATTCACAGCCTCGAAGATGCGGCCAGAAAGATGAAGAACGAGATAACAGTTTTAAGTAATGAGGTCGGTACATTTTATGATGGCTGACACATTATGTACAACTAAGTCGATTTTAACAAAGTCATATGATTATATATTTAATTATACGTGAATGTGTATTTTGGGAAATGAAAGATATTGAAGAAAGAAGAATCAATACGAAAGTTGCAAACTGTATGTCCAGAGCCCAATGCTAGAAATGAAGATGATGTCAAAATAATTCAGATATTGGAAGATAATGTTAGCAGGTTGCAGAATGAGATCAAAATCATTAATGGGAAGGTTAGTTCTGTACATGTATAAATAAAAGTATCATTCAAATTCATTTAGTTATCTACAGTTATCATGTAGCACCTGAAGGATAATTTTTCAGTCTCGACGAATCTTGCTGAGATTACTGAATGATATGCAGTGACTTCAAACCAAGTTTGTAGGTTTGAGGGTGATGTAATCGTAGATCTCTACATGTGTAAGATCATATGGTACTGACCAAATGTTCTTTTCAAATTTCCTTAACCCCTTCCTGCTTATTGTTCACCTAAAGAGTTTCTGTCAGGTTAACAAAAGTTTAAAGCAGATCTCTTTGAAAAATCATTGTCATGAGCAATATAGTTTTTCTCTCCTGTCAAATCTGCTTTATGCTTCATCTAAAGAGTGCCCTTGCGTAAATCTATCACGTGCAATGACCTATAGCAATATTTGCCAAGTCAAAAATAAAGAACAAATCACATTCCCTTTAATTCTAATACCCTTTACTAAATGTTGAGTCCCTTGAAATGTTCACAGTCTGATGATATTTAATTGAAAATGTTCCTTCATCATTTCGTTATGTTACCAAGTAAGAATTGTCTCTTTTATGAGAGAGACATGGTACCTTAAATGCCTCTGTACTATTTCTATTTAACTTCAAGGTGTCATTGAAAGAAAAAACAATCAAGGAGATGAATGCCAAGTATCAGGAGTCCTTCGCTAAACACGAAGAGAATTTAAGAGTGATTCAAAATCTAGAAGATAGTTTACAAGATTTAAAGAATGACAATGCAGTATTAAACAGAAAGGTTAGTGAATGAAAGTTGGGTAGATTGATTTATGGTAAATGTTATAATAAATTAAATTTAATATATTTCATAAGGGATCATTGCTGTATTCTTACCATGTCTTGGAATATATAAATGGTGTTGATATAAGTTCTATCAAGAGATGAAAATGAAGAATAAATTCTTGAGTAAATTCATTTATGCAATTAAAGGTGATGAAAAAAGAAGAAACAATCCAAAGGTTGCAAGCTGAAAGTCGTAAACCTATTCCTAGGAATGAAGATGATGTCAAAATGATTCAGAATCTAGAAGAGACAGTTGGTAGGTTGCAGAAAGAGATCAGAATCATCAATGAGCGGGTAAGTGCTTTATTTTGTCTATTAAATGTAAAGACTCTACAACAAAAGACTTTTTATTTTGTATAAACAGTGAAGAATTGATTAAGGACATAAAATTAGGGGTAAAATAAGAAATAGTTGTCAAGTTTTTTAGATTTTATTAATGGCAGCTACACTCAGGTGCCAAAAGTATGTCAATTTTTTTCTTTTCACTATATGTTTCTTTGCATGGAAACCAACACATTTCAAAGAATTGTTAAAAAGGAACTCCTTGACCGATTTTGAAAAGACCTGGATTGATAAATTCAGAATTTCTCAAGCTATTTTGGCATCATGTTTAAATATTTTTTCCAACCTTCTGTTCCCAAAATTAGATTTTACCAATCCAAAGTAATAAGATTTTTTGGCTCGCATATTGCAAAAGATATATGGTAGGGCTCTTAAAAAATATCTTCGTGTTGTGTTTGAAATATCAAATTTTACAAATGAGTTAATTGCCAAAAAACTACAGTTGAACTTCGATATCTCGAACACTGATATCTCGAATACAATGGATATGTCGAAGTGATTTGTAAGTCCCAACCATTTATTTTTTAAGTATTTTACCCTCGATATCTCGAATACTCGGATATCTCGAAGTTTTTAAACAGTCCCATCTAGTTCGAGATAACGAAGTTTGACTGTATTTCAATGTATGTTAAAAAGTGCAAATTGAATTTATTGTAATCAATATAAATTCCTTCAAAATCTGACACAAAATAAGAACAGAAAACCTTTTAAAAATAAGTCTTGTTTTCAATGAAATATATAGGAAAAAAAAGAAAAAATTGACATACTTTTGGCACTCAAGTGTAGCTCGAGCTATGATTTGATTGTAACACTTGGTAATTTCATCGTAACAGTTTATAATTAATTGTTAAAAACATTTTTGTTTTTAATCAATTTATGAATTACTGGTAGCTCCTTCCTATATTTTTTCCTTTGGTGTGAGCATACATAAAATGATGGCACCCTTCACCCTTTCACCCTTCTACACTTGCAAAGGGTTTTGCCCATCTTAAAATATTCACCCAGACATAGTTGTGTTAAAAAACAGATAATTTGAGAAATTTGAATTCACCCAGTCTTTAAATTCACCCACTGACAACGAGGGCGAATATTTTCCTGTATACAGTACATGTATTTATTAACTATAAAAGGCATAATTATGTTTCCTAACCCTGTCTTTTATTTTAAATATTTAAGGCAGTGATGAAGGAAGAAATGATTCAGAAAATGCATGCTGAGTGTCAGGAGATCTTTGCTAAACACGAAGAGACTTTCAAAGTCATCCAAGCCCTAGAAAATACTATACAAAAGTTGAATAAGGAAATCAAGGGCCTAAATGAGCAGGTTAGTACAACAGCATTTATTTTCATATTTAAAAAAAGAAAAGAATAAAACTGCTGACTGTCAGTAAATATGAATATTTAAAGATTAAATAACTAAACAATTGATTTATTTTGAAAATAATAGATATTAAAAAAAGAAGAAACAATTCACAAATTGCTATTGGAGCAACGAGAGTCTTCTGCTAAACAGCAAGATAATGTTAAAGTGATCCAATGTCTTGAGGATACAGTTAAAGAGCTGAAGAAAAAAATTACAGATCTGAATGAAAAGGTATGTGAATGTAAGGTACAGGTACTTATGATGAGTTTAAGACCAAAGCAATGTACAAACCTAACTTTTGACTACTCAAATATCTAAATTTTAAGTTTTAATAACATGCTTTGTCATCAGCAATACAGTTATGCTATACTTCAAAAAGAGAAAGAGAAACATTTTGATCATTCTTATCATTACATGTATACATTTGCAGAATTTGTAGTGCTGAATTGAAGTTGAATGAATGACAAACAAATTTACTGAAATGAAATACATATGAATAACAGAGGATTTGATTTTTTGTTTTAAGTTAAGTGTTGATATGCTTAAATCAAACATTTCCACAGATGCAAAAGGAACAACAACGGTTCACAGCTAGGAATGAAGATGATGTCAAATCAATTCACAATCTAGAAGATACAGTTAGCAGATTACATGAAGAAATCAGAGTTCTTAATCTGAAGGTTAGCGATATTATATACTGTAAATGTATTACAGTTGGCTATGATTTTTTAGGGCCCCGCTCTGCGGGCGCCTTATAGTGATGAGTCTCTCCGTCCGTCCGATATCCCTTGTCCGGAGCATATCTTCTCTCCCCTTGGCCCAATCTGGCTCATACTTCACCCACAGAGTGCCTTTGGGTAAAGGGTGTACAGTGACCTTGAACCATGTTTCTAGGTCTAAGGTTAAGGTCATAGCAGAATTATAAATAAAATCCTTGTCCGGGGCATATCTTCTCTTCCCTTGGTCCATTCTGGCTCATACTTCACTCACATAGTGTCTATGGTCAAAGAGTGTGCAGTGACCTTGAATAAAGTTTGTAGGTTAAAGGTCATAATCATATCTGACACGCAAAAATCCTTTTTTCAGGGCATATATACTTTCCACTTAGCCCAATTTGGCTCATACTTCACATAAACAGAGCTTTTGAGTAAAGGGTGTGTAGTGACCTTGAACCAACTTTCAAGATCAAATGTGAAGGTTATTGCAGAATTATATGAAAAATCCTTGTCCAGAGCATATTTTCTCTCCCTTTGCTCCAATCTAGCTCATACTTCACCCACATGGTGCATTTGATCGAAGGGTATGCAGTGACGTTGAATGATGTTTGTAGATCAAGTGTCAAGGTCATATCAGATCACACAAAAATCCTTTTTTAAGAGCATATATATACTCTCCACTTAGCCCTATTTGGCTTATACTTTACTTAGGTAAAGGTCATAGCAGATCTCTTAATAATCAGTTTTAGACCGTAGATTATTTCCCATTTGCTTAATCTTGCTCAGATTGAACAAAAATGCCTGTATGTAAGGGGTAATGAGATTGAATTGGAAGTTCTATGCCAGCTGGAAAATTTATAAGTTATAGGTCAAGGTCAAAGCAAAATTCTCCGAAATTCTTTTCATCCTATTGTCCATTATTTAAGCAGGGCCCTTAGAGATGTTCACCATCTCAATGTTGTCTAGTTTTATAAAGAGTGGTTCTGCTAAATCCAGCTTACTGTTAAATATCATCCACATGTAATTGTGATAGATATTATCAGAAACACGCAAAAACAAATCTATGCTTACTTTTGGGAAAAAAAATATATCATTATCCACTAAATACACTGTAAGCATATTATATTTGGCGTGTATGATATTTGGTGGAAAATGGTTCTTCAACAGGTTAGCGTGGATTTGATTTAGTGCATTCCTGAACGTACCTATTTATCAATATATATGTTTGAAATTTGTCGATATAAAATTTAATGGAAGCCGCATTCCGCAAAATATGCTAATTAGAATACACAACCAAATGTAAAATGTTTACAGTAATATGTTAACAGTTATAACATTGTTGGTAATTATGCTTTCATAAAGCCAAGGTGAAAGAATAATTGAAATGTACAAATGATATCAATTAAAAAGGAATAACATTTTATACTGCGTTTTAGTAAAGTGTACTTGATATAGTTAAATTTATAACTTGTATCAATATTAAAGAAAAGAAAAGAAGAAACATTTCAACAGATGCAAAATGAAGAAAAACAGCCCACAAGGAGTGAAGATGATATCAAAGCCATTCACAATCTAGAAGAGACTGTAAGTAGGTTACAGGAAGAGAACAGAGTTCTTAATGTTAAGGTTAGTGATATTACATACTGTGAACTTACAATGTATGACAATTAGCTGTGACTATTCTTTTAGTGTTTTTCATGAAAAGCAGCATCCGCTTAGTAAAGTAAATTGTATCTTTATTCAAGAGAAGAAAAGAAGAAACATTTCCACAGATACAAAAAGAAGAGAAACAGCCCACGAGAAGTGAAGATGATATCAAAACAATTCACAATCTAGAAGAAACTGTTAGTAGGTTACAGGAGGAGATCAGAGTTCTTAATGTTAAGGTTAGTGACATTACATACTCAAACTTATCACAATGAGCCATGACTATTCTTTCAGCATTTTTCACGAAAAGCAGCATGCATCCCCTTAATAAAGTAAATTGTATCTTTATTCAAGAGAAGAAAAGAAGAAACATTTCCACAGATACAAAAAGAAGAGAAACAGCCCACAAGAAGTGAAGATGATATCAAAACAATTCACAATCTAGAAGAGACTATCAGCAGGTTACAGGAGGAAGTCAGAGTTCTTAATCTGAAGGTTAGTTTTCACATTTGGCTGATGTGACTATTCTCTTTAGCATTTTTCACAAAAAGCAGCTTCCACTTAATCCAGTACATTGCTTTAGTCTGTCCCAAGTTATTGTTTCCGTCACATTTTGACGATTTTTGATAAAAATACACATACCTGTGAAAGAAGTACAATTGAAATGATGAAAGGGAAAATATCCAAGATACCTTCATTGACACATTATCATTTTTCAGTCAGAAAAAAATTCACAGGAACGAAAACAAAATTCTTTCAGAGATTTATAATGGGAAATGTTGATATTTTTATACCCCTGCTCCGAAGGAGAAGGGGGTATACTGTTTTACCCTTGTGTGTCTGTCTGTCTGTCCGTCCGTAACAAAAGTTTCTGTCACATTTTTCTCAGCAACTATTCATTGCAGATGCTTTGAATTTTAACACACTATTTGTTTAGGCATGCCATATCGTGGGATATATTTTTGTACCGATTGGACGTCAACTTCCTGTTAAATTTGTTTATTTTTAGCCTAAATTTTCAAACAAATTTTCGTCAAAGATTTCTCAGCAACTATATATATTTATTGCAGATGCCTGAAATTTTAACACACTACAGTAAAACACGGTTATAGCGAACACGCTTATAATGAATTGACGCTTACAGCGAAGTGATTTTCATTCCCTGAGACTTTATTACATGTTGTAAACTTGACGGATATTACGAATTACGCTTATAACAAAGTAAAATCGCCCATCCCTGGGACTTCGTTATAAGCGTGTTTTACTGTATTTGTTTAGGCATGCCATACGTTGGGATCTATTTTTGTACCAATCGGACGTCAACTTCCTGTTAAATGTCGACTTGGCTTATTTTGCATATTCACATCAGAGCGAGGGTATTACTAGTGAGCATTGGCTCACAGATATCTTGTTTATCATTTGAAAGTCACTAGGAACACCTTGCACTATTCTTCAACGTTATCATCTGGGTACTTTTCATGTCTGTTGCAATGCAAAATCCCCATAGACTTCCTATTTATGCCCCTCTTTGAAGAAGGGAGAGCATATTGCTTTGCTGCTGTCCGTCTGTCTGTCGGTCTGTCCACCAAAAGTTTAATTCCGTTCATTAATTTTCTTTGCAGAGGTTGCACATACTGAAATAAAATTTGGTATACAGATTTATCATAAAAATATCTAGGTCAAGTTCGATTTTGGGTTCAACTGAGAAATTTCTAAAGATATATGCCCCTTGGATTTAGAAAAATTCCAATTTTTTGCAGTTTCCGTTCATTTTCTTCGCAGAGGTTGCACATACTGAAATGAAATCTGGTATCCAAATTTATCATAAGAATATCTTGATCCATTACGATTTTGTGTAAGATCGATCAATTTTTATGCCCCCGCCATGAAATGGCCAGGGCATATAGTGTTACCCTGTTCCGTCATACCATCCTTCTGTCATTCCTTCATCATTCACTTTCCGATGTCATTATCTCAACAACAGTTGCACACATTCAACTCTAATTTGATATATGGATGTGTCATATGAATATACAGGTTAAGTTTGAATTTGGTTCTGCTCCGATGATTTTTGACAGATTTGTGCCTCTTGAACTTTGAAAAAAATGAGAAATTCTCAGTTTCTGCTCTCTAACTTTTGAAGGGATGCATATATACAGCTGATATTTCATATGTAGGTTATTTACTAGAAAATACATGTCGAGTTTGAATTTTTTTTCTGGTCTGATGATTTTTTTATTCCCCTGCCAAAAAATGGATCATTCACTTTCTGATCATAATCTCAACAACAGTTGCACACATTCAACTCATATTTGATATATGGATGTGTCATTGGAATATGCAGGTTGAGTTCGAATTTGGTTTCGCTTTTTGACAGAGTTAGGGCCCTTAAACTTGGAAAACATTTGGAAATTTCATTTTCCGATTCCTAACTTTTAATAGAATGTATGTTACATAGTTCCGGTCCAATGATTTTTTGACAGTTATGCCTCTTGAACTTAAGAAAATTAAGTAAATTTTAGGGATATCATAACTTCTTCTGAAATCAAACAAATGTACATTTTGGCTGCCTGCGGTGGCATTCGTTGTGTTACGACACATCTAGTTGACAGAGTTATGCCCCGTGGACTTAGAAAAATTCCTAATTTTTTGCAGTTTCTGTTCATTTTCTTTGCAGAGGTCTCCAAGGAGGGGGGGCATAAGTGTTTCACAAACATCTCTTGTTTAATTTGGTTGTGTACTGAAACCTGAAGTGGTAGAGGGGGCTGAAAGCTCAAGTGAGCTTTTCTGAACACATTTTGTCTGTCGTCCATCTGTCTGTCCGTAAACTTTTCACATTTTCAACATCTTCTCAAGAACCACTGGGCCAATTTCAACCAAACTTGGCACAAAGCACCCTTAGGCAAAGGGGATTTAAAGTTGTGAAAATAAAGGACCACACCCTTTTTCAAGGGGAGATAGTTAGGAATTATTGAAAATTTTTGAGAAATTTTAAAAAATCTTCTTCTCAAGAACCATTTGGCCAGGAAAGCTTGAACTTATGTGGAAGCATCCTCAGGTAGTGTAGATTCAAAGTTGTGAAAATCATGACCCCAGGGGGTAGGGTGGGGCCACAATGGGGGGTCGAATTTTTACATAGGAATATATAGAGTAAATCTTTAAAACTCTTCTTCTCAGAAACCAATCAGACAGGAAAGCTGAAACTTATGTGGAAGCATCCTCAGGTAGTGTTTATTCAAAGTTGTGAAAATCATGACCCCCGGAGGTAGGGTGGGGCCACGATGGGGGGTCGAATTTTTACATAGGAATATATAGAGTAAATCTTTAAAAATCTTAACTCTTCTCAGAAACTAATCAGCCAGGAAAGCTGAAACTTGTGTGGAAGCATCTTCAGATGGTGTAGATTTAAAGTTGTGAAAATCATGACCCAGGGGGTAGGGTGGGACCAAATGGGGGGTCAAATTTTTACATGGGAATATATAGAGTAAATGTTAAAAAATCTTCTTCTCAGAAACCGATTAGCCTGGAAAACTAAAACGTGTGGAAGCATCCTCAGGTAGTGTAGATTCAAAGTTGTGAAAATCATGACCCCCGAAGGTAGGGTGGGGCCACAATGGGGGGTGGTAATTTTTTACATAGGAATATATAGAGAAAAGTCTTCAAAAAACCGAATGGCCAGGAAAGCTGAAACTTGTGCATGGAAGCATCCTTAGGTAAGGTAGATTCAAGTTTGTTCAAATCATGATCCCCGGGGGTAGGATGGTCCCACAATGGGGAGTCAAATTTTTACATAGGAATATATAGAGAAAAATATTTAAAAATCTTCTCAAAAACTAATTCGCCAGAAAAGCTGAAACTTATATGGAAGCATCCTCAGGTAAGGTAGATTTAAGTTTGTTCAAACCATGATCCCCAGGGATAGGGTGGGGCCACAATGGGGGGTTGAATTTTTACATATAATATATAGAGAAAAATCTTTAAAAATCTTCTTTTCAGAAATCAATTGGCCAGAAAAGCTGAAACTTATGTGGAAGCATTCTCAGGTAGGGTAGATTCAAATTCGTTCAAATCATGATCCCCGGGGATAGGGTGGGGTCACAACAGGGGGGGGGGGGGGTATAAAAAAAAACAACCATTTGCCTAGAAAAGCTGTAACTTTAGTGAAAGCAACCTTGATAATATAGATTCAAATTTTTTTAAAATCAAAATCTTGAGGAGTAGGGTGGGGCCAAAAACTGAAATGATATAAAATATGGTTTCACTTATATGCAAGCATTTTGACATATTGCTGATTCTTTAAAATTGTTTAGACTTTGGCCCCTGGATGATACCGGGCCTCACAAGGGGTTCAGAGTTTGATTTAGGTTTATATCCCATATATAAACAATTGTTTAGGGTCTTTTTGAGAACTGCATGCGCAATGCTCAACATGTGATATGACTATAAAATCATCCTGTTAGAAAAGGGACTTGAGTATAAACATAAGAATATCCAGGGGGAAAAATGGATTTTTATTTATACAGGATCTATCTGTATTATACTACATTGTATTTTCCAGATATTTTGTATTATGACTTCATTAAGCTGATTTTATCATGCCTATTGTTGCTCAGGTGAGCGACGTGGCCCATGTGCGTCTTGTTAAATTCTAGTTTGGGAACATAGGTATTTATGATTATCGAAATATTAAGCAAAAAGTGGTGGAAGCAGAAACTTGGGACAGAGTGTAAATGTGATGCACATGTAAATTCAAACAGTCATATTTTATCAGTGCAAAATCATTTTTACACTGACTTTTTAGAAAATCAATCTCATACAAGCTAAATATATTTACATTTACAGTAGAAATAATGGTGGTAATTATGTTATCATAAAGCCAATGTCAAAGAATATTAATTGTTGAATAAGATGACTAACACAAATGGGTTAACAATTACTGTGTTAAGTGTTGACATCGTTGAATTGATAACTTGCATCTGAAATTTTAAAGAAGAGAAAAGAAGAAACATTTCCACAGATGCAAAATGAAGAGAAACAGCCCACAGCACGGAGTGAAGATGATGTGAAAACGATTCACAATCTTGAAGAGACTGTCAGCAGGTTACATGAGGAGATCAAAGTTCTTAATGTTAAGGTTAGTTTTATTACTGTGACAGTCATAAATTATTGTGAATTCACATATTTTTGGTAAAATTATTCAAAAAAGTTTAATTTTGAATCATGTATATAATAGCCTTCCTTAGCCTTTAAATGTGTATTTATAACATATGTCAAGAATAAAATTGATTTATATTATATAAATGATGTTTACTTTGAATATACTGCATGTTTAAATACACAAAGGAAAATCTTTCATAAAAAATCTTAACAAAATTACAGGTGTTAAAGAAGGAGGAAACGATCAGAGAGATACATGCTGGGTGTCAGGAGTCCATTGCTAGGAATGAAGATGATGTAAAAATGATTCAGAATCTGGAAGAGACAGTTTGTAGGTTGCGAAAGGAGATTACTGTTTTAAATGCGAAGGTGAGAGCCATGTGTTTTTACTTTCATTGCAAGAAAAGGTTGCATGCTTTAATATTTTCTTCGGTTTTTCCTAAATTAATACATGTATCCAATATGCTATATTATTTGAGGTAACAAAAATTAACTTACTGTTAGTCAGGTTAGCAGTGTTGTCCATAGGCCTTTTGTTGTTACTATACATCCCAGTTTTATCATTGCAGATTGCATCAAAAAATGAATTAATAGAGACACTTAAAAGGGATATTGTTGTGATAAAGACCAAATACCGAGATGTTGTAACAGAACTAACTATACAGAAGACCACAAACAGGAAGATATACGAGGAATTCTCTAAGAGATATGACCATCTGTTTGCTACATATGGTTGCCGTACATGACACATAATCAAAGAGACTTCATCATGGAATAGTTTATCCTGTACAAGTGAATCAAGTGACTGCATAAATAAGGACAATGGTTGCAGTGAACCAAAATAATTTGATGGTGGCATTTTGAAAAAAAGCAGCTATTGGGAAGACATCAAGGCCATGTGAGCTATTTTTAGACTGTATGTTACAAGGATTAAGTTAGTACCTTCAGAGACTGATACAATAAATATAGTAAATGACCTTGAACATCTCCCAATTTCACTAGCCTGACATAGGATGTGTGTATCATGGGAATTAATTTAATCCTTCTCTGTCATCACTTCCTGTCAGAAAATGTCAATTGTTCAGCTAGCATACACATACCACATATTCTAGCTAGCTTATGGCTCCTCTCATCATCCCCCTCCCCCCATTACTCTATTTAAGCAGTACATTGGGTTACTTTCTAAAGAGGATACCTTCTGCTCCATTTTGGTGCATGTATATGTTGAAATGTTTTGGGATAGGATGTTGAATATCCTTCACCAAGTAACTGGCATCATGATGCACATTTATCTAATTCTTTTTGACTTAATTAAAGCTATGTAAAAATATTAACTTAGATTATTAAAAAGCAATGTTGGATTTTTCAGGGACTTAAAGGTAAACACAGTATCCATAAATGCTCTAATGTTCCTGACATTATGTAGGTTATACATGTTGTGAATTATCATGCATTTATAAACATATCAATTGCTGTACAGTTATCTGCATTATTGGTGATAGAATTTTTTGTGTAAATAGATATTGCAATATACATGTATTTATATTGGTCTGTGATACTTATATTGACTCCTGTTTAAGTTTGTGTTGTATGTATTATAACATATATACCGTCAAATAAATCAAGTGCAATACATATGCTAATGTGCATACCTGTTGGTACAAATGTATGCAATATAATTGATTTTAATAATTATTGTTCCATTGGTTACTACAGTGTGTTTTAGAAAAGTATATTGTTTCCAGTAAGTTATATAATCATACTATTGAAATATATCTTTATTGAATATTCATTTCACTTTGAATAGTCTATATAAGAATAGATTTTATGTTGATATGTCTATTTTAGTTTGATCCAATTTTAAGAATTTTTGTATTGCCATCTCTTCAGCCAGAAAATAGAACTATTTGTGACTAGTTTTCAGAAAATTTGTGAATAAATATTGAAACCAAATCAAGTTCATCCATCTAATTCAGGAAATCATAAAGGTTCCAAGTATAACCCCTACAGCTTGCATGCAAACAAAACACATTCAAACAGGAGGAAGAAATTGTTTCCCTCACTCTGATAATCATAATGTTCATTTGAAACATTTTTGACCTTTGAAAGTGGCCTTGACCTTTTACAGACATCATTTGACCTTGACCCTTTTCTTTTACAAAAAAGACAAATATTTTTTTATAAACAGCACTTTAGTTCTATAGACAATTCTTTTGAATACTTTCATTGACCTTTTTTCATCTCCACATCAGTTTATCTCTTGTTATCAATTCACATTTGGTTGCAGTTGAGTTATTTTTCAAAAAAAAATTTCTCAATGAATTTAGTTTTCACATGTAACAAATATATCAAGTTAACAAATACTTATGTCATTTACATGTGATAGATAGTGGATTACCCTTGATCTTCAGGTAAATGCTTAGACGGTGAATGAATACATTTTATATCTTTAACACCAAGTTTTCAATGTCACCCATTTTATTTGACCAAGTTTTACCAAGTAGTTTTTGTTTTGCAATAATTTCAAATTATTTGACACAAAATACATTCATTTTAATTACATTTTATGAATTTCTTCCATTAAATTGTCAAAATTGGCAAGCCCAGTTAAGTCACACGATTGAGATGAAGATCCCAAATCAAAATTTGCATCTGTTTTCCCTTCTTGCATTGGAGAGGTAGATTTCAAGTTCATCAGATCATCTTTTGGAAGATTTGTCTAGGATTACAAAAAATAAAAACATTATGCCAGTGTAAGTCTACCACAAATTTATTTTCTTTATACCGGTACTGTACAAACTTCTGATAACAACACAGTAATAAGTATAATATACATTCTAGTTACATGTACTTGCACTCAACCACAGCCAGTGCTAGGCTATTTCAGCAAAGCTCTACTTTGCAACACGAAATAATAACACTTCAATCCTCCCTTCAGTCTTGGCACATATTTTTTTTCACAGTTTACATAAAGCTTAATGTTCTCATTGATACAGTAAATTTTGATCAATAAACTTCGATGTCATATGTATAAAAAATATTGACAGCAACATTATTTACACAAATAAGTTTAACAATTTTTAGAAAACTTAGCTTTCTTGTAAAGTGAATATATGTAAATATATTGATAAATACTGAATAAAATTTCTAAACCTGTAAGGATTCATTTTTCATTCTTCAATAAACAAATAACAAATCTTGGTGAAAACAAACTTCATTAAAATCATATTATGAAGGTACATGTGAATAAATTTAATTATATATCACTTAAAAACCTCTTTATTTGTAGTACAGGACTGCAAATCTTGTGTACCAGATATATTGATGCAAGTCATTCATTTGGAATGCTTAGAAAATCAAAATATTGAGAATATTAAACGG
This sequence comes from Magallana hongkongensis, assembly GCA_016163765.1. Lineage (NCBI taxonomy): Eukaryota > Metazoa > Mollusca > Bivalvia > Ostreida > Ostreidae > Magallana > Magallana hongkongensis. The sequence goes on from WFKH01010931.1 coordinate 48,692,525, forward strand.
TAAACATGTGTCATTCTCAAGCATCTTTTTAAAAATAACCACCACCAATGCAAAAATCAAAGCATGAACCAATTGATCTAACATATGTATTATACAACTTATTGAGTACTCATTCAAAATAAGAATTCAAAGAATCCAAGTTCAGAGCTGCACTTGGTATTCAGATCATTTGATTTAAAAGCAAGATCTCTTTATCATTTCAAGATATGGTATTCAGTCGTTTTGGAAAAATACTTGACTGGAGACCTATATATCATATGATCAATTTTGTGATGTATACTCTTCAAAGCAACATTAAAGCTGCTTTGGTCCAAAAAAAAGGAAACAATTTAAGAACCATTGAAAACAAAATCAAACCTCCACTGAGCATGTCTTGCAACTTTGTTGAAGCATGGCTTTCAGTTTCATAGCTGTACATGTATAAACTGTATCCTTTAAAATAAACATTTGGACAACTGATATTTTACACACACACTTTCACACATACGAACGAAAAAACTTGCGTAACCTACTGACTAATTACATACATGTATATATATAAATGTATATATGTCTATATCAATATAACACATTCATCTTGTACCATACAGTTCTCTCATTTAGATAGAACTAACACTACACATTCCTAAATCATCCACTTCTTTTGAACAGGTTTAACACTTGTCACACAAGAATCCATTCAAAAACCCTGGGCATTGTACATGTAGAAAACATCGATTCAGTTTGAATCATAAATAATCCTGTTCAGTTTTACACAATGTTTCTGAATAAAACAACATCAATATGATGCAAGGATTTTAAAGTAAGTTACAATGAGATTCTCTGGGGATTACACCAAGATTTAGATTAAACATAAAGCACCTCTACCAAAGCAAAATCTGATTACATTACACATGAACAGTATTTGAATTTTACAACATAAAAAAAAACAAAAAAAAAATTAGTCTACTTCTTTGCTATAGCATTGTTCTGATGGCATATTGATTATTTAGCAAGCGCACCAAGTTGAGATTCCTGAACCATGTTTGTGAAAGCTTTATACCGGTATATTGTCATACAACATTTTATGTATTTTTTTTATCATGGATGTAAATGAATAAAGCTGTTGCATTCAACAGATTTACAAAAAATCTTGACTGATGAAAAGTGACAGTTTTTTGTTAATGTTTTGACAGTACATGTATACAAAAAAGGAACAAATTTTTATAGCACCAATTTGATAAACAGTAAACTGATTCTATAAGCTTTCTCAATTTTCAGCCCTCATACAATGAAATGCATACCAAGGATTTCATGTTTGAAAGTTAAAAAGCTACCTAGTTTGCTAATTATGGAAAAATGGATGTTGACCTACAAAATTATTTGTAGTACACTTGTTTGAAAATACAATACGCACATGAAAGCCAAATAGCACATAATATGTGGAATAATGTACACATGTGGACAAATATTCAAACAAGATATACAAATGTAAATGAGATCTTTGTTCCTAAGAAAGTGAGTAAAATATATTATTAATATTTGTTGTATTGATTTTTTTTTATAGCTGCGCAACAGAAACAACTTCATTTAAAATAAAAAACATAATTGAAAAACAAAAAGAAAAAATAACTTTGTTATCCACCTTCTCTAATTAAAGTTAATATTGATTTTGCTGATATCCGTAATTGTTCATCTGTCCTTGTCCCTGCATTGGAGCCCCTGGGCTTTGCCCGGGCATAGGGCCTCCCTGCTGTCCGGGATTAGCCATTGGAGACTGACCAGGGGGCCCTTGGGACTGTATTGGGCCCTGGCCTTGATTTGGCATTCCCCCTGGCACTGGTATGGATGTTTGACCTCCCTGGTTTGGCATTTGACCCTGGTTTCCAATGGCATTTTGTTGAGGTGGCATTGGACCTGGCCCACCCATTTGGCTTTGGTTTGGCATTTGTCCCTGACCAGGCATTTGATTGGGCATTTGACCTTGGTTCATTTGACCTCTGAATGGGCTATATCTTTGAGGTGTGTTTTGACCTTGGTATCCTCCATACTGATTCTGTTGCATGTTTTGATTGTACCCATGGCCTTGAGGGAAGTTCTGTTGGCCTTGACCTTGCTGGTACTGTGACTGACTGTTGTATGGAGGCTGGCCTTGGTAATTCTGGGGATATTGGCCTGTGAATGAGAAGTCAATCCAAATGACCTCCAACATGCATAATCATCAAGAGCATATTAAGGATGATTCCACCTTAAGGTTGTTTCTCTTGTATTAATATGAAAATTTTCTATTGAGAAGTCATACTTTTTTTTACTGTACAAATCAAATGAAAACGCAGCATTTAAAGCCTATAAAGCCATTTCTCTTCTCAACAGTCTTAAATAAATAAAAAAAATCCTACTTATTTGCTGATACCTGTTTGACCAGCTATACCTGGATCATTGACCACTAGTCTAATTACTACTGTCATTGAAATGATATAAACTGATTTGATATCCATGACAGAAAATCAGACATCTGTGCTAAATAGGATGAATAATACTTTAAAAAATTCCAGAAATTTAGCTCAAAAAAGGCAATAAATAAAAGACCCAAATTCATACTTAGTGGAATCATCCTTTCTTATATTTTATGTTCATGTAGTGAAGCCATAGTCAAGATTCTTATACAATTTTAAAGCCTCTGAAAACTTACATGGAAATGGAGACAATATATAATATTTCCAAACTGAAATTTTTTCGGGTAGATTTCACCAACCCCCACCACCAATTTTTTTTTACTTTTTATGTTTTGACCATTTCTGCGATGACAGAGGCTCCTTGACAGAAATTGCATGTAATGTCTTAATGAATCAGTTTATCATTTTACAAACTGTATATCAAGCATTTTTTACATGTCACAAAATTTGTGAAAATTGGATGTTTGTAACCTTCTATACTTGCGTTAGTCATGTTTTGCAATATAGAAAATTTCTTATAGCAAATAGAGTGATGCAAAAGCAATTGCGAAAAAAAAATCAAATCATCAGGCAAATAATTGAATATACAGTATTTGACTACAAAGGGCAGGCAAAAAAGTAAAATGATTTCCCAAAGTACAATATTGGTCTTTGAAAATGCTAAATGATAACAGAGCTCTTTGCATTCTAAATAAATGATGAAAATATTAAGGTTTTTTATAGCACACAAATGAAACACAACTTAAGCTTTATAAGGTTCAGGCCTACCTTGCTGTGGGCGCTGGCGATTGTATCCTCCCTGCATTGGCATTTGCTGATTCATCATTTGACCTCCTTGGTTAGCCATTCTGTTCCCAGTAGACATCATTCCTTGATTGGGCATCATTGGCTGTTGCTGATTTTGTGACATCATGGCTTGTGGTTGGCTCTGTGTTCCAACTGGCTGCTGATTCTGTGACATCATTGGTTGCTGATTCTGTGACATCATTGGCTGTTGCTGATTCTGGGATCCCATTGGCTGTTGTTGATTCTGGGTACCCATTGGTGGCTGTTGCTGGCTCTGTGACATCATAGGTTGTTGATTTTGTGACATCATCGGTTGTTGCTGGCTCTGCGACATCATTGGCTGCTGACCTTGTGACATCATTGGCTGTTGCTGGGACATTCCTGGCTGTTGTTGAGACATCATTGGGTGGCTGCTTTGCTGATTTCCAAAGTTACCATGTTGCATGTTGAAATTCTGTTGTCCTTGACCTATGAAATATGAAATGAATTACTGAAGGAAATAAATAAATTTACCTGTAGATGAAAAGAATCAAATCACCTTTTTGAAATATTAACTACCATAATAAATATGATCTTAAAATATATAGATATCCAAAAAAGAATTAAATGTGTTGCAGCTGATACCATTTGATTTCTTTACGAAAGTGACTTTTTAGCTGACATCTCTGTCCATTTGATTAATGCAATTGAAAGATTAAATAGTTAAACATTTTTTAAATTTAGGGTACAATACGTCTGTATACAGGGAAATATTCGCCCCTGTTTTATTTTCACCCCTTTCGCCCTCGTTGTCAGCGGGTGAATTTAAGACTGGGCGAATTCCAATGTCTTAAATTATCTCTCTTTAAACACACCTGGCGAATTCCAATGTCTTAAATTATCTCTCTTTAAACACACCTATGTCTGGGCGAATTCAAGACGGGGCGAAACCGTTTGCAAGTGAAGAAGGGCAAAAATAACACGGGGCGAAAATAACCCTGTATACAGTATTTCATTGAGTACTACATTCAAATCATTCAAAATGTAACACATTAAAGGTTAAATTGTTTGCCTCTGCTGAAGTGTTTATTCTATTTCCACATAGAACAATTAAGTGTAGAATGAACGCTATTCTGTAACGATTTCTAACAGAAGTTATCTTCATGAATAGTAAAACAAAATTAGCTTCATTATCAGTTCAAAAAGAAAAAGATCACTCAGAGGATGAAAAAATGGTAAAAAAAAAAAAAAACTATCATATCAGTACACTACCGTATAATATAAAACAAAGAACAATAAGTAAACTAGAGAAATGCCACTGCAGTTTCTACCAGTATCTAGGAAATTCATCAACGAAAGGAACTCATGTATATAAACTGAATAGACTGGAAGATATTAATGTCATCAAATTTGAACAATGTCACACAATGATAAAGCATGTCATGTCCATAAATAATTTTTTTTAAATTATGATCAAGTATCATTTTTGAGGGTGCAATTTTTCAACATGCAGTCTTGTCGAATGCTTATATGACAGATGATAAACATGTAAGATAACAGGACATAGATAATCCAGTTTGCCCATTACCTCATCTATTAGTATTCTTATACATGTGTTACTTGAAAATCTTGTCAGTGCTTTGCATAAAACAATTGATCCTCCTGCAGAGAAGCAATATTTAGCACCCCCTGTCACCAATACATTGAAAAGAGTGCTGCAATTCATGCTCAGGAAATCAATGAAACAAACAAGAATAGAAAAAACTCAACTTCTTTTTTACAGGATTGTATATAAGGCCACATAACATTAATTTTTAGATTCTCATCCCCGCCCGCCCCTCTGAAAGTGGCCCGCCCCATTGTATTTTATTTTATTTCGAAAAAAAAATCGTGTGAAAAAAAAATTCGGGAAAAAAACATGGGCTAGGTATACAGAAAGTTTTAATTAATGGCTGTTTGACATATGGATTATTGTTTGATTCCAGTCATGTTTGTTATCATAAGGATAGGAATGTCTATATGCAATAACAGTTAAGTTGAAATAAAATGGAATTAAAAGATTACAAATTGGTTTGTGTACTCATATCAGCATTAACAATTAAAGCAATGGTTATTTCAAGAACATGAATGGCAAAATAGATATTTTTAAAAAAATAAAATCCACCCACCCGCCCCATATTTTTTGCAAATCAGTATGAGAATCTAAATATTAATTTTATGTGGCCTAAGGCACTTTTTCTCATTTATGGTATATTTGATACAATTTTTAGTTCTGAAATTTCTAACAGACTTATTTTTCCATAACTTTAAAGAAATAAATTCTGAATTCAATGCAATCAAGATTCTTAAAAAGTATCAAATACTTATTTGATTTTTCAAGCTGATTGAAAATTTAAAACAATTTGAATACTCCTTTGGACAACAACAAGGGAGAGACAGAAAAATCCATGTCAGCAATATTAAAGTTCTTAACTTTGAACAAAAGGGGTGGAAAAAAGTTAGAAAAATTAAAGAACTCAACAAATAACAAATTTTGATAAGCCAACAATCAATTGTGTATATACTTGATGCTTTTCTTGAAGGCAAATGTAATAGTATTGAAAGAGTTCTAGCTCATTCAAATATTCACACAAAATATTATTTTTCAACTACGGCAACAGAGGCCCGTATGTACAGCTATTCAAATTCAACAATTATTAGCATTAAGTGTTAAGTTTAATTCTAAGGAACATAACATATACTACATATCTGCACTCAATTAAAATTCATACCAAATTTCTTTATATGCCAATAATAAATTTTTTTATTTGACAATACTAGTATGTGAACCTGTGATTTGAAAATTGTACCTTATTAATTTAATGTTATCTTAATTACCATGATGTTTACAGAATGATAGAAAGGAATAAGAATTATTTTGCTTTTTTCACCTTTTCAAATTATAGGTAAACTATGTACCCATATACAAGATACAAGTCTGTAAGCTGTAGGTGTATAAGAAGTGAAATGAAAAGTAAATAACCAAAATATTAGTTTTCAATATTCAAAAATATTCTGATACATGATTGTACTAAATTTATGCTTAGCTGTTAGTTTTAAAAATGTTTTCAACTATTAAAAATAAAATAAAATGCTACTATAACTAAGATATTGGTATATTAAGATTTTATAATATCAATATAAAGATGCCAATGTTAATAAATGCATTTATGAAATAAAGCATCACACAGTACCCATCTCAGCTTTTATAATGTGACAGGTGTATTAATTTTAATCGACTACCATACCAGTTTATAGCCATTTCGGCAGAAAACAAGGAACTGTATTTGCCTGTTTTTCAAAATTTAGTAATAAGGACCAATTAATCAAACAAACTTGTCTGAATTTCTGTTTTTATACTTAGAGATATGATGGTTCTTCAACAAAAGAACACCTTTCATCAAGCGACTTTCAACTCCTTGTTTAGTGATAAATAGGAACTAGTGTTGATACACAGGTGAGCTAGTAGTACAGTATGATCAGTATCTTTGCCAGTATACAGATAAAAAGTCACTCAGTACACCAACACACAAACAAGCAGAGTAACGCAAGTCTAGCACAGATCCACGGCCACTCACTGAAGCTCCCGGGGGCCACCATGTTTGACTGGTTCATCTGTGGCTGCATTGGCCCCTGTGGGAAGCCCCCTGAGCTAGATTGCCCTGGGGGTCCCACAGGACCTTGTTGGGGGTACATACTGTTGGGCGGAGACATGGCATTTCCGCCCATGTAATGATTGACAGATCCTTGAGCTCCACCTTTGTATACATAAACAGGAATGTTCCTTTCATAATTAGCTTAAAATATTTACACCAAAAATATAATCAATCATTCTTTAAACAAGACTCCATTCATTTTAAAACCATTTCTTCTAATTTTTTTTTTCTTCTATACCACACACATATGGCTAGTATTTTGAAAATTCTACTAGAATTTTACTCTGTTTAATCACATTTTCTCCATAAAATACTCCAAGTTTAATGACTTATCATTAGAGTTTACCTTCTATTACTGCTCCAAATACCATATACAAAACCTTTTTAAAACCCTCCTTTTTGAATGTCTTATGTACACAACAAATAACAGAAATTAACACCAATAGCTGAGACATAAACTGGATGCTGCAATGCCTAGACTTGCAGTTACCTGGGGGCATCTGGTTTGGCATATTCCCGGGAGGCCTCATCTGATTCATCTGAGGGTTTGGCTGCTGAGGGGCCATGTTTCCTTGCCCAGATTGTCCTAGGGCCTAAAACGAACAGTTTTAAATTATCCATTGAGCGTCATCTTTCTTAAAGGAATGACTCTCTCTAAACAAGGAAATTGATGTTACTTACAGGCAAAAGTTGGTTTGAGAGATTCTGATTTGAGTCGGCCAAGGTAGCTAGGTAAACCAAATTCCTGTGCAACATATGCTGGTATCTGAAGAAATATCCAGCACAATTTAAATCACTGTGTTAGATTCTACACCAGTTGTCATGTAAAGAACAAATGTTCTACAGAAAACATTTTTGGATTTAAACATTTCTGTGAAACTGTTTTTATCACTATACTAAATTCAATGATCAATTGATTGTAGTAATAAGAAAAATCTCAAGAAATATTGATACTGTATATTTTCAGCAATCTTAATAATTAAATTTAATGTACACACTGATCAAATATTTTCAACAGTCACTTACTGCACACATTCTGATGTCTTTCCCTTGGTTTGATAATCCACAATGGTCTGTATCAGCTGATTATTTTCATCAAGCATCTAAAATGTATGTTATTCATTATATTATTTGGAAACAGCTAGATCTTGATGATTATTGATGATAAGTTTCATAAGTAATAGCAAGTGCAGTTGTCATGTCATAATAGACCAGCTCCAAGAACCTGTGTATGACAAAAAAGTGTACACACCACAGATAAGACTTAAGTTATTTGTAAATTGTGCAATGCTCATTTTAAATATAATGAAATCACTTTGAACATGTGGTAATACATTGACAAATGGAATAAATTTTAAACACTTTTTCATGTTTTCATTGAGTTGCAATGTATTGTAATATGTATTGTATCGCATCTTAGGTATCGTGATATGTACCAAATCGGCAAAGTACAGTATCGTCCAAGCCTAATGTGTTTGTAAGAAAATGATAAAAACATACAAGATAACTCTACCGCTTTACGTGGAAGTCTACCGCTTTTTAACTCTGTCTCCCGCCTACCGCTTTTATCAGAAAATCTACCGCTTTACTTCAAAATATGTTCATTGTTTTGATAGATAGCCATTTTGGAAGCCACTGTGGTCCAAAAATATTTTCGGGTTTGAAATTAGCTTGCGACTTGATTCGGGTGCATACAAATGCTTTTTTAAGTCGAGTGAATTTTCAAGCATGTGTTTTACATAGAACGATGAAAGAAGCTAGTTCCAGTGATTACATTAGTTACATGTCGATATTATCCTCACCAAGGAAAAAGAAGCTTTGCTATTCCACGTGGCTTTAACGATGACTGAATATATCTTTTAACTTGGCCATAACAGTAAACTTGACTTGCATTTTATTGCAACACTGCATGATTTGTGATAAGCATGTAAACATCGTTTTTGATATTGAAAAAGAATATACGATTTATTACTAGTTCTTATGTTCTTATTTGTTAAATAATCAAAGATTTTTTTCCTCCAAATTAGCTTAATCAATTTGGTAAATGCAATTAATGCATGCAAACTTGCTATGTGTTGATATTGCTTAATTGTAAAGTAGTGATGGGAATCGGTGAGATTTTCATAATCGATAATCGGTTTCCCGCAACTAACTAATTATCGATTATAATCGGAGGTTTTTATATTTTATAGTTTAGTGTTTAAATAAATGTACGGTAAATAAACATGTTACAATTAACAGACTCGTTACTAGGTCTTTCGTATTTTAATTTACTTAGTAATTCTAACCATAAAAATTTTGTATTCAAAAAATTTTCTTTAGTAGGCAGTCCAACATTAATTTTCTTAAAACCAAAATGCGTCCAAATTCGAGAATGTGCTTTATTTCTTGAGTAAGAATATGGAGATCGTCTGACATGTCAGCCATTTTTAGACCGCATGCCTTTTTAGGGTTTAGATAGTTCGCGTCTAGAATATTCTGTTTATGATATGCGCTCGTTCAAAAAGAAAAAAACCTCAACCGATTAATCGTAATGAAACCTTTTATGATTGAGCGCTTAGAATGCGGTAACAATCGACTGATTTTCGATTATAATCGATGATTGGAACATCACTATTGTAAAGTCTTTTATATTTTAGTCGATATCCTTAATTACTGATCAGAAACCCTATCTACACATATAGTATATAAAAATCTGTGCTTTAAAATATACGCGAAAAGGGCCGCACGCAGTGCTACTTCTTTTGGGTTCTAAATCTACCTCTTTTTCACCACTGGAGGTTATCATGTATGATAAAAAAAGTGATGGCAATAGACACCCAAGACAAAGTGTAGTGAATCATTTGTAACACTGTATCTTGATGATCTTTCCAAGACAAATTCCAGACTGCATATATATTGATTACTATATCTAACATGCATGAGGTTTCTAAGAAAGTCATAATTGACGTCATAATTACAGTATATTGCTGTGAAAAGCTAGGATCGTATTTGCGATGGAAATATTAAATTAACACCTCTCGAGTTCTACCATGTGATGAGAAAATATCGTACAGAATAATGAATATACATGACATGAACTACACCTGTAATTGTTGACCATTTCACATTATTCAGTCACGATACATACGCATTAAATCTTTCACCGGTGTTGAAAAACCGCTATAAAAATGACAATAAAGAACAAGTCTTTGAATCAAATTATTTTTCTTCCTAGCAATCAATATTTTAAAACCTTAGTCGTTTCTTGTGTGTGGTTGTGAATGCGGTGACCTAGATAAAGAATTAAAAAAATGAATTCCGTCAAACCTTTTGAATTGATGCTTGATTTGGTGGTGGTCCCTTCTTCTGGGGTGGTTGGACGAAGGCTAAAGACATTGCTTTTATGGTGCCGTGGTGAAACTGATTCCAAATATCGATGTCGTTTGGCAGGTGCTTGGCTCGAAAGTCCGCGTCAATATGCGACTGCCCCGCAGCGAATAAAAATGAAATCGGGTAAAATGAGTAACGAAGAATTAGCCGGGTTTTCACAAACTATAAAAATAAAATTTGTTGATTTCTTCATGCAAACATTTTTATTCGACTAAAGAAGCTGTTATAAACATTGATATTTATCAACAACTGAAAATATCCATAATTTAAATTAAATAATCGCGGTTCGGATCATTTTATAGAACTGTTTTATACATACCATTAACAGAGTCTATTACCCAAATGAAATTGAATCATCAAATTTCCGGATTTAACCCCCCCCCCAAAAAAAAAAATAAAAAAATAAATAAAAATAAAACTATTGTAATCATTGTAATGTTTAGGAATATAAAATTCTAAAAAAGAATAAAAACTATAGATATCCATTTTTTTTTTCACATGTACAATGTAAATCATTTGAAGGTATGCCTTTTCCGAGATCAGCGGCAATAGTGGTGAAGGGGTTGGGGGGGGGGGGGGTAGTGAGGTTCATACAATATTAATTAAAGGGAATATTAAAGGCTTCTCTGAAATTTTTATAAATGTTCAACTACTTTCAGTACAACATTTATGACACTTATTTTCAAAGATACCTGACAAAAATTATGTCGTGCGCACAACATAAAATCTCGTGTGCACAATTAATTTATTATCTGGGGCGCGCCACATATTGTCATGATTATTTCGTGTGCATGAGATATCATGTTGTGTCCACGAAATATGGCATGTCTCATGCGCACGAGATAATATCTCATGGGCGCAGGCACATGACGTTATAATTATATTTTTCTCACTACATGTATCAAAATAGATATATACTCCCTACCTAATGAGAAAAATATATAACGTCAGGTGCCTGTGCTCATGGACACGACACATAATATCTCGTGTGCACAACTTTTCACTTATTTTTTAATCAAATATTTTGACTGAGCTTTAAAAGCTATTTTTGCCAAATATCGAGGTAGTGCAAATATTCACAATGTCACATCTTCGCTCAATGTCAAGGTTTTGTGATTACGGAACTCCACACAAAGACTCTTTGCTCCGTAATCACAAACCTTGGCATTGTGAAGATGGTAGAAGGGGAGATATCATTAATATTAGTTAATGCTTTCAACTGGGATTTTAGACAGTAGATGATAATTGTAAATAATCTTTGTACACAATATGGCATTACAATTTCTTCCCCATTAGTACATATTCATACAAGGGATGAAAAATCTGATACATTACATTTTATGTTGCATGTTTCGCTTACCATTTTACAACATGAAAAATTTAATTGTCCCATTCCATGTAACTTATGCAACATAAATAAAATAAGGAAGCAGCACTGAGTTTTGACACGCTAGATTCTCTGAATATGGAGAACAGGTAAATTAATCAAATCATCCATTATATTGTGACCGAGCAATGTAAAGGCGCGATGTTCTTTCTTGGTGAATTTATTTACAATAAACAGATGATTCTACTAAAAAATATATAAACATATATGTAAAAATGTATACATTCCATACACAGTAATGCATTACGATTTGAATAAACAATTAAAGGGACTTTTACACGATTTGAGCTGAAAACTTTCAAATTTTATTTTTGCATCTTTAATGTATAGAATGGTTAATATTGGTATTTTTAATGCTTCGTCAAAATTTGAAAGTCAAACATCGAGTTACAAGCAAGATACAGAGTTTGAAATTCTTTGTTTTGTAACAAAGCTCCAGTCTTGTTATTGTTTGCACATGTATTGGTATAAGTTTCAATGAAGTGGTTCTTTCTTTTGTTGATAATACTATTTCTGAACACATTGAATCAGTTTATTTTGTTTGCTATGAGTCATTTTGTCAAAGAAATGGTTATTACCTTAATTTACATTATTTGTAAACAAATATAAGACTCGAGCTTTGTTTACATAACAATGAATTCTTACCTCTGTATCTCGCTTGTAACTTGACTTCTAACAATTAGATTTTGGTCAATCATTCAGAATGCACAAGTAAACCATTTTATTCATAAAAATTAAAAAAAATAAAACTTTGATCTCAAATCGTGTCTAGGTCCCTTTAAACTTTATCATAGTCTTAGTGTATATTTTACACACTGAAAAAAAAGTTATGTTAATAGTAAAAATATTATTAATATCTTGTGCGAGGTGGTGAAGTCTATAAAATCGCCGGACCCAAAGTAAAACAATTACCCGCTTTTAACTGAAATTACAATAGTGAAATCCAACAGTAAATCAAAGAAAATTAATAAAGTCTAGTACATAACACGGTTTTTTTTTGGGAGGAAATTATGCTCTTTTATTAGGAAAATAAATAAGAAATGCTCCCCGGTTTAGTGTCCCCATACTTCACATTTGTATTAACGATTCGGAGTTGATCTCTTATACGTATTGTTTTTTTTTCTCACGCATGTAATGTTTATTAGTAAGTATAATTATCATATATTGTGTAATTATAATCTCTGTGTACCATTGTACAATGGTGTTGAGATTGAAATAAATGAATGAAAAAGAAAGTGTTCATCAACTCAATTTGCCTGCGCACACGAACTAGCGTATTTTGTATTTACAGACTTTATATCATTTTCCAATCCCATTTGCTAAATTTATTGGGTTGTTTCAGATCATGTGAAATGAGGAAATAATTCCTTTTGTAAATGACTGCAGCAATTTATTTTTTTAATTTCATTTAAAACTAAGCGGGAACTGTTTCACATTGAGTAAACATCGATAAATAGGGGACACTAAAACCCCAAATAACTGTTATTATACTTTAAACCTAATTTCATTTAATGATGTGATGAGATTATGTCGAGCGCATGAGATAATATGTCGTGCACGCGAGATAATAATTAAGTCATGTACAACAAGATAATATGTGGTGCGCACAAGTTAATTTTTGCCATATTCTTTGAAAAAAAAATTATGTGTCCTAAATGTACCATTAAAAATACAGTAAAATTGTGATGTTCATTTTAGAGGATCATTGGCATTTTGACTTTATTTAGTCCTTTGATCATTGAGTTATTTCACAAATCATCCAATAAAATTTGTTTATTTTAGCCAATGGTTACCATGCGATCTGAATTGCAAGCAATCTAGATAAAATTAGATTTTCTAAAATCGCTCCTCTATACATGTACCATACGCTACATAGTGTATTGTAGAAGAGCGATTTTACAAGCCCAATTTTAATTAGAATGAACAGCAAGATAACTCTATATCATATATTACAGTACAATAACATTCTATTGTCATGACCTGTCTACCAAGAATATCATGGTTATGAAAATGATCGATATACAAAAAGAACAGGAAAAGCTCAATTTCTTTCAACACCTGTTACCAACATTTTGATGTGTCACTGTGATGTGACATAACTTAATATGAGAGCATGCAGATATCTATCATGGTAACATATCAAAATACAGGAGCTTAAAAGATCCTATTTTAATTACTGTAGATTGGATACAAATATGAATGTTTTGGGTTGAATTAAGTTTTCCATTATGCCATATGTTCTGGCCTTATTTGCTCCCATCTTCTAAAGATATTATTAAAAAAATCTTCTTTTTTTCCAAATTCTGATTTATTTGTACATCTTTATTAAAAAAAATATAATACTTCTATATAGTAATACATATCTAAAGCACTTTGTTGTTTTAAAAATTTTAAAGTACATCATGTATAAAAACAAGTATTATTAATATAAGCCTATTAATTGTATAATTAACAATTCATATTATACATGTATATTAATATCAATGTGTGCATACATGAAATTAAATTTCACAATTACCAGTAACCAATTACCTGATTGCACAAATTAATGTTAAAACAGATCTGGGCCAAGAAATGAATGTATGTAATCTGTATACATATAAATCATTTAGGTATATATACATGTACCGTATACTTAACATGTAAAAATACCAGTGTAAATAATCAGAAAACAGCTAGCTTTCAGTCTACAGCACGTCCCACTACCATGTAACCAATTTACTTTTGAAATTTAACAAGTAACATGCATTTGGAATGATTAATAAAACTGTTTGTTTATTACAGGTATACTGTCATACATGTACATGTATTTTTTTAAACCCTTTATCACAGATCATTGAATAAAGCTGAAAGAGGCAAAAAGTAAAATACTGGAATGTCAGGTCATTATAGTTTAGACTTTTCATCTTGCTGGTTCTTTAGTTGGAATCCACCCTGAGGAGAACTAGTCAAGCCTGCCTCATCTGCATACACTGTGTTGCCACGGACAACGGTTTGGTATACGCGTCCCTGAAGCATTCTGCCCATGTATGGGGACACCTTGTTCTTGTAATATATTCTGTCTTCTGTCACCTAAATAAAATGCAAATGGTGAAGTTTATAAATCTAGTGCATACATTAGTGAGGTTAATTGATTAAAGACGCGTTTTAAAGCACCATTCAATCAATCTACATGTAATTTTAAGAAGATTGCCATTCAATATCCAAAGAGCAATATAATTTACATGTATGAAATTTAAATCACTGCAGCATATTTTCATAAATGAATTGATAACATCTCCAATCCAATAATACAGTAACCAATAGTTTTCAAAAGATATATTTTTCTTCTAACAGAAAGTAGGACTTATTGGCTAGTTCCACCATTAGAAACCCATTTTCTATGACACATCTCTCATGTATATAAGACTATCAGGCATATATACAATAGTACACTCTAAGTAGCAACACTTTGCTCACCTCAAAAGGAACATCAGGATCCCAGATGACAAAGTCTGCATCATACCCCGCCCTGATGGCGCCTTTCCTGTGACTCAGGCTCGCCAATTTCGCTGTGTTCACACACATCAACTTCACCATATCAAACAAATTCATCCCATAGTTTCGACAATTAGTCCAAAAGAGAGACAGCCCTAAATGATACAAGAGGACACAACAAATTTAATAAAAATAAATTTATAATCTTTTAAATTGATAATGTGAGAATTATGCATTTATATTTAATTAATATAAATGTCAATACACCCTAAAACCCATCGTCGGAAACCCACGGTTGAAAACGCGTCGTTCCTCTCTCCATCACCCGTGGGTCAGTTTAAACTTCAACGGTCGTTTTAGTGAGCAAATATTTATAAATATCATCCAATCAAATTAGTCGTTCCAGAAGTGGAGCTCTTCTGTTTCAGGTACAATACCTTATATGGATAGCATTATTTAGCATGTGACAATATTTGCGTCAAACAGATTCTCCAATCCAGTGAATGAGTTGCAAAGCATGACGGTCTACTAGGTCTTTACGATTCAATATACAAACGTGGTTTTTGTCGGTTTTATTTGCCGGAAAATTTATACAACTTGTTTTTTTACTTTAAGAGGTAAAAACTAATAAAAATAATATATTATGTACCATAGACTTTGTTCCATGCTCATAATGAAACATACTGTTGTTTAAAAAAAATCGATCGGTATCGAAAGACTAGCAAACATACGCATACAAGTACAAACAGATTTTTTAGCAGTTGTAGCAATTTCTTTTTCTCGACTTCAAAATACTGAAGTAATTCCTCGGGTATAATTGAAATATTTTTATCTATTAGAGCCAAAAGTTGAGATTTTGTTTGATTTTCGTCTTTATTTAGCTCAATTTCTTCCTCTTTTGAAACTGTATTTATATTGAATTTCAGGGGCTAGGGTATTAATTTACTATTTTTGTAAAATTATTATTGTCTGCATAACACTAAGCGGGGAATGAACATTGCTTTTGAAATGGCATTGGAAATATAACGAATTCTAGCACCATAAAAATTTTTGTTGTACGCTAGGCATTTTGATGGGTGTCCCTGAAGAAAATTTCCAAGCGCATTCTACTAATGTTGTTCCAAACCAGGGGCATCACGTGAAAAACGTACTGACTGCTTTTAATTCAATAAGACATACATGTACCTCTCTTTTGAACTTTGACAATGGGGTATTTAAATATGTTGATATAAGGCCTTGTAAGCAATATCTTTTTAAAATGTGAGCACAGAAATGTTATTTCGGACATTTTTTCCATTTACTGTGGTTTCATTAATATTTAAGGATATCAATTTTCGTGGATAAAGTGAAAATCACAGTTTCAAGGATACGTAATTTCGTGGCCGATGACCCTATCAATACAAAATGTTAAAAGAAATTGCACTTCATTGAACATTTGATTTCGTGGATCAACTTCACAACGAAATCCACCAAAATTGGTATTCAACGAATATTGATGAAACCACAGTATCTGAAAAAAAATTAAAAATGAGTTTCCAATGAGTTTGTTTTTCAATACGCTTTGTTTGTATTCACTGTAACTTGTAGAAGCCCACAATGCCTTGCAACTCATTCACCTGACTGGCCTGTCAATAAAAGTAAACAGATAGTTAATTTAGTATACGAAGATATACGTCACAAAATCCAGTGGTTTCAATGAATATTGAAACAAACGAGCATTTAAAAGTGACTTGTTCATTGGACCAATTTACTCGGGGTGTTATATGAGCCACCAATCAACTTGCGTGCTTCAATACGAGCGTCAATGTTTAAGACGCGTAATCAACCGTGGGTTTCCGATGATGCCTAAAACCTTGAATATCAGCTGCGGCTTATTTTAAGTTTTGGTAAGAAAGTGGGGGCTTATTTTCAAAACCGTCTTATTTTCAAATCGCGGCTTATTATCCAAACAAAAAACCAGTAAGCGACGAGGGCATAATCACGGCTTATTATCAAAATAATAAATTGTAATCAATGGATTGTGAACTACTTGTTTGTTCTAAAAATAGAATATCCAGGCAAACATCTGTTAGAGTTATATAAAAAGTGTTCAAGTGTCTTTAATTCTGGGTGCCCTTTTTTAAACAGTGAGCTTTTAGCAATGGCAACTACTAGACATACTCATACTCCAATAAAAAGTTATAACAGAGAATTTAAACTTATTGTTGTAGAGCATTACAAAGCGCTGTCACTTGGCAATGTGAAAAATTGTATCATCGAAACTGCAAAGTATTTTGGAATTGGCGAAAGCATTGTGCGGCATTTCCTAAATGGCATTATCATGACTGGCTTATTTTCAAATCAGGCTTATTTTTGAGTAATTTTCACTGCAAGAAATAGGTGGCTTATTTTTAAACCAGCTTATAATTAAATCTGGCTAATTTTCAAGGTTTCAGGGTATTTATTTTAACGAAATTTGATTTTCATTTTATCGTTCCATATACATGTAGTTACCCACCAAACTGTACTGAGGCTACTCCTCCCCAGGCAGCCATGAAGTCGCCCTTGTCCAGGAGTTTGAGGTCAGGTGTACAGGGGGAGTGGTCAGAGACCACCATGTCTATGTAACCCTTCTTAAGACCATCCCACAGCAGATCCTGTTAAACACTATTTCATTAAGCCATCTTTGAAAGTATACCATTAAGCATCAGTACACATATTCAGTATAGGGCTCAATCATTAACTCTCCATAATAAAAGAGAAATATTATACATGGACATGTTTATAAAATACAATGGAACAATGAAAGATTAAACAGACAGTTGGGTGTTAGTGTAAACCTTGCAAACTATGTAAAAACTTTCTTGCAAGCAATAAAAGATGATTAGCAATGTAAGGTTTACCTGGTTTTTCTTTTCCCTGATGGGAGGGCAGCACTTGTACAGGGTGTTACCATTGGGAACAGTCTCTGCATTAAGGGACAGGTAATGGTGGCAGGTCTCCACAGTCAGGGGGGCCCCTTTCTCCTTGGCAGCCACAATGCTTGGCAAAGCTGAGGCGGCGGACAGATGTACTATGTGGCATTTCACTCTGAAATAGAAGGTAAATAGAAAACTTAGTTGCACATGTAATTCAATTAATGTTTTATTGGAGGTTACAAGATACTGTAACTGTAAACCCGACTTTAATTCGCGACAATTTTATTTCGCGATGTATCAGATATAAACTGGTTTGCATCGACTAATTTTCGGTCTAAGCCTTTACCATATCTGTATTTTTATTTACAACAGAACAGCAAAGACTGGTTCGCTGGAAGAAATATTTGCAACAACAAGGCTCTTGCTAACTTCACAAAAAGTTGGTTTACAGTATCCGACCTTGATAAGTAAAAGACGCGATCACCCGTGGGTATCCGACGAAGAGTATTGCCCTATGTAATTACTGATGAGTAAAGTCTTGCAACATTTTTTGTCATCTGCATCAATCTTTTATAATATTTTCTTTTACAATTAGCTTTTGACTGAAGACAGGGAAACAATTTTTGCACTGAATCAATAATAATCTTACTTGTACTTGAGGCACATCTCACACACCAGGTCTATAGCCTTCTCCTCCATCACTGCTGGTCTGGACTCCAGGAAAGTCCGGTACTCCTCTGGATTACCTACAATGGAGATACTAAATCTCAACCAAGAGAAGACATATTACTCACATAAGACATGTCACACATGACTTCTGAACAGTATATGTTTTGGAGACGAAACGTTACCTTTCGATCCATTGCAGGCACAGTCCATCTCTGCATGAAACTATAAAGAAAAAGATAATCATTATTCAGACATAAATCAAATATCTGAAATTTTATATTAAAAAAATATTTAAACTACATTCAAGAAACAAATGTATAATACATTATTGTACTGTAAAGTGTGCCCCAGAATTTGGATATGGTAGGCACAAAGCAGCATTGAAAGAAAACTTGTAAGCTTTCGCAAACCAAATGATAAATATATTAAGCTTTTTGTTAGATTTGAGTTTGAAATCCTCATGCTTCTATCCTTTCTGAATAACTCTCACCAGTACAGTGGCATCTGTCCCTTGGAGTGTCTTGAGAGCAGTTTCTAGGTCAGCTCGCTCTACATGGGGAAAATCGTCCACACCACTGTGAATCAAGAAACACTTAAAACCAACAACTCCTGCATTTAACATTGGTTTCAGCTCTTCCTGGAAAAAAAGGAAAAAAATTCCAACAATTATTTTTATATATTAATAGAGAAATTATCATTATTCAAGCTAAAAATAAGAACTTACCGCATTCCCCGGGACAATCCCTCCCCAGAAGGCTACATCAACAAAGCACTGATTTTTGGCAGCATCAAGTTTAGTTCTAAAGGCATCTAATGTTGTTGTTGAGGGAATGGAATTTCTACAATAATCTTTTTCTCCACAATAACTTGCTTTAATCCACTACACAAAGTATGTAAAAAAAAATTCCTACCAATATTATTTGTTTGAAACTTTTGAAAACATTTACAACATATTGTGCCTATAATTTCCTATATCTACCTGTATTCAGGAGATGAATTTTACCTCACAGCAATGAATGTTTTTACTCAAAATTAATTTAGCAAATCAACAAAAAGCTTACAGTGGCATATCCACAATGGTTGTTATTCCTCCTGCGGCGGCTGCCCTAGTGGCTGTGGTATACCCCTCCCAGCTCGTCCTCCCCGGCTCATTCACGTGTACATGGGCATCCACCACCCCAGGCATAATTAGCAAGTTCCCAACATCCTGGACCTAATCAAATTCATAGTGAAGCACACAATACTTGTTATTTCAAATCTCATTTATTTCACTCTGTATTTATATTGAACTGTATTCTAGTACTATTAAAACATAATGTCATTAGTAATGAGAGATGAGGGGATACCTGGCTGTAATCTGATGCGTTAAATCCCTCCATCAGCACCCCGCACACCTGGCCATTCTGTACCTCAATGCATGCAGGTTTTATTTCATCGTCCAATAACACTCTCTTGCTTATGAATGCTTTCTTTTGTGTGGCCATTTCTCTCAAAAAGCGAAAATTCACTATCTTGCACTTTCAGTACACTTTTCACCTATAGATAGTTGCCAGGTTGAAGGTAAAACCAAAACTAGGCTTCGGCTCTAAATTGGGTCAAATTATGTGTAAATTCCAAGTCGACCACGGATCTGTCACGGAATTAGTTTCTTATTTTTACACAAGAGGGACAGCATGCGTGGATCTATATAGAGGGGGTTTGGGTTTGGGTTAGGGGGTCCAGACCCCCCCCCCTGGAAAATTCTTTTTTAAATTTACAAAGTATAATAACCGAAAATATGCCTCGAATCCCCCCCATCCCCCCGGCAAACTTAGATATCCCTCGGACCCCGATTGGAAAAATTTTCTGAATCCGCGAATGGACAAGTAATACATTAGGGCGGACTTCATTTGTCCCATATCGGCGTACGCCGAAGTGCGCCGGTGTAAAGAAGAATAATGACCCCCGTTGCATAATGACGGGGGTCATTTTTCGACGTAGAATAATGACTCCCCTTGCTGTAGAATAATTGGATTTTTCTGAAGAAAAAAGACCTGGGGTGATTTTTCTTCATGTTAAACATGAAAAGAAATGACCCCCGTAGAAAAATGACCCCCGATGTAAACAAGAATAGAAATGGGTACCCCGTATCCAAGATATCTGACTTTATCTGAACTAGTTTTCACTCTGTTCAGCTGATTTTGAAGTTATAAACACCAAACTTATAAAGAAATCGCTGTATATAGTTTTTCATATCCGTAGCAAACACCGAAAAACACAACACTTATATCGCCACAAATTGATTGTTAACAGTTACGTCTCTTCTCTCGTCGACATATGGCGGGAAAATGACGCTGCACTTGTGTAGAAATCTCCACTAACAGCAGCCACTAAGCCCGTAGAAGCTAGCAGCCAATAAGAAAAATCATCAAAGTACTGAGAGAACTCGAACAGAAAATTATATCTTACTTTATCAACGGCATAATTTAATAAATCAAGATGATCAATGTATCAATAATTTGAACGAGCATTGACAACTTCGGAGACAGTAAAGCTCGCCTGCATAAGAATCATAAATGCGTCTGTGTTTAATAGAAATCAAATCAATATTGAAATGTGTCTATACGGGTCATAAGTTATGAAAATAATGTTATCTAAAGCGTAGTCTTATTTTAAAAAGTGGAAAAAAAATCAACGATTCGTATAAAGTAATATGAAACTGTATGATTATATATATAAGGCATGATAAAGTAATTTCAAAGGCGTATGTGGTACTGCTTGTAGGTTTTTCAACAATATTCACTGAATATTCTTACCAAATCACACATTTTTAGATATACTTTGTAAATTGAAAGCGTAAGGTTTGGGGAAAAATCATGACTTTTTAAAAATAAAGATAAAATTCTTACTTTATATTTTATTAGCTCCCCCCTTAAAAAAAACACAAAAAACAAACAAACCAACAATCTACCGAACACAAAACAAGACACACGCCCCCCCCCCCCCCCCCAAAAGAAAAGAATACCCGAACCCATCCAGTGTGGCAAGATAGTTTGTTCATCAAAGTTAAACATGTT
>WFKH01010931.1:48750850-48764156 GCA_016163765.1 Magallana hongkongensis
TATGTTAACATGCGACTTATTTATGTCAACATGCGACTTATTTATGTCGACATGCGAGATAATTATGTTAACATGCGACTTTTTTATATCAACATGCGCCTTATTTATGTCAACATGCAAGTTAATTATGTTAACATGCAAGTTATTTATGTCGACATGCGAGATGATTATGTTAACATGCAAGATATTTATGTGAACATGCGAATTTATAATGTCAACATGCAAAATTTTAAGTGTTTATGAATATCGGCTATTTTAATAGAAAAGCTACGTACTGCAAACAGATCTTCTAAAGGTAAGCTCTATAGCAGTTTATGTTTGTTTGCTTAATCGAAATCATTGTAAATGATGTAAATTAACTTTTTTTTATCAAAGTTTGTGATTTCTTTCGTCTGCTCATTGTCAAATATGTTATCACATATTGGCTAGTCATAGAGAAAAAATTATTAATGGACACTAAATGTACACGCACGGTGTGGGTTTTAAGACTTTTTAATGTCTTTATTTGGCGAATGTTTTAAACGAAACACACGGAATGTATGTCGTTTATATCTACAGTCATCAGCAAAGTACATGTATGTTACTTTTTGCGATCGATAAAGAGGTAGATCAGTGTTTGACTTAAGTAATAGTTATTAAATAGCGGAATAGAATATATTCATTATTCCAAATCAAGATCTTTTGAGCATATAACATACATGATTACTAACGTTACACAGAACATTCAAGTAAAATAATTATACAAATGCAATAATAGTATAGTATACGACACTTTTTTAAATACATACAGATACGACACAATTATTACACCCTTGATCGATTCAGAAAGGGAAGAAAATCAATTAAAGTTTTCAAAAGACCATTTTTTGTACTTATATGGGTAGTAGGTGACACGCAAGCTCAAGAATATTTTACTTGTCATCATAATTCATTTAAAATCATAAATTTAATTTTTTTCTGTATATTTTTTAACTTCAATGTTTGTCCATAAAAGTCGGGTTCGACATTCAAAATTAAACTGTCTGCTGCATTCGAAGGTAAAACATGTAAAATGCATTGCCTTCGTGTGTATAAAAGCCTATTATTGTTAAACAAAATTTCTCTTCAGTGTGAAATGTGAGAAGTTAATCATTATCAAGTCTTATATAACTTTTCATGTTTCAGGATTACGTTTGATTAATAACAGTCTTTACAGATGGAGAAAGCCAAATTGTTTAAAGTTTGGACTCATGATAAAAAAGAGGGCCACTTACTATATGCAAATAAACTGGAAGAGTTGAAAGCAAAAGGTCAGAGTGTAATGATAATTTTGCTGTTTTAAAAAAAAATTAAATGAATGTGGAGGCTGGTTCTGTTGAACCTTTTTATATCGCACACTGGTACATGCATGTTTTTTTAACTCATAACTTCATTCAATCTATCTCTCGCTCAAAGAATAAAAACCCCACACTTTTATGAAAATTGGTGTATAATGCTAAATACAATGTGTTAATTAAAAAGGTGGATTGGTTATATTCTAAGAAAATTAGAAGAAATATAATTTAATAAATCTTTAAACAGAGGAGGATTGCATCTTAGAGTAATGGTCTTCTGTCCACATGAATATAGTACATGTATGATCATTTTAACAACTCCATTTTAATTAGAAAAAATCATAAGAATGAGATATTATATATAAAGAAAAGAAATCTTGCAAAATGTCATCTCAAAACATATCACATATTCAGTGAGGTTAAGGATAAATACCACAAAAACTTTTGTTGTTCCAAAATTGAAATATCTTTGCTAAATAGGAGCTAGCCTCTCTGACTACAAAAGTGATTTTATTTGTTTAGTTTTAAAAACAGCTTTATGTTTGACCAAGCTACAGAATTTAGTGAAAAGTGGAAAATAATTTAAATTTTTAAAAATATAAGAAATATCTGAAGTTTTGTTACTGAAAAGTTTCTAGAAAGATCTTCTGGAGTCTATTTTTACATTTTCCGTTATTAAAATTTTCCAATTAGAATTTATTATTACAAAAAAATATTTAAAAAATAGCAATTTAACTCTACTATGTTGGTGATAAGAAAATGTGTTTGTAGTATGTAATTTTAATAGTAAAATGAATAAAACAAACTTTGACATGTATTCCATTACAGTTGTGACTAAATTTGAGATCGCGAATTCATCCTTCAAAATTGTTCTAAAAGACGGGTGCCAAATAGACGATGATGATGCTTTTGAACATTTGAATGAAGTGAATACTGATCTTTATCTCTTGAAAGAAAATGAAGCATTAGCTTTACCAACAATGGAGAGAATTGGTAGTCAATCAACAGGTAATAGATAAATTATTGGTTTTTTGTTTTGTTTTGTTTTTTATAAAGAGGCCCGTCCCCCCCTTTTTTTACAGGCCTTTACATTACATTTTTTTCTCAATTGTCCGACATCTTTTCCTGAAAGATCTATAAATTTGACAACTTAAAAATACAGTTAAATTGAGTCTATATTATATTCACTGAGTGATCAGCTTTTTGGCTAATATTTTGACTATTGGCAAATTGTGAAAATTAGTTGTATCATTCTGTCATGCACATTAGTATATTGTCAACATCAAACATTAATTTGCATTTTTTCCTTTTATGCTCACCTGAGCAGAAAGTTCAAGTGAGCTTTTCTGATCACATTTTGTCTGTCTGTCCGTCCATCTGTCCGTAAGCTTTTCACATTTTCATCATCTTCTCCAAAACCACTGGACCAATTTCAACAAGAGGGGGTAGAACACTGACACTTGGCTAGAAAAGATGTGGACCAATGTTGATGATGAGCCCTGTTTTATTATCTTGTCATTTCTAGATTTATTGATCCATACATTTTTTTGTAAATATTCATTGACAAAATAAAAACAACCGTATCTTGCAGAGACATTGAAATACATGCATTAATCAATTAATGTTTCCTTGTCTTGTAGATGGATCAACATCCCAAGGGGAAACAAGTGCCTCACCAGGGCAAAATCTTGCTGAGCTAGTAAAAAGAATAAGAGCGAAGAAGTCAAGTGTAAGAAATCGAGATTTTTTTTTTTTTTAAGTATACGTACTTGTTACTCAAAATTGGTAATTTTCAAATGGTTGCCAAATTTTAGGAACTTCATTGAAATGAGGAAGACATTTAAGTTGGAGTATTTACCACTCTAGATATAAAACACATTATTTGAATTAATTAATTAATGTGTACATGTAATAGCATATGAGGATGTTATTTTTTTTCCATGGCACCTGATCCCACCGGGTGTTTTAGAGGTTCGCATTTGCCCTGCTCCCAATTTGTCTCTCATGAATTATGGGGATAACAAACAGTATTCAAACTCATAATTAGTAAATTCAAACAATACAAATTAAATTTTTCCTAAATGTTTAGCTACTAATTGTCAGCACACTGTAAATGTAAAGATCCAGAGTCCAAAGGTAAAAGAATCCATTTACTGCCCTGGAAATTCAAAGTGAAGGTGACAAACATTTCTACATTGTCTATGTCACCGGGTTAATAGGTGTGTGACTGTCAGTCAATATATCAGGTCTCAATAGCTCAGTGGTTAGAGCGCTAACCATGGTACGCCAGAGGCCCTGGGTTCGAGTCCCTGTTCAGACTTGACTTTTCACCACCTGTTACTTCTACAAGAGACATTGCATTGATGAATTAAAAAATATACACTGGTATAAATCAGTCCTACATGTAGTTTAACTTCACATTTTGATACTTTAAGTATACCAGGAATCCTGTTTTCAGCTGCAGAAGCCTGCTAAAAAGATGAAAAAAGAACAAAAAGTCAAGGTGCAGTTTGGTTGGATGGTCTACGCCAATCAAAAATTCACACAAGTAAGGACACAAAAGGGGGGAGGGACCAGATTGGTGGAAATGTCTTTGAGTGCTACATACAAGGACATACTAGAACAAGCAAAGAGCAGTTTTTTCCCAAATGGTATGAAAATATGTTATAATACCATAAGTGCAGTATTGATTTACAAACCTGAACCTTTCTTTATACTTTTTGGGTGATTAGATTTGATGAATTTTAGTAAATATTATATTGCTATTTTAGGCAGCAATGTGAAAGGATGTGCAAGTGATTTTGAACATTGCTTAGGAGACTTCCAAGGACAGAGCATCCCACAGCAGGGTTTTACCCTAGCTTTTTACATTGATACCATGAAACAGTGCAACATGACCATTAAACCCAGAATTTATCTTTTGTCCAAGCCTATAGATAATGAGGTAAATTTTAGTTAGCTTTCTTTTTTTTTAAACAGTGTACAAGCTATACAGTTGAAATTAAGTATCTCAAAATAGTAATGAAAATTGGTCAAAATCATAATCTATTATTGGTAATGATAGGATACACACAAAATAAATTCATTAATGATCCACCACAATTTTTACATCTTTAAGAATAATTAAATGCAGACCAATTCAATCCTGTGATTTGCGGCTCCCTTACATGTGTTATTGGCTAAAACACTCAGGTGCATGTGACTGATAATTAAATCATTATTTTTATACCCCCTGAAAACAAAGTTTTGAGGCTATAACTTGTTTTAAAATAATTTTTATATTCGAATTAAGCTTATACCAGGTACACAGATTAATTATTATGACCCAAGGATGTGTCATTGCCTTTATTCAAAGTCATACCAGCAAGTTTAAGGTCACTGGCCAAAAAAATAGTATAGAATTTTTGTCTGGGTCCTAATTTTGTAATGAAGAATCACTGGGAGCTCAAACTTGGAACAGAGATTGTCATGATTTTGACCAAGGTCATTCAGGCAAGCTGAAGGTCACTGGTTATAAAAAGTGAAAATTCCTTACAGGTTACTGTAATAGTTTTCTAATGGAGAAACAATGCATGTCGGTATTTCACTGAAAGATTACTAATGACCAGGGGATGTGTCATTTTTCTTAACCAAGATCTTTTATGCAAGTTTAAGGTCACATTACAAATTTTAAACTGGAACTTTAGAAAAAATTGCTGAGGCAGGTATTATTATGAGAGCTTGCTCACAACACCTCTAGTAATATATGACATAGCATAAATGATAGTGCTTTTTTAAAGGAGACTCCATACACTCTGACTACTTTTTTGACCATTCATCACTGTACTTTAGTGCTCATGAGCTATTAATTTTTTATGCCTCCATCCTTCTGATACAATATCCCTCCATCTATCCTTCCCTTTTACACTAACACTTTTAGTTTAGTTTCAAAGAAACTTATCAGATAGTTTTATCAAACTTAATATTCTGAAACATACTGAAAAGATATTTTCAAGTAAAATCATTTTTTCACCTTTACATTTCATTTGACCTTGACCTTAATTTTCTCAAAGTTGTGTTTAATTCCATTAAAAAAAAACTTTTCCAATTATTATTTTATGTCAGCTTATGCTGCCTTTGATACATTAATTGGTGAAAATTTATCAACAGTGTTCATTTATTTCCCTTGACCTTCCCAATATGATATTTGACTTTTCTATTTATTTCTATCAAACTTCATACACTAATACAAATTTTCATGTTAATTACCACAACCCTGGGCATGCATGTCCTATGAACATATTTCTAGTTTATATCACATCCTCCAATTGACAAAGTAGTTGGTTACTATGCAGAATTTAAGATACAAACTAATGTATAGTGTATTTTTGCAGATTGTGTCTTTGAGGGCACCCTGACATATAATTTGTTTACTGATCATGTCTCTTTCAGACAATTTATAATCAATATAGACTGCAGCATTTGTATAATTTCTAAAATTTTGAAAACAAATATGTTGCATAGTATACTTGTACATTAATTAACCTGCCACGATGATGAATTTTTATAATACAATTTTACTTCATTCCTATTGATTTATATATACCTACCAGGTTATAAAGCCTCCTTATAAGATATTCTGCATTGGCATTTATAGAAGAATTAAGAGCAGGACCATTTTCAAATCAAAACATATGACTTGATGCACTGATACATTTTTTTAGAATTACTTATAAACTTTGGCTTGACTAATGGCAATGCATTTGTATATAGCTTTACAGTCGATGTTGTATGCATTGCTCATTGTTTATTTGATTTAAACAGGATGAAGAGTCAAATCTTGATATCTTAGTGCAACCTGATTTACATGTAAGTATTATATATTACTGTAGCTATGCACATGCATTAATTATTTTTGTAACAAATTGTAATAGCTTGATCATTTTAAGTTTAATTTTTACTAATCGAGGTAGACAATATAATTCATTTGTGAAACATAATAACTTGATCTGTCCAATAGATTAATTGAAATATACTGTAAACGTATTTATGTTTGGTGTGTACGATATTTGGTGGAAAATAATTTTTAAAAAAGTTGGCTTGGATTGGAATTAATGTATTCCCGAATGTGACTATTATTATACATATATGCATGTCATTTAGCGATGTACTTGATTTAGCGGAAGCCGCATTTCGCCAAAAACGCTAAATAGAATACACAGCCAAATGTAATACGTTTACAGTAATACACTATTGTCTGTCCCAATTGAGTTATTGCTTCCATCACTTTTTGATGATATTAATAAAATTCACATACTTTTGAAAGAAATACAGTTGAAATCGATAAAAGGGAAAATATCCAAGATATCTTCATTGACACATTATATCATTTTTCACTCATAAAAGTTCACAGGAACGAAAACTAATTTCTTACGGAGATTTATAATTGGAAATGTTTAAATCTTTTCACCATTCGGAAGCTGGCGGAATACCTCGCACAATTTTTCAGCGTTATCATCAGGGCTATTTTATGGCTGATGCAATGCAAATCTCCATATATAGACTTTCTATTTTGGGTTGTGTATTGAAGCCTAAAGCGGTAGAGGGGGCGTTTCAAAACAGATAATATGGACATTTTTCATATTAGTGGATGAATGTAGTTTGAGCACAAAGGTATTTATGATTATCAAAATATCAAGAGAAAAGTGGTGGAAGCAAAAACTTGGGACAGCTAGTGTATTAGGAGGAAATTGTTTTGTCAGAATAGACTTGATGATGGACTGTAAATAAGCTAATGCAAAGAACATATAAAATAACTCAAAAAATGAAATTTAGAGTTGGAATTCATGGCAGAACCTGGAATAACTGTACTTTGTTTTGTGTAAGAATTTAACAAGTCCAGTTAGTTATATGAATAATCAGCTAAGCTTAATTGGATCAGTGTTATGGTATAAAATTCCATTTAGTTTATAGGTAATGGGATCTCTTCAAAATATTGATGTACTTTTGTATGATAGGAACAGGAGGAGGGAAACGCTAGCAGCAGTTCATGGGATTTGCCAGATATATTAAGTGTAGATGACATGCCACTTAATGACGTAGACTCTTCTTTGGATGCTCAACAAGCAGAGGTTCAACCTATGGTAGAACAACAGCATACACTTCATGAAGTATAGACACTTCCTTAGACACTCGACAACCAGAGGTTCAACCAGAACTTGCAGAGGGAATGCCATCACCAATAGTAAGGAAAAATAAAGTTAATTGAATATTTTCATTATTTTGTACATGTACTGCTAAAATCTACATGAAAGAAGTGTATGCAATATGTGCATTTCAGAGTTTTCCAAATCCTTACTAAATAACAATTGCATTGAAATTTTGAATACACTAATATACTAAGATAGAGTTGGTGCAATTAACTTAATTAATTAGCATCAAATCTGCCACAAAACTAGTACTTTTTGCATTTTAAAGCATTTTGTCTGGAAAGAAATGTACCTGTAGAATTAAAAAAAAATCCTTAAAATATTTGCTTTCTGATTTTATTTTTTGATTTATGATAAATATTCAGAAACTCGGCTGTTCATTCCATTCAATATTTACAATTTCCCATTTTGGGGAGTACTTAATAACTTTAAAAATTTTTTAAAAAGATTAACATTTGTAACTAATTGATATAATTTAATTTATGTACATAATTATGAATATTAAATAATATATTAATGAAAAAATATTTATTTTGAACACAATTTTTTCTCTTTAACTATGCTTAATCTAATATGCTGTGATGTCTTTTACGAAAAAAATGTTAAAAATGAACTTTTTTGCAATATGCATAGAGTTGTGAGAAAATGCACCAAATCTAGCATATATGTATTTCAGAAAGCAAATTTGTGTTCTGTTTGTTACACAGGTTCTGAGAATGCCACAGATACCAACATGCAACATCTGCACTGACAGATTTAGTGATACCTTCTTTGTGCCTTGTGGTCATATTGCATGTGCTGTCTGTACTGCAGAGTTGGAGGAGAGAGGCAGTCTCTGTCATATCTGCAGAGAAGTCTTCACATCGTCAGCAAAATTGTTTTATTAGAACATATTTGAGCAATTTTGCCTACGGTACACATTTATACACAGTATTCTTTAAATACATTGTCATTAACTAAAACAGTTTTTTGCAGAGTGGGAATTATGTTTTTGGAAACATTCGTTTTACTTTGATTTTTGAAGTTTTTCTTCCAACTTTTCCAATTCCAACTTACTGAAAGTTTTGTAATATGTTTTGTTTTACCAATAATTCTAATTAAGTTTATATAGTGGGCCCAGCTAGGGATAATGTGATTAAGAATGATTTTGGTTACAGTCTAGACAAGTATAATGACCCATATAGGCCATGTGTGGTTTTAGTATGTTAAATTTTATGTGTCAAGAATTTTATATAGTCACAGTCATGTTTAGTTTTAGTATCACAAATTGTGTTTTTGTAACTGTTTTTGTTTAATAAATTGCATTATTATTTGAGAGTTGTGTATACTTGATCAGGTTATCTTGTTCAAAGCATATATATTTATTACCAATGATATCTTATCACCGTATTTATAAAGTCATCAAACTTCTTACATCACCAGAGCCACTTGGATGGCCTAGTGCAATTAGTCCCGTCCTTTATCATGCAGTTTGTATATTGTATTCACAACTTTGACTTCTTGCATTTGTGGGGGAAGAGGGACTATGATAGGGGCATGAATGAGGCAAATATTCAGGTCTTGGGAACAATGTAGTCTAATACTTAGAATGTCTTTATCATATGTCAGAAATGTTCTCTCAACTTCTTTTCATATTTATAGAAACTAAATACAGGGAATAAAACATTGTGTATCATGGTCCTAGGACCAATAGCTATAATAGTTCATGCATGCATGTTCTGGTCTTGGAGGAAGAGGGGCTCCTTTTTGTTCAATATTCATGAAAACTTGATGCACATATCAATCTTTATGAAATAGTGATTGCATATTTAGAAATGGTTTGGTGTCTACCAACATTTTAGATTTTATGTAGGCTTTTGTTTCTAGAGTTTTTTGGGGTGAGGGACTGTGTGCAAGAATGATTCGGAACATTTAACTGAAATTTTAGAATTTGGGGAGCATAGAGGGTTTATTTAAACAATAAAATACTTTCTCTGGTGATTCGTGCGGGATATAAAAGTGGCGACATTGCAAAAAAATACATAACACGCTAACGATGGTTATGTAATTTTTTTCTGCAATGATTGCTACCTTCATAACCCGCATGAATCATCAAAAAAGCATTTTATTGTTTATATTTACATCTTTCATTTAACAAATTAATAAATTGATTGGAGTAAGTAAGTAAAATTAATTTAATCACTGTAAACGTACATCAGTAAAAAAAACAGCGAAATCTTCTTTGATGATTCATGCGGATTATGAAGGTAGCGATCATTGCAGATTTTTTTTCTGCTGCAATGTCACTTCCTTCATATCCCACATGAATAACCAACGAAAGCATTTTATTATTCAAATGAACTGCTTCCTTACATGGGTTTTGACCTTAAAATTACTCCCCTTTAAGCTCACCTAAGCTGAATGCCCCAGAGACTTTTTGCTGAGTAAGGATATATGCAACCTACTCTGTTCACCTCTAAAGAAATACCGGGTACCGGCCAAACTTGCCACAAAGCAGCCTTGGTTAAAGACGATTCATATTTTCTTTCAAGGGAAGATAATATATGACATTTTTTTAAAATTTTATCCACTGAGCCAGAGAAGTTAATTCTTAATTTAAATTTTTATTTATAGTGCAGACTCAAATTCATTAAAAACATGACCCCTGCTAGCAGAGTAGGGCCACATTTTACAGAGGAAAAATAAAAGCAAACTTTGTGAAAGAAATTTTGTTCAAATTATGCATTTTTTGCAAAACCTGTCACTCAAACGAGCCTTGTTAACAAAAGTCTTTAATTGTACCAAACTTTAGTTCTCAAGCATTTACAAACTTGAAATAATTTGTAGGGATATACCTGTTCCCCTACTCACACAGCACTCAAGTAAACTTAAAAAAAACCATGTATAGTGTACAGCTTCAAACGCTTTTTATGAACTGTGTAATTTGCACAAAGAGTTCTGTGGCTTCCTCCACAGTGTTGGGTGGATAATGTAAACCATTTTGATCTGTAATATTTCTGCCAATAATTTCAAACTCCATTGACACACCACTAGCAGGGGGGTAAGAAGAGTGTTCTTGTTCTACGACATCAAGATTGTCTGGCAATGGCATTTTAAAGTCTCTTGTCTGATAAATTTCAGGCTGAAAATATAGTACATCCGGTTTTCCAGACGGACACTCAGTGTTGCGGCTTCTACGAATCGTGTGTTCGTTCCAGTGTTGAAGGACTCTATTTAAATCTCTGGTTATAACTGGTAGAAAGCAGTAACGAACACATTCTATCTGAGCTAAGTCAGATGTGTCGAGTAAGTCAAGATGGACCATGTCTTTGAAGTAATTTATCCAGAAATTTCCGCACATTTCTCGCAAACATCGCCAAAATCGTTCTATTCTTGTGTTTCTGCAAGAGGATCCATATCTGAAGCTTGATAAACCTTGTAAAGGATCTAGGTGATTCCAGCGTAAAGCATACTGCAAATCTCTAATGATACAATTTTCAGTTCCTCTATCTGCATAAATTACTACAGGTATGCCACTTATTTCTTTCACATAATCCAAATAAAATCTTGATACATATTCCGGATTTTTATTTGAGTTGCAAGCTCTGAGCCAAAGAAGACGTCTTGAAAAACCATCCACACATCCATGAATGCAGATACCAAATGGCTTTAACTTATCCCATCCATCTAGATGAACGGCAAAATTTGGTCCCAGGTTAATGTATCTTCGTCGCTGAAGGCGTCTTGCTCTCCTTCTGAGAACCCCCTCTGCATCTAAGACTGATAAATTAAGGCGGACTAATTCACAAGGTGCAACAAGTCCGTGGTTTGTTAGTAATCGTCGCCTCATTCCCCTGTAACCTGTGTCGCCGCCAGAAGTTGAAAGTTCTTGCATGATTGCTGTTACAATGTCTTCCAAAGGCGATTGGTTACTTCGTCTCATTAAATTCATTCCTCTCAAAATTCTATGAACTTGTCGTTCACTAAGGGCAATGTTATGTTGACTGGCTAGAAATCCAATAATTTCTGGAATAGTGTATCCAGAATGGTAATAGACTGCAATTATTTCATTCCTTGTCAAAGGCAAACCGTCTACGACTAGATCTCTAATTGCTGGTGTATAGTTGTGTCCGTTCATATTGTCAACTCTGTAAATATGTATTTATCGGTTAGATGTACTTAATATATTACTGGCATTAAAGGACATACATGCATATATTTACTTTTTCAATGTCTTTGCCTGTGATAACACTACGCATCGATTATTTATACTATACAGACCAATAAATTCAAATGACGTACATAATTGGGGCGCAAGAGGGCTTTGCCAATTTATGTTCAAATATTTAGTCGTACAACTGCTGAAAATTATATAAATATAAGTAATAATGAATCATTCTTTGAATAATATGAGGTGATGATATCGGTCAGGGCGTGATCAAATCCATTAAGCCCGAAGGGCCAAAATTATCACCTCATAATACTCAAAGAATGATTCCTTATTCCTTAAATATTTGTAACACTTATACTAGTTTGTATCACAGTGTAGATTGAATACCCCAACATAGTAAATAAATGAAGACATATATGTTTTAGGTTATATAGATTGCTATTAATAATATATTTCAATATTATTTTATCATAAATCTTAATTTCAGTTGATCAAAGCGAATAAATTTGATGTCCTTGGGTTTTTTTTTTTTAAAGATTACGTCATCTGCAGCCCTAGCACAATCTAAAAGGCAACCAAATCTGGCAGTGCTCATAAAATAGGTGCTATGTAAGAGGATCATCATACTTAAAGACCCTGAGCACCATACATATTAACATTTAAATGACTATTAAGTAATTGCATCTATGGGATAAACTATTCTCAAATGGACAGACGAATAAGCAACAAACTTATGAACATTTACAAACTTTGATGAACAGGTTAATTTACCTAACCAACAGTCATTTTGACAGAGCAAATATTAATAATAATAAGTAATGATTTAATAAATAAGTAAAAATCTTCGATTTAATTACCTTGAGACGATCTGTATGAATAAAGCTTCCCCTTTGAAATGACGAATTTCTATATCAACTTTAAAAGTTGTATGTTGACATAAATAAGTCGCATGTTACCATAATTAACTCGCATGTTTACATAAATATCTTGCATGTTGACATAAATAAGTCGCATGTTAACATAATTAACTCGCATGTTCACATAAATAAGTCGCATGTCTACATAATTAACTCGCATGTTTACATAAATATATTGCATGTTGACATAAATAAGTCGCATGTTAACATTATTAACTCGCATGTTGACATAAATAAGTCGCATGTTGACATAAATAAGTCGCATGTTAACATAATTAACTCGCATGTTCACATAAATAAGTCGCATGTCTACATAATTAACTCGCATGTTCACATAAATATCTTGCATGTTGACATAAATAAGTCGCATGTTAACATAATTAACTCGCATGTTTACATAAATATCTTGCATGTTGAGATAAATAAGTCGCATGTCTACATAATTAACTCGCATGTTCACATAATTTATCTTGCATGTCTACATAATTATCTCGCATGTCAACATAAATAAGTCGCATGTTGTCATAATTATGTTGCATCTTGCATCTATGATGTCAGATGCGGGCGTAAGGAAGTGATTTTACCCATAATAAAATAAGATTCTCTTCTAAGATTTGTAACTTGCATGTCAACATAATTATCATGCATGTCAACATAATTATCATGCATGTTGACATAATTATCTTGCATGTTGACATAATTTATCTTGCATGTAGGGGGCAGAAATATGCCACCATA
>WFKH01010931.1:48781052-48794024 GCA_016163765.1 Magallana hongkongensis
ACAAATGTAATTGGATTCCAAGTCAAATTTGTAATTGGTTAGGTCTGCATTGGAATACAGAGAGAGGTCAAGTTCACATCAGCAACGACAGAATTCGTCGTTTAAATTTTAATTTAGATACTATACATGGTGAGGTACAGATAAATGTATTGTATTTTCGTGCAAAATTTTTGGCTAAAATTGTTGGTCAAATTATTTCCATGAAAGTTGTCTTTGATGATATTGTTAGAATGAAAACAAGATTTTTGTATTACTTCATATCAAGCAAGGCTAGCTGGGAAGCTCAGGTAAAAATAACAGCAGACGCTTTGAGAGAAATTGAATTTTGGCGAAAAAGTGTTTCAATTTTGAATGGAAACGGTTGTTCCATTGATTTTGTAAGTGCATCAGATGTATGCAGCTTATTCTTATATTGTGACGCCTCAGATGTAGGCTTTGGTGGTTATTTTGAATGTATCAATGATAACAATGAAAATGTTTTTATGGGGAGTGTAGTAGGAAATTGGACAGCAGAAGAAGCGATGCAGAGCTCAACATGGAGAGAATTAGAAACTGTTAACAAGGTCATGAAAAGTAAAGTCAGTATCATAAGAAATTCAAATTTAAATGTTATATCAGACAGTAAAACCGTTGCAAAAATCATGCAAGTTGGGAGCAAAAAGCCATATTTACAAATCATTGCAAGCCAAATATTTGAAACTTGCACTGAAAACAGCACTCAAGTAAGTAATGTATGGAAGCCCAGAAATGAAAACAAAAGAGCAGATTTCTTAAGTCGTGTAACTGACATGGACGATTGGTTAGTACATGATGATGTGTTTATCAGTTACCAAAACCTATGGGGTATTCATACTGTTGATAGGTTTGCCACACATTACAATAAAAAGTGTGAAAGGTTCAATTCTAAATAATGGTGTCCTGGTACAGAGGCAGTCGATGCATTTACTCAGGTTTGGGTAAGTGAAAATAACTGGTTAGTTCCTCCGCCCAGTTATATACCAAGAGTTATTCACAACATGATAGCAGAGAAAGCTACAGGTACATTGATTATTCCGGAATGGAAGTCATCCTCATATTGGCCTTTGATATTTGAGGGAAACTGTTATGAAAATTTAGTAAAATTTTGTAATTATTTACCTGACAAAAAATCGATAACGCATGGCAAGAGTAACAAATCAGTTTTTGCAAAATTTCCACTGAAGTTTAAGATGTTGGTATTGAGAATATAGTTTTAGAAATAAATACATGTTTATAAATCTTTTATGATACATGTATTTTATCTTGGTGATGACTAATTTTTTCCAGGACTAGGAGTACAGTCACATATAAACAGAGCAATTACCGATAGCGGAGTTTCAAATTGGGGGCTTTCAGCGAGCACATGTGTAGGTACCTTTTATCATCAAAGAGTGACAGTACCAAGAAGACCTACAAACATGGTTTTCAACGATGGAAAAAATTAATAAATGACCACGAACACAGTGAGATTCAAGCACAGCTAATACATGTTGCTTTATATATTACTTATTTGTTAGATTCTGGTGCTTCGTATTCTACAGTAAACACTGCAATTTATTCAATTACATGGATGCATGAAATCAGTGGTTATCCAGATCCCACAGAGAATTCCTTTGTGAAATCACTACAAGAGTCGGCTAAACGATTAACGGGTGACCAGTGCGCAGAAAGGATCCCGTCGACCGTTAAATGCTACAGACCCTGTGCGATTTGCATACAAATACTACAGATGTTCTTATGCTTAGAAATTTAGCTATGATTTTGATACATTTTGCTGGTTTTTTGAGATTTGACGAACTAAGTTCTTTGAAATGTAAAGATGTCATCGATGAACAAAATTATTTACAAATTTTTATTGAAAAATGCAAAAATGATCAGTACAGTGATGGAAACGAAGTACTCATAGCAAAAGGTTTTACTAGTGCTTGCCCATATGACATGCTTTTACAATATACAAAGGAGGCGGGAATTGATAATTTTTTATGTGTTCTGATCATTTTATTTTTAAGCCCGCTTTAAGAAGCAATGGTATTTCCAAATTTGTGACAAAAAATAAAAAGCTTAGTTATACTGCAGCAAAGCAAAATATTGTTCATCTGTAGCTTCGGTTTTAAATATTGGTCTTCACTCCTATATATTTATTCTTGACATTGATGGTAACCTAACAACAAAACTTTATGATAAACGTGATGACTTCAATTTTTATATAGTCAACTTTCCTTACTTATGTAGCAATATACCTTAATTACCTGCGTATGGTGTTTTTGTCTCTCAGTTAATTCGATAAGCAATTGCAAGGTCATGTTCTTCGAATGAACAGTTTCTAAAGCGAGGCAAGCTACTGACAAACAAGTTGATAAAACAGGACTATCAACAGTCTCGGTTGAAGTCATCTTTTCGTAAGTTATATGGTCGATACAACGACGTACCTTGTCAGCAAATACAATCTTCCACTGGGTCGCATGCTGACTGACGTTTTTCATACTAATTATTAGACCATAATTAATCACCTAATTATGTACGGACTTTTCCGTTTTTCCCGATTACGACAAAGAGCACAGGGCGGGTGTGACCGGTCAGCAGAGGATGTTCACTCCTCCATGGCACCTGATCCTACCTCTATTTTTTAAGAGGTCCGTGTTCGCTTTGCTCCTGTTTTGTATTTTTCCTTTGGACTTTTGAATTTGAACATTGTTCGTTATCACCACTTGTCATTCTTTAGATTTACATGTTTACATTTTTTAACAGTCGGACGAAAAAATGAAACATTTCAAAGATTATTTTTCGAATTTACATATTAACCCTGCAAAGTTATATATTTACTATTTATTTATAGTGCAATGTTCGCCTATAATTGCTGTTTTGTGTAATATCTATATTTCAAATACTAGTATCATGTTTTTAAATAAGAATATTGGTATACGTGGTTACATGATAAACTCTTTAATGCAGTAAAACAGATTTTTTAAAAATATTTTTTGGAAAGGTGTACAAATATAACTAATAAGTAAAATTTGCAATACGTCATATTGTTTAATATTGATTTTACACTTACCCAGTAAATTAAAATTTTAAAATTTTTCATTTTAAGTTTTCTGGATATATGTAAATACATGTACAAATTTACAATATGATACATTGTGATTTTTGTTCCTGCACACACTCGGTATGTTTAAAATGTGATTATCTAAATTTTTACCAACTCAGTAAATAACAAATTTACGATACGCTAACAGTGTTCTTTATGTATAAGTTTTCTTTAAAAAAAAAACCCCAGCAACCATCTTTTTGTTTTTATATTCACTTCCCCTAACATTTTGAATATTAGTATTTCGGAAATGTTAGAGATTTGAGACATGTTGTGCATGTACATTTTCATGCATACTCTTTTTCAGTGTTTTATTTTGCGGTCAACAAAGTGCTATTAGGACAACTAAATATGATGAACATGATTGAAACATTTTTTTCCTAGGCATAAACCATTCTGCTTAATGGAATATATAGCAAGTTAGCAACCTAATTTTTGTACAGGATGACAATGATGTAATTGTGTTTCTATGATTTCTGAATAGCATGGATCACAAAAACTTGGCAGAAGTTTTAATTATATTTTAATGAAATGGTAAATTGCATTTTTTTAAAAATAAAACAAATCGTAAATGAAAATGAAGTAGAGGATCGTGCGATAGGGTCAGAGTACATGTAGGTGTTGGACCTTCCTATAACAGGCACCTACATTGTTAATGCAGATGGTATATATATTTTTTATAATGAGAAATATATAGAACAATAGGTGCATGATTGTGTTTCTAATCTACACGTAGTTAATGAAATTGAAAACTAAAAAATAATAGAGATCAATTATATTCTTTTTAAAAAGAACTATGCATATGCAGAAAGTTAGCCGGTGCTTCAAAAATAGTTTATCTGGCAAGTTAAGAAAATTTATTGTTAAGTCGAATAAATTAAATGAAAACTGTTGACGACTTGTCAGATAAAAATATGAGAACTGTTCATTTATTATTTGTCAGGAAAATATCCTGACTTCTCAGAATTAAGCACGGGCACCAGACGTTATATATTTTAAGGTAGTGGGTATATATATTTTTCATTATGAGAAAAATATTCAATGTCAGGTGCCCGTGGATTTATGCTATATCGATTTCCCTTATAAGTAACGTTAACGGTCAGTCTTTGTTGGAGATATTTATCAAAGATCATGATATGTTAACATAACTTAAGGGACAATCATTATATCCCGATAACGGAAAAAGTGGGGGGTTGATATCAGTTTTTGAAATTTTAAATAGTGACATTAATTTGTATTCTGTTCTAGTACACTTGAAAACAAATAATCTATTTTCTTTAAGCTACAAAAATTCTGACAGTACAGACTAATAATTAATCTGTCCTTGGTGACCTTTACATTCTGTCCCAAGAGGGAATGAAAAATCAATTCTATGACCAAAAAAATTGCTAGCCCGACTCGCCCGTCCCATTTTGAAGCAAAATATCTTCTTAGCTTAATTTAAATGGTATACTAAATAGATACATGTACCAATTTTTCAGTCTTAATATTAGATGATTGTTATCGAAAAAAATTCACCCTAAAATATATCAGCAAGTATATATGAACATGTACATTTAAACCGTGTAGAGCAAGTTCCAGTTCAGTTCAAAGACAGTTCAAAACAGTTGGAGTCAATTTTCAACAGGGTCAGTTTTCAACGTGTCGAGGTAATCAGTGTTTAGAAAAATCTTTTTCAAGCTGTTGAAAAATGACCCCAGTTACTAATTTCACGACTTTTGGTCTCAATTTTCAACGTTGAAAAATGACCCCCGGGTCAATTTTCAACCCGGGTCAATATTCTTCGTTACACCGGCTAAAACTTTTTCTGCAAAATCTTACTATATATAAGAAAAACATCAAATTCAATACTAGGGATGGAATCATTATTAATATCCTAACAACTTTGCTTCAATAATGCATTAGAATTTTTTCTTCCTTTACAAGTTATTGACAAAAAAATTCCCTAAAAATAAGGACCAGCCCCTTTTTCTTTATTCCGAATGAAAGGTCTTGGTAAGATCCACAACTTTTAAAATACATCTTATAACAAATTATTATGAGGTGGAAAAATAAAAAGGAGAATACGTGAAAATTTTAGCATTTTTTTTTTAGAATATATATTTGAAACCTATATTTATACCCCCCGCAAACGAAGTTTGGGGGGGGGGTATATAGGAATAACCTTGTCTGTCCGTCCGTCTGTCCGTCCGTCCGTCCGTCTGTCTGTGCAAATTCGTGTCCGGTCTATATCTCTCTTATGGAGAAACATTCGAAGTTCCTACTTCATACAAAGATTACTTATGACCTGAGGATGTGTCATAACCTTGACCCAAGGTCATTCGGGCAAGGTCAAGGTCACTGGCAGAAAAAGTGCAAAATTCTTGTCCAGTCCATATCTTTTGAATGGATAAACATTCGGGTGTCATTTTTCCAACGTGGAATATTGACCCGGGGGTCATTTTTCAACGTTGAAAATTGAGACCAAAAGTCGTGAAATTAATAACTGGGGTCATTTTTCAACAGCTTGAAAAAGATTTTTCTAGTGTTAAATGTTCGCTTCTGGAAGTTCTTACTTCACACAAGGATTGTTTATGAACTTAGGGTGTGTCATGACCTTGAGCCAAGGTCATTTGGGCAAGGTCAAGGTCACTGACAGAAAAGTGCAAAATATGTGTCCGGTTCATATCTTTTGTATGGATAAACACATTGGAAGTTCTTACTTTACACAAAGATCGCTTATGACCTGATGGTGTGTAATGACCTTGACCCAAGGTCATTTGGACAAGGTCAAGGTCACTGACAGAAAAAGTGCAAAATTCGTGTTTGGTCCATATCTTTTTTATGGATAAGCATTTGAAGTTCTTACTTCACACAAAGATTGCTTATGATCTGAGGGTGCGTCATGACCTTGACCCAAGGTCATTTGGGCAAGTTTAAGGTCATTGTTTATAAAAATGTTTAATTGCTGTCTGTGTCATGTTTTGTATTAATAGAAATGATTGGAAAGTAAAATTTGACACAAAGCTTGCTTGTATCAGGTCACATGGTGTCTTCCCACTTAGCCAAAATTCTGAAATTTACACAGAAGACTGGTTTTTGCTAGGTTGGAAAGGTGTACAGGTAAGGGGAGGGAGAGAACAAAAGAAATTAATTACAGGTGATCTATAGTTTGTTTTAGAATGACCACAAGTGCTTTAATAAAAGTACGATACTGCAAAGAGGGATTTATTTAATTATATGCATTATTATTTATTTATTTTAAACAGTTTTAATTGATTTAATAAAAGAGATTTTCAAGACATTACTTTAAAATATGTTATAAGTCATACAATGTACATGTAATTTTTGTTAAATCTCAATATCATTTAAAAATCATTTGTTTACTGAATTTTTTATTTAATTTTATGAATTTATTAACTTTTTCTTTTGAAATATTTTTTTTAATGACTAATGTCTTTAACCCGTTTTTGAACTTAATT
This sequence comes from Magallana hongkongensis, assembly GCA_016163765.1. Taxonomy (NCBI): domain Eukaryota; kingdom Metazoa; phylum Mollusca; class Bivalvia; order Ostreida; family Ostreidae; genus Magallana; species Magallana hongkongensis. Next base: position 48,787,620 of record WFKH01010931.1, read on the forward strand.
TAATTACGGTTCATCAATGTAGGATTGGAAACATATTTTATCAAATAGTTCCTCTCTTTAAATACATTGTATGACAAATACTTATGGTTGTTATGTACTCAAAAGAATATACACTGATATTACACAGCTATTTAAACCAAAGGGAATCATCTATCGGTAATTTAATGAGTTTTTTAACAAAAGAAAAATTTTGTTCTTTTAAAACTCCTAATGTTAAATTAAGTCCCATAGTCCCCAAGTAAAAGGTGTACATCTTTGATATCTAAATCAGTTCTAAACAGACAGTCAAATTTATTGTTCTTAGCATGTACATAGATTTTGCAGACAAAAAAGAAAAAAAAGAAATGGAAATCATCTTATTGTTACCACTACCATTTACTATAAAATCAAGATTGAGTAGACAATTGTGCCTTAATTTGATATGAATAAAATATGTAAAGCATTTACCATATAAAAAGTACATAAAAAGTACATGTAGAGATGTGGATTTGTTTAAAGTTATTACATTATTATTATTACATTATATTCATAGGTTTACGATAGAGTAGACTGCAGCTTCGAGCATATAACTGACTTACAATATACGTCTAATCTAGTAACTGGAATCACTAATTTATCTCTATTACCTGCATTATATTTTGTTAACATTTTTTTTTAAGAACTTACCGGTAATTGCATATAAATATTCTGGCACATCCCTAAAAATAATTTGACTTTTTATTTGCCAGATATTGAGCAGCCATCCCAAAGAAATGAACCATATTTTAGTGTGGGTCCCAAAAATGTATAAAGTAAAGAAAGGGTGTGTCCTATTTCTCGTTTTTTAAATTATTTTGTTACTCTTTATTTTTCCCAGTGATTTAAGTACAATTTTAAAAAAAAAAAAAATATTTTAATGCCGAACATAGGGGGAAATATATGCAAATGTAAATATGTCTTTGAATAAAAATGAATTCTTTTCACTTATTCATTCATATAATGTGTTATAATGAAATTGTACATGACAGGTAAAACCATGTAAGGCTAAAACAAACTATACACAGGTGACCCCTCAGGCGTGAAAATCACAATTTTGGCTAGGTGGGAATAAGAAATTCCGAATTTTGGCAAAGTGGGAATAAACCGTACAGGGACAGACAGGGGATGCACAAGTGGTGAAAGGAGAAACACAGGGGGAGACAATGGATGGCAGGGAATTCAATGCGGCCAGGGGGTTCATAGCAGTAGTAAATGATATAATATTGGCCAAAAAAAATTAGCATTTGATAACTAATTCGCTGAATTAGATTTTTGCCCAGACTTTCCCCTGGATTTCAGAGCAATTGTCAATCTTAAATGGTATCAGATACGAATATAATTAATGTTTTCAAAACATTCTTTATTTGTATCGTATAGTTTAGCACCAAAGCAGCAATTACAGAAAAATTGTCTTCTATTTCTTCGAGTTCGTTTGACGTTTCAATAGTCACTTGCTTAAAGTAGATTTATTATGAATTTTAATTTTAGTACATGTCTAAAGATAAAAAGAAATATTCATTATTTAACGGGGAAACTAATAATTGTTCGTGAAACTGTCGTGAGCAAAGAAAGGTGTCGGTACAATTGACTTGTAAGTGATTAACGACGCGGAAGTTAGTACTTCCATTCGCAAGGCGAATGCTCGTCTGTTGCACGTCAGGACTGGCAAAACCAGTAGCACACGCACGGTCACTGAACACACACGACCAGTTGTGACTGAGGGTTATAAAAGAATATATCCAAGAGCAACAATTTTTTGTAGGTATTTACATACTGCCACAGTAAACCTAAAGTCTAAATCGACTGAAAACTACAAATTTTTTTTTGCAGCCTACATTAAAATATCTTTTATGATTTCTTTCTTGAAATGACCAATCAATTAAATCGATAACAGTGGTTAATTTTCACGTAAACGATTATACCGTAATACCTTCTCAAAGTAGAGTAAATATCTGAAAAATTAATGGGTTATAAATTTGCTGAAACTAGTTGAATAAATTTAAAGTTAACCCGATCAGTATATTTTATAAAGATTAAGCCATACATAAAAAATCATCACCATAAGAGATCATTATTCAAGTTATTGATTAAATAATGAAAAGATAGAGCTTGGTTTGGCTCATAACATGCCACATTACTAAATAATTCATTATACAATCAAATCAAATTTTTGACATAAAAATATCATCGAGGAAAAAGTAAATTATACATGTGTGCAGTTTCCATATATATAATTAATACAGCCCTGCTCTAAAACCTTACCAAAGAGCTATTTTCAAAATTTTGGTAGAGGTTTACTAACTAAGCCTATAACAATGCACTAAAATTGCATCCAATCTGCAGAGTATGACATCAAATTATAGAGAACAAAAAACTTTTGACACAATTCTTAATTCCATTTTTTTTTTCTTTATCTTAACAACGTCTTAAAGAAGCATGTTACCCATAAAATCTTACACACTTTTATAATAAACCAACAATAAACAAAGAACATGCAGTGTTTGTTGAATTATTTACCGTTTTATTAACAGGAATATTTACCAAAAAGAATAATAAATTAACAAAAAAGTTAAGAGTTTTTTAAGCATTAAGTAAGATTTTGAAAAGTATGAGAAGGTATCATACAAGCTCTTCACACATACACGTAGTTTTATTAAGGATGTCTGCTACAAATGTATGTTATGGTTCCTGTAGTATGTCTACATCCCATTAGTTGTTGGTAGTGGATCAACCTTAGTTAAAATAAAAACATCACTTGCAAACAGAGGTGTAATGAATGAATTAATGAAGACAAGACAAATCTTTAGAATTTTTGGAACAGACAAGATCATTGACTCCAGTGGATGGATTCTACTGCTCTATAATCCTTTATTGAATTCATTCAGAGTTTAAAGTAGGAACAACAAGGCAGCAATATCCGTAAAGTTTCATAATATTCCCCCCCCCCCCCCCCCCCCCCCCCAAAAAAAACAAAAAAACCCCCCAAAACCTACCATTTAGGAAAAAGATAAAGCCTAGTAGATTTTACTAATTATTTGTTTTAATTTTACAGAAGACATGAATACGTGTAGTTTAACCAGAATGATAACATACTCATTTAAATAATAAAACATTTAGATGTATACAAACAACAAATTTGAAGACAAAGATGTATATTTACCTTATTGGGACAAATGGATCAACAGACAAGTTAAAGATTGCAATTTGATTGTTTTCATCTGCAGTTACAATGTATCTCTCTTTAATCGTTCACTCAAATATAACTTACCCTTTCTGCTTAACTCAAAATGAGTGACTTACAAAATCATACTTGGTATTTAAATATCTTTTACTGCGTTATTAACAAGTACATGTATCCAACATTGGAACTTAATAGAAACACCACCAAAACCTTCTTAGAACCCAAAAATTTGTGGATGGGAGGATGACAATCGGACATATTCTTGCGGGTTTCTTCTAACGGGTAACGTTATTTTCTATATTTATGACTAATTGGATCTCCCAACACCAGTATCTTTGATCTAAGGGTAATAAATTTCACAATTTTAGCAGAAGCCTAGTTAATTACCATAACCATGCACTCAGTTTGCCTGCTAAATGCCCAACAGTAGAGAAGAGGATTTGTTTTGGAAAAATATGCATATTTTTTTTAATAAATAACCAATAGAGCCACCGGAGCCAATGACCCAATGGTCATGAAGTTCACAGTTTCACTGGGTGAAAAATCCAGTTTCAGCAGAACTGAAACTATATGGAAACCTTGCTGAAACTTGAAGTTGAAGTTGAAGTTTCATGTATAGTTTCCGCAATGCGGAAACCATTTTATCGATTCAGCAAGTATCCGTTAGGTTTCAGTCAGCTGAAACTTTAGTCTAAGATTCATGATGGTTTCTGCAATGCCGAAACCAAAATTGAAATGTATTGAAAGTGGTGTAAATTATTATTGAAATATTAATCAGTTTCAGCACATTTCCGCTAGGTTTCAGTTTGCGGAAACTCTAAGTTAAGATTCCAAATGGTTTACGCATCGCTGAAACTATTACTAAAATTTATTTGAGTTTAATAGTGATATCAATTATTTTTAACAGGTTTAAGTTTAATTCTAGCCTAATGATCATGTATCCGTACATGCTTATATGTACAGAAGGTTTCAGCGTGACTGAAACTATGTAACTATCTTTAAATGTGCAAAATAAGACGATTAACAAATTTACTAAGTAATTAATTATATATGAAAAGAAAAACTGATGTCTCTCTTGTTTAATGATCAAATCATTAATCTTAGGTACTGGGGCACGTGTATACATGATTGTGCATACATTCTTTGTCAAGGTGACCTCCTCTTTGTGATTTTCCTGTATATTCTGTGTGGATTGCAGGGTTTTTCTGTCAGGAGTGAACAAAAGACTGTTACATAACATATACACAGTACTAAGCATAAGTTTATACCTGTAGCCCGGCAGGAATTTGTTTTTCAATTTGTGTGTATCTCAGTAAAATTAATTAATAATTAATAATTAATAAGTTAAAAAAAGACTCTAGTTGTATATCGCAAACATTTTATGATGAAGTATTTTACGTACACTCATTTAATTATTAGAGCTAGAAATATACCTATTTTGTAAGACATCTTCTTAAATCCTTTTATATCACTTTCATTAATAAATCAATGAACCTTGATGTACTTTGTAAGTAAACAAATTAAGGTAAATTAAGTCGTTGTAAATGCTACATTATTACATTAAATCATACCAAAAAATCGTACAACCTGAACTTTAGAGTTAATTCATTTTTTTAAAATTCCACACCAATACATGTACACAGGAAAAAAACATTTTATAAGTCTTCAGTTGATAATATTAAGTAAAAACCACTTGGGGTTTGAGTCTAATATAATAACTGTTTATTTACATGCATTTCAGACTTTACTATGTGTGAATGTATCATGATTCGTGCATTTCTATACTTTCTGTACTGTAAATATACATATTGTAAGTTACCTGTTTATGAAACATGTACATGTTTCTGTAATAAGATATATTAAGCATGAATTTTATTGAAGTTATACGTCATATTACAAAATCAGTTTAAATCCAGCACTAGTCATGCGGTGCAGGTGATTTCAATCCCGTTTTTATAATTTGATGATACATTCGTATACATATGGTGTAGAACGTATAAACCAAATAATTAAGTAACTATTAGCACAAAACAGTTCCTGTCTATATAAATAAATACTTTTTAAAAATATAACATGAAAAGTTATGTATTTAAAATACTCATTTTATTCATATGTAGGTGGGTAAGGGTCAAGTTCCAATTAAATTGTCAAAATCCATTTGCGTAATGGTTTGCAACATATTCAGTTATTGACAAAATATTTAAAAGTTTATATCAACCACAAATTGTGTAAAGTCACACATGTCTTACTTCCCGGCTTTGTTAACTGTTTAATGCTTTTGTATTTATAAGTATTTTTAACGCACTGTTCATCGTATGACCAAGCAGTGCACATCGCAATGTGTAACTGTAAAATAATAGTCATCAATTCATTGTAGTTGTAAATTGATCGAACGGGTGAAGCCTGTTAACCAGCCCACCCTTTAGACCCCCGTTAATTGGTCGGCATCTAATTATACTTGTGATTTCTGTGTGTTCAAGTGGAACCTGCTCTGTGCTGAACATAATATTTTCACACCTCTATATTTTGAATAAGACAATGACTGTTCTTAGAATCGCGGTGAAAATTGGACAAGTCAAGATTACCTTGTAAGTAAACTATATGGCTCAATCATATTAAGTTTGGCAAAATCATATGTAAATAAAATATACTAGTTATAAACAAAATCTGAAACATTATAAATATCAATTATACTGTATGTTTAAAAAAAAATGTGAGAGTCTTTGCCTGAAAAATATTTTTTCTTTAAAATTAGCCCTACAATTATTTAAACTTGAACATTTATTAAATATCATCAATAATTATAATTAATGACAGCTAAATAAGGTGATTTTTAATTGTCTGATAATTATATTTTAGGTCATTGATAGTTAACTCCCTTTGTATCAACAGAGTTAATTGCCTTTCATTTGAAAAAACCCACCGGGGGGGGGGGGGGGGCAAGCATCTATCCTCCAATTTTGGAGGATAAAATCTATCCCCCAAAAACGGAGGTTGCCTAGACTTGATAATAGTCATCTATTCATTGTAGTTGTAAATTGATCGAACGGTTGAAGCCTGTTAACCAGCCCACCGTCTAGACCCCCGTTTATTGATCGGCACCTAATTATACTTGACTCGAACCCCTACTCCGCTGGCCTAGAACATCCCACCGACGAATCGCTTAAAGTTACGATATGCGGGGTTCCCCTCTCAGTTGATGACTC
>WFKH01010931.1:48807083-48821541 GCA_016163765.1 Magallana hongkongensis
GGTCTTGATCTTTGTCCGTCGTCTGTGTTTTCTGTTTACATCTTTATATTCTTTACTACTCTAGCAGGCAAACTTAGTACAAGGTCATTATAAGCAAGGAAGCCCCTACCAGAATTATAAAATTCTAAAACCCCCTGGGTAATGGGTTCCTGGAGAGTCTATTGTTTAATATAGTGAGTATGTATTTATATTTTTCTTCTTACCTTGTACAGGGCATCCAACAAGCAATTTAAAGCATCATTAGGAAAAAACGAGGCATCTACCAAAACTACCAAAACTGTGAACTTCATGACCAATGGGTCTTTGACTCAGGTTTTGGGGGAGGCTCTATTGGTTATTCATTGAATATATGCATATTTTTTCCTAAAATTAATCCTCTTCTCTACTATTAGGCATTTAGCAGGCAAACTGAGTGCATGTTTATGGAAATTAACTAGGCTTTTGCTAAAATAGTGAAATTTATTACTCTTAGATCAAGGTAACTGGTGTTGGGGGATCCATTTGGTCATATTTATAGTAAATAACGTTACCCGTTGAAAGGACCCTGCAAGAATATGTCCGACTGTCATTCTCCCATCCACAAAATTTTGGGTTCTAAGATGGTTTTGGTGGTGGTTCTATTAAGTTCCAATTTTGGAGAGACTTAGGAACATTTATCACAAGAGCAATAAACCACTCTTTTAAAATAGGAAACTTTTCAGAAATAAATAAACTAGGTGTAATTACATGCATTCCCAAATCTGGAAAACCTAAACAATTTCTGAAAAATTGGCGTCCCATTACTTTACTAAATGTTATTTACAAACTAGCCTCAGGAAGCTTAGCTGACCGCATGAAAACTGTTCTAGATAAATTGATAAATAATGACCAGACTGGATTTTTGAAGGGAAGATTTATTGGGGAAAATATAAGACTTATATATGACCTTATGTATTATACAGAGCAAAATAATATACCAGGCCTTTTAATGTTAATTGATTTAGAAAAGGCTTTCGACACTATCTCATGGAGTTTTATCTCAAAAACACTAGACTTTTTAAATTTTGGACCCTCCTTTAAAAATTGGATAAAAACATTCTATAATGGAATAAAGGCTTGTGTGATTCAAAATGGTATAATTTCAGAATACTTTTATCCAGAAAGGGGCTGTAGACAAGGCGATCCAATATCCCCATATCTCTTTCTTCTCTGTGCTGAGATTTTAGGAATATTAATAAGAAATGAAAAAGACATCAAAGGTATACTTATAGATGGAGAAGAATACAAAATATCTCAATATGCAGACGACACATCAATTATAATGGATGGTACACCACAATCATATGATGGCATTCTTAGGGTTTTATACTTTTTCGCACAAGTATCTGGCCTAAAAATAAATTTTACAAAAACAAAAATGGTTTGGATTGGTAGCAAAAAATTTTCAAAGGATGTATTTCATCATTCACGATGGAAACTTAGTTGGAATAATTTAAATTTTGAGCTTCTAGGTATTAAATTTTCAGTTACACTAGATGAAATGGAACAATTAAATTATTTACCAAAATTATCTGAAATTAGAAAATTGATTAATCAATGGAAGTTACGAAAACTAACTCCAATTTGTCGAATTACGATAATCAAGACACTAATAATACCAAAATTAAATCATTTAATACTAGCATTACCCAACCCAAAAACTGAATACCCAAAAACCTTTGAAAATGATATTTTTCATTTCCTATGGGGCTGTAAAGTTCATAAAGTAAAGAAAAGTACAGTCATACAAGATTATAATCATGGGGGTCTCAAAATGGTTTATTATGCGAATTTTCTCACAGCTCTCAAAGCTACTTGGATGAGAAGACTTATAAGAACTGACACAAAATGGATAAAGCTTTTAGAATCAATTTTGAAAATCAGTATATCTGAAATATGGAGGAATGGTCCAGATTATTCATAAAATCTATGTAAAAATTTAGAAAATTCTTTTTGGAAAGAAATGTTCCTCAGCTGGGTAAAAATAAATGAGCAAACTCCACTTAGTAAACCCCAAATTATAAATGAAAATATATGGCACAATCCCAAAATTACAGTAGATAATAAATCAATATTTTTCAAAAGTTATGTTAATACAGGATTTATTTTTGTTAGTGATCTGCTTAATATAGATGGAACATTCATAAACTTTGATGAATTGAAACACATTAATCCAAAGACAAATTTTATAGAGTATGCAAGTTTAAGAACTGCAGTTACGACCAGACTGCTTACACAAGATATACACTTACCAAACTTGCAAAACACAATAAAATATGGACCAATTATTCCTAATCATATTCTATTGTTTATTAATACATGTAAAGGTTGTAAGCCCATGTACAACTTACTATTAGACAAAAAAAGAGAAATATGTACATCTATATTAAAATGGAGAGATAAGGGTTACAACTTTTCACAAACTTCTTGGAATAAAATTTTTGAACTACCATTTAAGTCTACACAGGAATCAAAACTACATTGGCTACAATATCAAATACTTCATAGGATTGTTTCTACAAATAAATATCTTTTTAATATAAAAAAAACCCCAGAGTCTGCTGTATGCACCTTTTGTAAAACAGATGAAGAAAGCATTAGTTATTTATTTTATGAATGTAATATAGTAAAAGAATTGTGGTGTGGTGTTGAAGAGTGGATTCTTACACAGTTTGAAATCTCAATTACATCTGATATTCAATCAGTTCTTTTTGGAAAATATAAAAATAAAGAAAGTTATAAATGTTTTAACCTGATAGTTCTTTTTGTGAAGCAACATATTTTTTCATGTAAATATAAAAGTAATCCAATACCTAATATACATGCTTTGAAAAAGGTCATAACAGAAATAATTTTAACTGAAAAATATTTGCTGTTGAAAAAATGTAAATATAAGGAATATGAAAGCCACTGGCAGAATATTTGCGAAAAATGGTAGTTATATTGACAAAGTCAAGCTTTGTTTTTGTTTTTTGTTTTTTTGTTGTTGTTTTTTTTTCCATACCTGTGTACCCTCATATCATTTCAGTTGTCCTCAACTAAGTATAGTATAGTCTATACATGTATAATAATCCACCTGCATTATACCTCTCTCTCTCTCTCTCTCTCTCTCTCTCTCTCTCTCAAAATCAGCTTCACTTCATATGATATATAATGAAACATATAAAATTGTTTAATTAAGTAGAAGTAGCTTAAAGATTATGTGATATGTTTCTGAAAATGCACCAATCACCTATTATGTCATATATGTACATATGTTGTGAAACGAAAAACTCAATAAAAAAAAAAAAAGAAAAAAAAAAGTTCCAATTTTGCATGCTTGTTAATAAGGTAGTAAAAGATATTCAAATACCAAATATGATTCTGTAATTCACCTATTTGAAGTAAAGCAGAAAGGGTAGGTTATATTTTAATGAACGAACAAAGAGGTATAACTGCAGTTGAAAACGTTCAAATTGCAAACTTTAACTTGCCTGTTAATCCATATGTCCCAATCAAGTATATTTACATCTTTATCTTCAGAGTTGTTTTTGTATACATTTAAACGTTTAATTCAAAATAGTGTGTATTTCATTCTGGTTAAACTACACGTATTCACGTCTTCTGTGAAATTGATACAAATAATTAATAAAATCTATTAGGCTTCAATATTTTCCTTAATGGCGTTTTTTTAAGAGGGGGTAAATCTAATGGAACTATACAGATATTGCCGAAAATGTAGTCAATGGCTAATATTTTACTGTATACAGTACTCTGTAAACAAACGAAAACTATCATACTCACAAAAACTACTGGTATCAAACTAATCTGAAAGTTTTATTAAAAACTGTGTGCCCAGTTTTTGCACGAAGTCCTACAACAATTTTCTCTATTAGGATGTGTTGGATTATTGTGTATATGCTTTTAGTTGAAGATATCATTCGTCTTCTTCTCACCCCGAAATGTATATGATCTTCTTCTCACTCTGAAAGTGTTTATGATTCAATCTTAGCACGCTTATAGGTCGAAGTGTTTGGGGAATCTTCTGCCTTTTCTCTACAATCTACTTCAATATCTAATTTTCTAATAATATCTAATATCTTCTCTAACTGTATTTTTACTTTGTTTCCACCTTTTTGTTAAAAAGAACGCATTTGTTTGTTTGATTTTCGGCTAACCTGAACCGAAGGTTCAAGTGACCTTTTCTTTCTCTTTTTTATTTTTTTATTTTTTTTTTACACATAAATCCACACATATGTATAAACATATTTTAGACATATTTCACACATTTTAAAATTCTACATACGGTAATATTTCATTGATTGAAATAAATTATCTTCATGGTGTGAAATATGCGTTATTTTTGCAAAAAAAAAATAAAATAATAATAATAACAACTAGAGCAAAGCTCGTTGCAAAGCAACGAGTGGGTCTTCCGTTAATGTCGAAAGAAAAGCTAGATGTACCTGTAAGAAGCAGAGCTCTAAAACCAATACCAGGAGTAATTAAAACAAAAAGATATAAAAAATCGAATAATTCCTGGTACGACTCAACAAAATCCGAATGACTTTAAGTACGAATTAACAAAAACTTTAACGATTTAAAGAACGACTTGACAAAAAAAATCCGAATGTGTTTAAGAACGCCTTAACAAATATCGAATCATTCTAGGTACGAGTTAATTTAACTTTGAACATAACACTATTTTCTTAACCAAGAATGCGGAATCAAAATTTCCTGAAAAATCAATTTTCAATTTTATTATTAAAAGACTATGTAGCCCTCCTGGCCCCTAATGTGAGGGGCCAGCCCCTTTTTCTTGATATCAAATGAAAGGTCTCGCAAATATAAACATATTTTGTTCAATAACTGTTCACGAATTGTTAACCGTTCTAGAGATATCTGAACAACTGGGTTTTAGGGGCCGACCGTTAAACTCATTAATGGGGCCGCCAACAAAATTTTTTTAGGTATCATATTGTTAAAAACATTATTTTGAGCAACTTTCCTTCTACAATGCTTTTCAAAATATTTCTCCCCTTATAGATATTAATGATCAGAGTTTTGGACTTCTGGCCCCTTGAAACCCCTAATTACGTAACATATGACTTAGGTATGGTACTGTTTAGATAAACAGCTGTACAAAGAATATTTTTGCTTCTATAATATATAACAAATTATTTTTCAGTAAAAAGTTATTATCAATAGACTTAAGAGCCCTCTTGGCCCCTAATTAAAGGGGCCAGCCCTTTTTTCTTGATATCAAATGAAAGATCTTGCAAATATAAACATATTTTGTTCAACAAGTGTTCAGGAATTGTTTACCGTTCTAGAGATATCTGAACTAATGTGTTTTAGGGGCCGACCCTTAAACTCCTTACTGGGGCCACCAACAAATTTTTCTAAGTAGCATATTGTTGAGAACATTATTGTAAGCATTTTTTGTTCTAAAATGCTTTTCGAAATATTTCTCCTTTTCTAGATATTAATGATCAAATTTTTGGATTTCTGGCCCCTTGAAACCCCTTATTACGTAACATATGACTTAGGTTTGTACTGTAGAGATAAACAGCTGTACAGTGAACATTTTTGCTTCTATAATTGATAACAAATTATTGTTCAGTAAAGAGTTATTGCAAAAAGACTTTAGAGCCCTTTTGGCCCCTAATTTGAGGGGCCAGTCCCTTTTTCTTGATATCAAATGAAAGCCCGTGCAAGTTAAAACAACTTTTGCATTACATGTTTTAACAAAATATTTATACATCAAAAGATATTACAGAAAATGATCGAAAATTTCGTGAAAAAATTTGGTGCTAATTTTCAGGTTCAGGCGAGCTTCGAGGCCTTGCGCAATTTTCATAATTGGAAGCATGGGGGTACACCTACAGACATTTATCCACAATTCCCTGAAAACTTCAAGCTTCTATTTTGATTAGTTTCGTCGGAGATGCGTGGACAAAATGACCCTTAAAAATTTACAAAATCGTCAATATCTGAAACCGGAAGTGACGTCGTCATTTGAAAATTTAATAGTATTTAGCTCCGGTAATGCTCTATGATTTCTAAAAATTTCGTGCAAATCGGTTCAATAGTTTTTAAGAAATTGCGCTCCATAAAAGTCAGAAAAAGAAAAAAAAGATTAACTAGAGCAAAGCTCGTTGCAGAGCAACGAGTGGGTCTTCCATAAATGTCGAAAGTAAAGCTAGAAGTTCCTGTAAGAAGCTGAATTTTTAATCCAATAAACATAAGTAACTAAGACAAAAAGAAAAAAATCAAATTATTCTTGGTACGAGTTAACAAACTCCGAATGATTCTAAGTACGAATTAACAAAAACCGTATCGATTTCAAGAACAACTTAGCAAATACAAATCCGAATGTGTAAAAGTACGATTTTACAATTATCGAATAATTTTAGGTACGAGTTGATTTAACTCTGAACATAACACTATTTTCTTAACCAAGAATGTGGAATCAAAATTTCCGGAAAAATCAATTTTTAAACCCCTATATCTCTGTAATGCACCGTCCGATTTTAAAAAGGATTTCAGTTTTAAATTTAAATTAATAAGCTCTTATTTTTTACCTGTATGATTAATAACAAATTATCGCTAAAAAATAAGTTATTATAAAAAGACTTTGTAGCCCTTCCGGCCCCTTATTTGAGGGGTCAGCCCCTTTTTCTTGATATCAAATGAAAGGTCTCGCAAATATAAACATATTTTGTTCAACAAGTATTCATGAATTGTTAACCGTTCTAGAGATATCCGAACAACTGTGTTTTAGGGGCCGACCCTTAAACTCCTTACCGGGACCACCAACAAATAAATTTTAGGTACCATATTGTTAAGAACATTATTCTGAGCAACTTTTCTTCTACAATGCTTTTCAAAATATTTCTACTTTTCTAGATATTAATGATAAGAATTTTGGACATCTGGCCCCTTGAAACCCCTAATTACGTAAAATATGACTTAGGTTTGGTACCGTATAGATAAACAACTGTACAGTGAACATTTCTGCTTCTATAATAAATAACAAATTATTTTTCAGTAAAGGGTTTTTATAAAAAGACTTTAGAGCCCTCTTGGCCCCTTATTTGAGGGGCAAGTCCTTATTTCTTTATATCAAATAACAGATCTTGTAAATGTAAACACATTTTGTTCAACAAGTGTTTAGAAATTGTTAACCATTTTAAAGATATCTGAACAAATGTGTTTTAGGGGCCGACCCTTGAACTCCTTACCGGGGCCACCAACAAAAAAATTGTAGGTACCATATTGTTAAGAACATTATTTTGAGCAATTTTTCTTCTACACTGCTTTTCAAAATATTTCTCCTTTTCTAGATATTAAAGATTAACGTTTTGGGCTTTTGGCCCCTTGAAACCCCTAATTACGTAAAATATGACTTAGGTATGGTACTGTATAGATAAACAGATGTACAATGAACATTTTTGCTTCTATAATTGATAACAAATTATTGTTCAGTAAAGAGTTATTGCAAAAATACTTTAGAGCCCTCTTGGCCCCTTTTTTGAGGGGCCAGTCCCTTTTTCTTGATATCAAACGATATTCCTTGTTAATCTGAACAACTTTTGCATTACTTGTCTTAACAAAATATTTACACATTAAAAGCTAGGGCTGAAAATGTGCGAAAATTTCGTGAAAAAAATGGTGCCAATTTTTGAGCTCGGGCGAGCTTCGGCGCCTTGCGCATTTTTCAAAATATCAAATAAATAGGATCATCTACAGACATTCATCTACTATCCCTGAGAGTTTCACGTTTCTATCACAATTAGTTTTTGAGAAGCTACGTGGACAAAATGGTCCTTAAAAAATTCACTAAATCCTCAAAATCTCAAACTGGAAGTGACGTTATCAGCCAAAAATTTTATAATATCAAGTATGTTTCATGCTTAATACGTCCTGAAAATTTCATCCAAATCGGTCGAGTAGTTCACGAGAAATAGCGTTCGAAAAAAGTCAGGAAAAAAAAAATAATAATAAAGAAAAGAAACAATAGAATAACAAGAGGGTCTTCCGTTGGAAACGGAAGACCCTAATAAAGAAAAGGAAACCGTAGAATAACAAGAGGGTCTTACGTTGGAAACGGAAGACCCTAATAAACAAAGAAAGAAAAAAAGGGAGAGAAGGAAATGAGAGAAAAAAGGGGCGGTACATATATCGAATCATATAGACACTTATATACATCAGAAAACAAATTGTTTAAACCATCACAGATGTCATCAAAATTGTAAATTTATAAAACCAAGCATTTATAAACTGCACAATTTAGTATCAATGGTTGTTAAATGTTTATTTTTGCAACCAAATATAACGAAAACCCATACCTTAGTTTTGATCTAGTGAAAAATATCTGTTATTGAAAAATTGTAGATACGTAGATTATGAAAACCATTGGCAAACAATTTGTGAGAAGTTTTAACTAAATAAAACTGATTTCCTATCAAAAAATATGGAAATATCAAATTCATTTAAAAACCATTCTTCAATATCACACCATAGTTCTTTTACATGAAAACATTCGTAAAAAAGATGATCAATTGTTTCAATGTCTGTCTTACAGAAGCTACATAAGGGATAATCAATTAATTTTAACTTGTGCAGATAGTGATTTGAGGGTATAATCCTATGTATAATTTGAAATTGGAGCAAGTTGAGTTTACTTTCTTGAACCGCTTTATAGCAGAGACAATAAATTATATTCCATACTAAGTCGGTGAAATTATCTCCAAGATCTCTCCTTCTAATTAATGCAGTTTTTGGTTCTCTTTTATTTGCAATAAAAATGTTATACATTTCCTTACATCCTTTTGTATCCTTATAAAAAGATGAAAATAGTTTGGAATTCTAGGTCCATGTTCTTTGCTCGTCTGTATTATCTATGTGTTTTTTGATTGCTTTTTTTAAACCTGCATATTCAATAAAATTGGTATTCACTTTCATGTTATTTAATATTTCTAAAGTAAGAAAATTCCCATTACAGTCAAACAGATCACTAATTAGCGTAAACCCTGCTCTAAAATAATTTTTTTCAAAAAAAAATACTGAAGAATTACCTATCTGAATGTTTGGGTTGTCCCATAAAATTTCATTATTAAATTGTTTCTCAGCTTGATTATTTGTTGATTTTACTACTTTTGCCCAGCTTAATAGCACTTCTTTCCAAAGTAAATTTGGTAATTTTTTAATCATTTAAGAAATAAAATCTAATCCTCTTTTCCACAAATTTGATATTTCAATTTCTAAGGTTGTTTCTAAAAGTTTTACCCAATTTGCATTAGAATTAATTAATCTTTTAATCGAGCAGGATTTTAGGGCAGTGATAAACGCTGGGTTATCAATCATTTTTTGACCTCCATATTTGTAATCTTGTATTATAGTGGGGTTTTTTAAAAATTTTATACACGTTGCATCCTTATAAAAAGTGGTACAAACCATTTTCCAATTTTTTGATCAAGTTTGTATCTGGGTTGGGCAAACTTAATATTAAGTGGTTTAAGTTTGGTCGTGTGTCAAGAAATAATTGATCATTAATTGTAAGGCAAAGATCTTCATTTTCAATTGTACTGATACTTTCTTTAATATATTCATGGCATGAGTGTTGACATTTTATGCTATTTATTATTTTTTTTTAATGTTATCGATGTAATCTTTATCCGTCAGGGGTGAGTTATTAAATTTCCAAAACCCTTTCCTTTCTCAAATTCATTTGATTTGCATTGGAATAAGACAGGGGAATGATCTGAACGATAACTGTTTTCATGTTTAATACATGGTGACATCGGTTGTAATGATTCCGAAATAAGGAAGAAGTCTAGCCTAGCTTGCTTATATGGTTTTTTCCTCCAAGTGAATCTCTTCAAAAAAGAACAATGTTCTCGGAAGACATCTTTAAGGTTTAGTGTGTCAATTAGCTTCAAAACTTCAGTTCTGGCTTTAGGATTATAAAGATTTTTGTAATTCATAGAATCAAGATCTTTATCTAATATTAGATTGGAATTCCGTCCTAAAATAATGTGCTGTGAGTTATAAATGTCCTCAATTTTACTTTTTAACTTTGAATAAAATTGTGGTCTGTCATTATTGGGGCCATATATATTTATAAGTAGGAATGGTATATCTTCATTTTCTGCATCAGTATCAAGTAGTTTCCTGAGTCATCTTGAATTACATTAAACAACTTAAATTCACAATTATTATACACCAGAGATGCAACTCCTCTAGAACTGTAGAATTTGATTTAAAAGAACTAAGAAATACTTTATAACCCCATTGCGTTTGAACTATATCTTCATCTTGTTTAGTAAAATGGGTATCTTGTAGCATATAAATATTACAGTTCTTTGATTTAAGATTTTTAATAACACCTTTTCGCTTATTTACATCCCCCAGGCCTTTGCAATTTACAGCAAGAACTTTAAGAAGGTTTACTTTTGTTTTTTCATCCATAATAAGTAAATAGTAAAACAAGTATATGTACCCCAAAAAATAAGAAAAAAAGAAAGCCAAACTATTCTTTAAAAATAAAAAAAACGGAGCACGGGAAAATCAAGCTTCTGAATTTGCCAGAGCAGAATATACCAAAAAATATTAATATGTTACTCGAACAGGAGAAATCATTGGTTAATCATTAAAGGGACCTAGACACGATTTGAGATCAAAATTTTAGTTTTTATTTTTTATGTTTAAAATTGTTCACTTGTGCATTTTGAATGATTGATAAAAATTTGAATGTTAGAAGTCAAGTTACAAGTAATATTTAGAGTACGAGTTCCCTGTTGTAGGAGAGATACAGGGCGGGGCAAGAGGCGAGAGCGATAGCTCGAGCCGAGCCCCGCCCTGTATCTCTCCTACAATAGGAACGAGTATTCTAAATGACTTGTGACATGACAGTTCAGCTATTTTTAGATTTCGGAGATTCTGTAGCTGAGTGAATTTTACAACGAATCAGATATTGAAGTGATAACTAATTTTAATATGACACCAAAGTCAAAGGTTAATTTTAGAAAATGACCAATCCGTTCACAATATTTTTCGCGCGAGCGCTAAATGTGATAAAGTTAGATCATCAAGTTCATTTGGTCAGTAAACACGGCGATGGAATCCGAGATAATGGATGTCGATTTTCTTGAGGCAAACTGGGTCAATGATATTGACGATGTTACTCTTTCTCAAATATGCGAGACTATAGAGAATGAAAATCTGGCATTTGAGGGAATGTGTGATTTGTCTCTGAATTTAAATGAAGATGGCTACGACGATTTTGGTGTAGGTATGGACACTGGCCAAGAACTTGTCGTCAAACCCGAGATGCAACCTGACGAAATATCTACGCGCTTTAGGTCACCGGTTACGGACGAAGAGTTGAAAAATCTCGTGTCTAATCAGGAGAATTCAAACACAAAAAGCAACACGAAATAGGCCGTCAATGTTTTCGAGAAATGGCGAGAGAACAGGGCAAAAAATATTCCCGAACTCAAACAATGGCTTACTGGTTGGAGCGGTTCGTGGTGGAAATGAGAAAAAAAGACGGAGCGGAGTGTCCGCCTAAATCGGTATATCTGATTTTATGTGGCCTTCTAAAGCACATACGCGACAAAGGAGTAAACGACAAGAATTTCTTGGATGAGAAAAACACAGAATTCGCCGGATTTCGAAAGGTAGCCGATGCTCAAATGAGAAGTCTCATTGATAAAGGACTTGGCTGTGACATAAAACGCGCAGACCCAACTCTTCCGCATCAGGAAGAGAAATTACGGGAAAAGGGAGTCTTTGGAAAAGAAAACGGAGATCAATTGCATTTTACAATGTTTTTTTACGCTAGCAAATTGTTCGGCCTCAGAGGATGTGACGAGCATCATAGTTTGACAGCTGAACAATTTTTCATAGGCACGGACGAGTGTGGAAATTACATAAAGTTCATGGGACGCTCTTCCAAAACTTACAAAGGAGGATAAGGCCAGTTAAACGTTCAGAACAAGAACATCAAGCACTACTCTGATCCTGGTAAGTTATAATGAACATTCGCCCTCTCTCTCTCTCTCTCTCTCTCTCTCTCTCTCTCTCTCTCTCTGCATACGACTACGTTGGCTAACTTTGGCTTGTGTTTGTGTCAACTGATTTTTTTTTTCTTGTATAGGAGAGATGCATTATTGATTTTTTTGAGGTTTATCTGAAAGCAATTGGAGAGGGGTCATTTTATAGGCGTCCACTGCCACCAACGGGAGATGCAAAAAATCCGTTATTCAAATCAAAACGTCGGCATAAATAAACTTAAGAATTTTATAAAACTGATTGCAGAAAAGGGTGGACTCTGGAAATTTTACGAATCACAGCGGGAAACGTACATGTACGACTCAAATGTATATTGCGGGAGTTCCGCAGAGATTATGAAGCGAACCGGACATCGTTCTGAAGCTGTCAGAAAGTACAAAGACTGTTCTTCCACGATGTTGAAAAAGGTATCTCAAGTTCTTGATCCACCAAGAAGATCAGTAAAAAGGTCGTTGGAATCTGAAGAGAACGAGCCGTCCAAGCACTTCCACGGTGAAGACCTGCCTGTTGACAGCGAACTCCCATGCAAAGAAATTAAAAACGAAACCGAGACCATAAAGCGAGACCCTCTCAAGGATATAACTTCTGTGCCAACAGTGTTTAACATGTGTAACTTCACATTCTCTTGGAAGTGAAAACTGCATAAAGCAGATGGCTATTATCTGGGGTTTTTTAAATGTTTTTTTGGTTTTTTTTTTGGGGGGGGGGGGTGCGTCAGTATTATGGGATATTACTTCTGTGCCAACAGTGTTTAACGTGTAACTTCACATTATCTTGGAAGTGACAACTGCATAAATCAGATGGTTATTATCTATTTTTTTTTGTTTTTTGCGTCAGTTTTATTAGATAGAAAAATCTAGTCATTCTGTCATTTCTGGTTTGTTTATTTCTAAAAATAAAATGGTTTTTCCCTGAAAAAAAGAGTTATTTATTTTAGTTATTGTATAGTTTTGGTCATTTGCATAAGGACCGCCCTTTGAAAAGCGTTCTGTAATTGAGTTATTGTACAGACAACTTCAAAGGAAAACATCGCCGATATTGTCACAAGCGAGATACAGTGGTAAGAAATCATTGTTATGTAAACAAAGCTCGAGTTTTATATTTGTTTACAAATAACGCAAAGTACAGAAATTTCCATTTCTTTGACAAAATGACTTGTGCCAAACAAGATAAATTGATTCAATGTGTTCATAAATAATATTATCAACAAACAATAACAAGACTCGATCTTTGTTTACATTACAAAGAATTTTAAACTCTGTATCTTGCTTGTAAGTCTTTATTTGACTTTCAAATTTTGACGAATCGTTAAAAAATACCCATATATACCATTCTAGTTACTAAAAATTGAAATATAAAATTTGAAAATTTTGAGCTCAAATTTTGTCAAAGTCCCAAGAAGAGTAAAATATTTTCCAATCGTGATGAAGGAGTCATTCATAGTCTTTATCATTGTATAAAGGATATTGGGATGCGTTTTCGAGGCAGTTAACTTATAGATGTAAACGACTAAAAAATCAAAATACATGTATCTTAAACTGCAACAAAACAAAAAGGGATAATGAGTCACTTAAAGAAGAAAAAACTGTGACATAATAGACTATAAAATCTGCTTCAAAATCAAGTAAGCTTTTGAGATCACCTGTTGTCCGTCGTCCGTCCGTCGGTCTGTCTATCTGTCTGTCTGTCTGTCAGTAAACTTTTTACATTTTCGAGTTCTTCTCTAGAAGGAAAATTTAATCAAATTTGGTACAAAGCATCTTAATGTGAAGGGGATTCTTAAATGTTAACGTAAAGGGCATGTCCGGTTTTGAAAGGGAGATAATCAGGAAACAGTGAAAATAAGATATAATATTTATAAAAATTTTCTCAAGAAATACTGCACCAGAGATGCTGATATTTTCGAAGCTTGTACATATATTGAAAATTCTAAATTGCTGAAACCGTGACCCTTCAGACCAATACTGAGGGCCCTGGAGAGTTTAAAGTCCAACATAGAAATATATAGGGAATATGTTTAAAAATCTTCTTCTCAAGAAGTACATTGCCCAATTTGTGATATAACTATGCAATCATCCTCAAATAGTGTAAATTCTAAATAATTAAAACCATGACCCCAGGTTTAATACTGAGGCCCCAGGAGGGGTTCAAAGTTCAACAAAGAAATATATAGGGATTTTTTTTAAAACCTTCTTTTCAAGAACTACAAAGCTACAATTTGTGATATTACGATGCAAGCATCCTCAGATAATATAGATTCTAAATTGTCAAAACGGTGACCCCCATCACCCGACCTATACTTTGGCCACAAGAGGGGTTCAGAGTTTAAAAATAGAATATATATATATATATATATATATATATATATATATATATATATATA
>WFKH01010931.1:48844272-48862965 GCA_016163765.1 Magallana hongkongensis
GTTAGTCGCTAGTTAGCCGACCAATGTAAAACATGAGTATTTTCCCCTTTATAATTGGGTATGTAAATTTATTTCAAGTGAAATTTTTAATTTAAATTTTATTCAGAGTCGTACTTTTAAGATATTTACATAACAATACGTATTTTTTTCTGAAAATAAATAATTAAATAACGTGGAAATTGTATAAATGCTAATGTAAGTCTTCTTAGACACGTCATTCCATGCCATAATAATATAATAAATGCGAGAAAATTTCTAATTATTTCAATTTGTCACCGCGGACAGACCGTCTTGTTGGAACATTGAAACGTGCAGCACACGCTTTTCTTCGTAGGAAGTTACGTCAGGAGCGAATGGGACAGATTTCATTCACAGATCCGAGACCTAGGAGCTGGACTATTTGAAGACGGCTGGGCGTGTCCCGATAATCGCTGCTAATTGACGTAGTACGCACTGGAGCCTCTCTCATACAGAATGAATTACCTTTGACAGCATGGCAAGGAGCAACAAAATGAACCGAGTGCTGTGTATGTGTCTTGTTTTAGTTCACTTACAGAGTTCGATTGGAACGCATCGTCACGGTAATTCTTACAGATTCTCCTAGTTTATTTTATAATTTATATTAAATAACTATACTGAGCCATTGTTTTCCGAAGAAAATCGTCTTTGCATAATATGATAAGAAAGAATGAAAATTTCTTTAAAAACCTGAATACTAAACTCGTCAATATTTCGTTTAGTGTCGGCTGCTTTGAATTACATCATACGTTTATACCAAAAAACTTGATATTATTTTTGAAAACTGCTAGCGCAGGAATGTAATCTTTGACTCGGGGTTCATTCTTAATAATGTAAATTGAAGTATAAGGCGTTATTTTTAAATAAATTTGGTGTTGTATGGGTCAGGGCCGGGAGAAATTTCGCCAAGTTACAGCTGAAATTAATGGTAGCTATTTCATGCCCAACAGCGCTATGTTAGTGGAACAAAATGGGAAGAACAGACACACCGCTACATTGTGTTCCCGACGGTCTAATTAGTTAATGTCCATCCTTGCTGTCCTACATATTTACATTTTTTTAAAACCCTAGCATGGTATGAACAATGCACAATAATAAATTTATCTGCGTACATTTTTTTTCCTCTTAAGGTCAGACGACACGTTCCTCGAAAAATGATGATTATTAATTAAATTTTCAACGACCTGATAATATACAAAAAAAAATTATTTTATTCATTATCATTTTTTAAAATGATTAAAATTTTATATCAGCAATTCAAGCTTATTTTCAATAAGATTATATAGGAAATTGCATACTCTAGTATCTATCACAAATGCCTGGTAAGGTACCCTAATTTTTGCAAGAAAGCTTGTAAAAGTAGTAGTAAATCAACAACAAATTCCTGGAAATTGAGAAACGTGTCGTCTGACCTTAACAAAGATAGATTTCGATTAACTTCAATAAAAAAAAGCCTTTCTTCTTTCGTGACTAAAATTAGATATGTATGGATATGGAGCTTTATTATTTTTGTGTGCGTTACAAATGTCATTTATCTCTGCGAAAATTAATAATTAAAAACGCATGCTAATTAGTATAGGAATGAATTACAGCTAGAGGAGTGCGTGCTTCAAATGTCACTGCATTAACGTTTTTAGAGGCTGACTTCGCAAAGGTCAAATGAAATGATATTTCGCTCATGTTTACTGTATATTGAAGAAGTTAGGTAAATACCTAAAATAGTGATATGTATTTATTTATAATATCATCTAATTTACACTAAGCATCTATGTATATAGGAGCAAACACTTGAAGTTAGAAGGTAAATATCTTAAATAGTGGTATGTTAGTTATTTACCAATATTTACATTTTCCAGTAACTTTCTTTGTGATAAAACTACGAATCAAAATTGTAACATATAGTCCAATACATTTCACCAATGACGCAAATGAAGTATTGAGGGGTGTAAGCAGGGTTTGCATAATTATACGAAATGAAAATAACGTAGAAATGTCAATAATTTAATATTTAATTGAACATTTGGTGAAAAGTAATAAGGAATCATTCTTTGAATATTACCAAGGTATGAGGTGATCGAATACGGTCGGGCGTGATCAAATCTATCATAAAATCCTTCGTGCTTTATTGGATTTGATCAACCCAAACGTATTTGATCACCTCACAATCCTAAAAAATGATTCCCTATTCCATAGTTTAATCTAATTTACACTACGGGTCTAAGCATATAGGTACAAACACTGAACGTTTTTCAATCCATGGTAATTCTACTGAGAGAGAGAGAGAGAGAGAGAGAGAGAGAGAGAGAGAGAGAGAGAGAGAGAGAGAGAGCTCTGTATCATGCATACACTTGATATGCATTTTTGTAAGTCTACTTTTAGTAATTCATTATCCCCGATCAATCGAAGATAGGAAAGAAAAGTACCATGTGATTAACAAACTAAAAATTAACACCAAACACTATTTAAAAATAATACGCGCACGTTAATACACTAATTTATTGCAATTATTCAGAATGTATGTGTATATAGACTCAAAAGCTTGTATATAAAGAACGTATTTTCTATTTTAAAAGACATTTGAGAAGAAAAATCGCCTGAGGTACTTGGTACCAAAGTAATAAATTCATATGCACAGAATTGTTTTGTCCCGAAATAGAATATTTAAAAAAAATCTAAAATCGCATACAGCGCCTATATAGTATATGTATCATAATGAACCCACCCACCGACCCCCACCCCCTCCGTTCGTTATATAGAAGCGGTTTTTAGATGGATTTTCATTAATTCTATTTGCCTGATCGAATTTACAATGATTATCTTACTGTTTACATCCTTTAGGCACTTTTTGATTTAATAGATTTAAAGTTATCACGAGCGAGTCGACAATTTATGTAGGCCATTTTCAAGTTTTTTTAAATTTTTTTTTTTTTACATGAAAGGAAAGCCGGACTGGTTTGGAAATGCCCAACGTGATCTTTATGAATCGGCTAATCGGAACCTCAACACAAAAAAAGCCAAAAATGTCATCCTTTTTGTTGGAGACGGAATGGGGATGTCCACCGTGACAGCGGCGCGGATCCTGAGGGGACAGTTAAATGGAAACTCCGGGGAGGAGAATATGCTGGAATTTGAAAAGTTTCCTCATATTGGGTTATCTAAGGTGAATGCTCGCGAGGGCACTGTTTTCATTTTGATAGTCTGCGTAAAATGTCAGACATGTTCAAAGTTTTGTTGAACTCACTAAAGAATTATTTTGTTGTCGAAAAATTTAAGTTTTTGCTGAAAATTCAACAGAATTGTCTTGCTTTAAACACTGTCAAAAAATGTTAAACAATTAATTGTACGTGTTAATTGTGAGTTAATTTCCTTGTGTATTTCCTCGCGTAAAAAAACATACATCGTGTTAAGTTCGTTATCCTGTGAATCAGCGTCGTCGGTTTCAACAAAATCAAGAAAAAAAAACCCTAAAGAAATGACAATAAGTAATTACACCAGGGCAAAAACAGAGGAAATATTTGACTTAAGAATTGAAAACCGTGTATGTTCCAAAAAATTTGAAGACTGTTCAATTGATTCGAAAGATGAATTGACCCTCATTTACTTTACACAAGGTATATTCCAGCGACAGACAGACCCCCGACTCGGCGGCTACAGCCACTGCCCTCCTATGTGGGGTCAAGACCAACTCCCAGCTGATTGGGGTGGACGATTCCGCGGTGGTGGGGAACTGTACCAGTCAGTTTGGCGCCGAAATCAACTGTATGAATGATTGGTTTGAAGAACAAGGTACACTTTCAAACATATGATGCACCAATGTCGTTTAATAATTGAACAGCACATATGCGCAGATTAAGAGGGGTGCCGGGGTCCGCCCCCTCAAAGGGAAATTCCAACTTAATATAATTTAATTTTTTTTAGTCAAATACGGAAAATACCCCCCTCCCCCCGCAAACGAAATTATCCCTTGGACCCCCTCCCCCAGGAAAAGTTTTCTTTGTTCGCGCATGGCACATAACTGCAGCATGCTTTATATATGTACTGCATAATCTTTCAATTCGTAAAACTTCAGTCTTAATATTTCCTACACTATCTAGGAATAAATAGTAAATACTAATCAAATAAATGAATTACTTTAATGAACACATTGTACCTTCCGTCTCCAGTGTAAAATTAAAGATACACAGACTGCTGCAGCAAAGAATAGTCAGTAAATATAGGGAAAATAAATATAACTCGAAGGAACTTGATCCACCTCTATGTTAAAATGATTCGTTGCCATTTATGATTTTCTAGGAAGATCCATGGGTATTGTCACCAACACAAAAATTACTCACGCCACTCCGGCCGCTGGGTATGCGCACGCAGCCAGTCGTCTGTGGGAGGGGGACGTCCACATGCACGGTGTACAGGGAGGGTGCAAGGACATCGCCCACCAACTGATCTACAACAACTCTAACATCCAGGTGAGAGTCTGTCCGTATTTTGAGAGAAAAAAAATTAAGACAGCCCGACAAGTGCCCGTCTTCATTAAGGTACAATCTTCCTCTGATAAGAGAAATAACCTTGTTTTGATGCTCTCACTAGAATAAATCAGTGCTTTCCCCTGCAAGAAACCCCAAAATATGGTGATTTTCTTTTGCAATTTAATGTTATTTTGTAAATAAGTATCACAAAACCTAATATGAGTACATCCTGGGTCGTTCCACTATAAGAAATAATATATATAGTAAGTAGTAAAGTATTCATCTAAAAATACACCACCAGCAAAAGAAAAAAAAATATTTCAAGATGTTATGATGGATGCTTTTGAATTGGTTAAGGTTCTGTTTGGGGGAGGAAGACAATACTTCATCAGAAACAGACAGCAAGACCCTCAGTATGGTGACGCTTACATCTCATTCCAACGCCAGGACGATCTGGATCTAATCGAGGTTCGTTTTTCACATGCATGTACATTGATATTAATTAAATTGAAAGGTTATTTCTCATTATTTGAAACGTTTTCGATAAATATTTTGCGTAATAAGTGAAGTATTCATAAACTTTAAAAACATTAAAACTATGCTACATGTAGCTCTTTTTAATAATTGATGCTACCGTTACTGAAAATACATGCCAGAATTTGTTGCTTTCTTCGAGAGTAGCATTTTTAAATCTCTCTTTTACATCAGATTTGGGGCAGAGACAAGAAATGGCGAGGATACACCCCAAAGTACGCTTGGAACAAGCAGCAATTTGATGCCATCAACCCCGACGAAACGGATTTTGCGTTAGGTAGAGTTCTGTTGAGAATTTCAAGATGAAGACTAGCCAATAAAGATAGTTTATTCATTTTCATTCCTTAGAAAGATAAATAACAATAAATTATAATGAAAAAGAAAATGAATACTCCAACCGAATCCAATCTCGCAATAATTATGCTTCTGCCACATTTTAGCCAATAGTCAGACGGACAGAATTTATTTGTTTGGTCGGCCCATGCAGTTTTACAATTAAATACTATATAATTTATTTTATGTAAAACTATTTTAGGCCTTTTTAACCCCCAACATATGCAGTACGATCTGGAGAGAGACAAAGGACCTAACGGAGAGCCTTCTTTGGCCGAAATGACGGATAAAGCCATCCGGATATTGAGTCATAACACCAGGGGCTATTTTCTGATGGTGGAAGGTAGGCACGCCCCCCCCCCCCCCCCGAAATTGAATTGTCTGCTTTTTTTGTGTAGATGTTTTTCTCCTCTCATCAACCAGACAAATATTTCTAAATTAATTAACATTGTTATTGCACATAAATAAAGTATTGGAAGCAAACATGACAATCTTCAATATCCTCAATTCTAAAAACTATGCTATGGTTTCAGGTGGACGGATAGACCACGGTCACCACAACAACACAGCAAAGCGGGCTCTCTACGAAACCCTGGCCTTTGAGGACGCGGTGAAGACAGCGTTACAACTGACCAATTCCAGCGACACCCTTATTGTGGTAACGGCTGACCATTCTCACGTGTTCAATATAGGGGGACATTCCTACCGTGGAAACAACATACTTGGTAAGTCTACTAGTGCTTTGTTATTTTTCAGACTGCAAAAGGTTTTTTAGCTCACCTGAGCTGAAAGCTCAAGTGAGCTTTTCTGATCACTTTTGTCCGGCGTCCGTCTCTCTGTCCGTAAACTTTTTACATTTTCGACGTTAACTCCAGAACCACTGGGCCGTTTTCAACCAAACTTGGCACAAAGCATCCTTAGGTAAAGGGAATTCAAGTTTGTTAAAATGAAGGGCCACGCCCTCTTTCAAGGGGAGATAATAAAAAATAATTGAAAATTTGTTGGTATTTTTCAAAAATCTTCTCAAAAACCATTTAGCCAGAAAAGCTGAAACTTGTGTGGAAGCATCCTCAGGTAGGGTAGATTCAAGTTTGTTCAAATCATGATCCCCAAGGGTAGGGTGGGGCCAAAATGGGGGGGGTCGAATTTTTACATAGGAATATATAAGGAAAAATCTTTAAAAATCATCTCAGAAACCGATCGGCCGGAAAAGCTATTACTCGTGTGGAAGCATCCTTAGGTAGGGAAAATCTTTAAAAAATCATTTTCTAAAACACAATTTGCCTAGAAAAGCTGTAACTTTAGTCAGTTCAGATAGTGTGGATTAAAATTTGTCAAAATCATAATCTTCAGGAGTAGGGTTGGGCCACAAGGGGGAGGTCCAATTTTACAAAAAAAAAAAAAAATTAAATTATTCATAAAAACTCAAATGTTATTATATATGGTTTTACTTATATGCAAGCATTTTGATGTATTGTTGATTCTTTAAAATTGTTTAGAGTCTGGCCCCTGGACGATTCTTGGGCCTCACAAGAGGTTCAAAGTTTGATGTAGGTTTATAATCCATATATAGACAGTTGTTTAAGATCTCCTCAAGAACTGCAATGCTCATTATGTGATATGACTTTAAAATCATCCTGTTACAAAGGGGCTGAATGATAAACATAAGAATATGCGGGGGAATTTTTTTTATACAGGATCTATTATACGACATTGTTCAGATATTTTGTATATAACTCCATAACGCTGATTTTATGTCTATTGCTACTCAGGTGAGCGATGTGGCCCATGGGCCTCTTGTTTTTCTAAACAAATTGATGTATGTTTTTTTTTTTGATATTTTTTTCCTGAACAATTATTGAAATGGCGTATTAAAGGGTTAAAACGGATTCCAGTAATCGTTAGCATTAAAAAATTCCTCGCTTGGTACGCAGGATATTTTACATTGTAGAGGAGAGCCACGCGAAATAATGTTATGGTGATTTCTATAGTTTATATGTATTTTCGATTTTGATCAGGTGTTGTAAACCCAATCGCCCCAGAAGAACTCCCCGTAGATGGGAATGCCTGGACCACTCTAAGTTACGGAAACGGGCCCGGATACGACTGGGGCTTCCGGAAGGACCCAAACACTGTCGATACCAGTAAGTCAAATCCTTGGAAATGTGAAATAGAAATAAGGGACTTAACATGTTTCTGAAGTCTAAAACGCAAAACTTTTTTTGGCAATATGCGGTGGGACTGAGGTTGTGTAGCGTAAAAGAACAGCCGATTTCAATCAAATTGATTGTTAAGTCATTTGTGTTCCGTTGAACAAAGAAATACGGTATTCATTTGCTTTTTACATACAGAAAATGAAACATCGGATTACATCCAACACTAGGATCTGATATGTTGAATACGGATGGATAAATGCATATAATAGTACTTCTA
Organism: Magallana hongkongensis; assembly: GCA_016163765.1. Lineage (NCBI taxonomy): Eukaryota > Metazoa > Mollusca > Bivalvia > Ostreida > Ostreidae > Magallana > Magallana hongkongensis. The sequence continues at coordinate 48,852,054 of WFKH01010931.1, forward strand.
TAAATTACCCCTTTCGTTTTTTTTCTTTCAGCTCACAACGACTACCGACAGGTGAGCGCCGTTCCTCTGTTGTACGAGACACACAGCGGAGAGGACGTTCCGGTGTATGCCACGGGCCCCATGGCTCACCTGTTTGACGGAGTCCACGAACAGCATTACATCGCTCACGCTATGGCGTATGCGGCCTGTGTCGGCATTAACAGGCAGCACTGTAATGGACTCAGCCAAAACAAACCTATTTTTACTCCAATGACGTAAAAGAAAACTATAAACACTTTCCTTGGTGATATTATGATTCGTTATCCAAATATTTTGTATCCGCTATATTTTGACCGCGCATTACAAAAAAATTTTTGTCTAATGATGACTGTTTTATACACATGTTGTACTTATTTATCTATTACTAGTATTCAGTTTCTTAGAAATATTAGTTGATGTATTTTGTTCGATTATGGTATTATTGGGCAAGTCTCATATATACTGGACCGGTGGTTCAAATTATTGCATTTTCATTGAAGTGCCATAAATCACATCTTTTGTTCGATGAGATTTTATCAAAATTGAATTCCGAATGGCAAATTTAGCTTTAAAATCAATTGAAACTGATCTAGAAAATGCTACCGTAATTTGGAAAAAGAGCGTATTTGTTGAATTTCATCCAATGACAATAAGCAAATAAAATACATGTCTTACAAAGTATCTTGTTTTGAATCTCATCATGAAAATATTGTAAAGAACATTAATCACAAATGGATCTTGAGAGGGGTCAGGAAACCCCTTCCAAATTCAAACTGATTACATCCACATTCATATAGTAAAGTTCCAAAAATAGGCCTTGAGCCCCCTACCCTCTCATTGCATACAAAACTAGCCCCCCCCCCCCCCCATTTGGGAAAAAATCTAGATCTGCGTATGTTAAAAGAGAGCATCAACACAAAGTCTAACTGTACATGAATTGTCCTCTCTTTTTCTTGTGACATAAATGCTAATTAAATATTCCTTCAAAATCAAGATGTTTTAAACACTATTTTTTCAAAGAAGAAGTAAAAGAATGTTAAGGATTTAAATGAATATATTTATATTAAATTTCTGGAAAAAATTATATGCATGAATATTATAACTACAGGTACATAATGTAAAGTAGGTAAAATGTGTACACTAATAAAAGTTCATACAAAACAAAAACATATACTGCAAAAAAATCTAAATATTTTAATATTTGATACATTTGGTTTACTGTCTTTTTGGATCACTCAAATGTATAATATTGTCCATATAACTCATTAAGTGTTTTTCTCACCAACCTTTAAACTTTCACGTACTAAAGACAAAAGGAAAAATCAAACAAATACTCGGTATGTCCCTTGGTATACTCTACTAATTTACCCCAACTTGATATCTTGAAATGTTAAGTTTAAGTGGAAATGAATAACAATATAAATAATACAAAAATGAAGGAATGATCGTGAGTATCTTGAACTGAAAATAAATTATTTTATTATCCCCTTTAAAAGAGATGAAGTCACATTTTTTTTCCAACCCTTTCCCCCTAAAAAACCATGTATAATTACACCTTTCCCATAGAACTGATGCAAAAAATAATCTACTGTACATATATATGGTATCCAGAAAAACAGTTGGTTTTGGATAAATCATCATTTAAGAGGTTCTCAACTTTCAACTTTGTATACTGACTTACATGTACTGGGTTGTGGGGCAACCTAGTGACTAGCAATCCCTGGGTTACTGTTCTAGCTCAAGCAGACAGTTTTCAACACACATTATTTAAGAAAATAAGCATGCAAAGAAAACAGACTCTAAGATAATTCAATGCTCAACCAAACAAGATTTACATGACTTTTCAATTCCCAGACAGAGGAACAGAAAATTAAGATATATAAACAACTACAAAAAGACATTTCTATCACAGCAATAAAGATCAAAACATCACAAAAATATACACAATTACATGTATCAATATTATAAATAAGCATCACTTTTGTATACTGTTATTACTGTTATATTTTTCTTGTCGCTTCTATACCATTGTGAAAAGTAAAGGATGAACAGTCTGGATAACAAGTAATAATAGCCATAGGAAATTAAGAAAAAAAAAGAACTTTTCAAAAAATAATCATGATTCAAAATCCAATTGCTCACTGTATATGTACAGTCATGTACATTCATATTCAATGAAAAGTCACTTCTTCTCAGTGGTACATTGTATTAACAACCCCAGAACAAACCACAACCTTCAATCTATTCTATAAGCAGCCATGGACACTACCATCATTTTCCCAATACCAGGATTTTTGTCAAAATTTGCCCCGTGAAGTGAAATTGTGTACCTTTCACTTATAACTACATGTACCATCATTTCCCCAATACCAGGATTTTTGTCAAAATTTGCCCCGTGAAGTGAAATTGTGTACCTTTCACTTATAATTGAGATTTCTCTTATTCACTGTAGCAAAATTCTATGAGTGTGACCAGCAAGATGACGAAACTTAACTTTAAACAATAACAGAGTAAGAAAAACTGAAAACTTAAAGGAGCTTTGCAGGGAAGCCCAAAAATGTGTGATCACGAACTTTTCCACCTAAAGCTGTTGCAAATGATGTACATGCAGATGGAAAAAAGAATCCAACAAAATATCAGACAATGAATATTGCACAAATTTCAATTTAGCAGTCCCAATACCTGCATACACAAAGCTCTGCTTAATGCCATTAATGAAGCAATACTGAGAATTTATAATCTACAAAATGACCAACCATCTTCATGAGAACAAAATACATGTACTCATTAATTTCAGTCCACCAAGGTATCAATATCAAAAAATGTGGAAGACTGTGTTACATTTAGAACAGAGAGCCAAGTCACATTTTTTTATTAATTTTCTAAGCATGATTGGCTAATATCAAATAAAGGATATCAAAATTTTGATCGATAACAACATTTATAATTCATGCTTTTGTCTCCATTTTTAATCCATCATTTTAACATGGTGATCATTGTGAAATTATGATCAGCAGGTACCAGATCACAACACAAAGTTAAATCCTCATAAAAACTTATTTTAAGATAAATCAATAAATTTATTCTTTAATCTAAATAAATTATTAAAGATTTAAGATGCTGAAAAATAGCTTTAGACTACACAAAGTCCATAAATACACTGTAATATTAGGATTGTATTATTCTGCATAATAATGGATGCTTTCTACTTATTTCTACCAAAAAAAATTATATGTGTGTATTGTGGCATTATTGGTAAATTAAAACTAGAGGAACTGTGAGCCAGCTCACAATTGATACCCCCCTCTAAGAAAAAATCATAACTCATGTATGTTTTCTATTACAGAAAGTAATGGATGAATCTATTTCACCGTCCATTTTCTATAAATAACAACTGTTCTATTTTTTAAAACTGTTAATGCTAATATGAGTACACAAACCAATTTCTATTCTTTAATTTCCATTTTATTTCAACTTAACTGTTAATGCATGAGGACATTTGCATCCTTATGTTAACAAACATGACTTGAATCAAATGATAATCCACATGTCATGCAGCCATTAAACATTCTGAATTTTTGGTATACCGAGCCCGATTTTTTTCCAAATTTTTTTTCCCCACATATTTAAAAAAAAAAAACACACAAAAAAAAAGATCACGGCAGGCCATTTTCAGAGAGACGGGGATGAGAATCTAAAAATTAATTTCATGTGGCCTGACACAAGCAAGCTTTGTGTCAAATTTTAGCTTCTAATTATTTCCATTAATACAAGACATGACACAGACAGGAATTGAGCATTTTTTAAACAATGACCTTGAACTTCCTCAATTGTATTTGGGTCAAGGTCATGATACACCCTCAGGTTATAAGCAATCTCTATGTGAATTAAGAACTTCCAATATTTGTCCATAAGAAAGATATGGACCGGACACGAATTTTGCACTTTTTCTGCCAGTGACCTTGACCTTGCCCGAATGACCTTGGGTCAAGGTCATGATACACCCTTAGGTCATAAGCAATCTTTGTGTGAAGTAAGAACTTCCAATGTTTCTCCATAAGAAAGATATGGACCGGACACGAATTTTGCACAGACAGACGGATGGACGGACGGACAAGGTGATTCCTATATACCCCCCCAAACTTCGTTTGCGGGGGGTATAAAAATATGTAATTAAGTTAAATGTTATGTAATGGGAACCCTAATCTATAACAAAAATGATAATGATTGATAACAGGTAGAAAATGATATATACAAAAAGTGTCCTAATTTACATGTCATAAACAGACATCAAAAGATGCGGCACTGACTTAACTACGTCAAAAGTGAACAGACAGTTTATGTTCCTTAAAGTTATTATAATGTCTTAAAAAACAGGAATTGTAGAAAGAAAAAAACAATTTACACACATTTAGTAAAATCATCAAAAGATGTCACCTATCCTGTATGTCATAAAGATTTTGAAATCTAGACAGATTAGCCCTCATTTTTGAAAGCAAACAGACGATTATTGCCAATCCATTAACACTGGTCCACATGTATATTCCCATTCTTGAACTATTATTGTTGCTTGCAATTTCCTTTCTGTTTATCGTGCTTGCTGCTACCCGTAGACGCTCTCTTCTGTTTGTCCTGAGAAGAACGCTTCTGACCTTGCACTGGTTGCCATGGTGATATAACAGGTCCTTCTTGTGAGTAACTGCCATCATCTGACACCCCGGTATCTAGATGAAAATTATTTTTTTACATAAGATATCTTAATACATCATATGCTGCAGTATCTGTCTTAATTCCTACATAATTATAAATAGTATTTGATGAATTTCCATGTCTGTCTGTTAACAATAAAAGCAACAATTTATTACACACATGTATTATTTTCTAAATGTCTGCTTTACCAAATAACAATCTACAAGGATATTTTTTTAATATTTGAGTTCTAGCTAATTTGAAAAACAAGTCTGTCAGTGCATTAAAAAAGTTTGGGGTTAGTTAATATCTACACTACATACATACAAACATGAAGGTGCTTCAACACAGAATGCAGGCTGTGTCTGAATGAAACATTCAAACAGAAGAGTTCAGAGGTCATACATGCATCTACATGTACCAGTAAGTGAGGAGTTGTGTATGAATGGTTAATTGTGACAATATGTAGTCTACTGTTGTGCTACAGTACATAATAAAAGAACATGGAGTAAAACAGCTTCAATATTTAAAGAATTTTCTTTGTTAAGATATATATATATATATATATATATATATATATATATATATATATATATATATATATATATATATATATTTTTTTTTTTTTTTTTTTTTTTTTTTTACAGTGTATCTCAGAAGTATTTTTAGTGTAGTCTACAAAAATCCACTTTTTTATGGAGGTCTTCTTGTATACTTTACAGTTAGGATCTGTCACATTTCAAACTTTCTTAATCTAGAACTAACATTTCCCTACATGTATCTATTTTTTACGGTAAGCTCAATTAAAAACTTAAAACATTTTTTTCGTTATGTTTTAAGATCATTTCAAAACTTTTTTTCTCTCACATATTCTGTTAAAACTATGAAAACAAATTACTATATGTAAAATACATTCAATGTATTAAACAGTCTTATGAAATAAACTACTGTATGTTAAAATTCAACATTCCCAACAAAATATACAGTGACAATCTATGTACTGGTTTAACATTTTTGATCATAATTTTCATTTCACTGAACCATCATACCCCCAAAATATCCTCGCTGAAAGGCCATCTGATTCCAAGTTCCCTTGGGTCGCCTAAGACTTCCACGTAGAGAAGGGTCCCATTCTAGTTCCGTTTCTGTGTCAAAGGTCAAAGTGGTTAGTGCATTCACACCAAACTTCCCTGAGGTGAATCACGGCAGAAACACACACAAACAGAGGACAAAACAATGACTATACTGTCAACTACACCCAGTGGAACGGAAGGTGCTGGCACAAGTCGCAATTACTTTAGGCGACATACACATGTACATTTGTACCATGCAATTGAAATTCAGGTGTTTAATGTAAGAGCAAACAAGAGAGATTAGAACTGCTCTGAATTCTACCAACTTGAAGATAAATTTCAATGAAAATAATGAGTATGTATGAAAGAAAAGTTCAATAGTTGCTTTTGACTGCAGTGGAAAAGAAAAAAAATGGACATTCCCATGTTATTTCTTGTTCAGTATCATGAAATTAGAACTAGACTACAGTGGTGGTATCTTTTTATGATATCGTGCAGGAATATTAAGATGTGGAATTCAAGAAGGAAATTTGTACATTTACAAAAGGCTTTGTTTCTATGTGTTACTCTACTGGAGAAGGGGAAATTCTGAGTGGTTTAATCATATACCAAGCCCCAGCAAGACACATATTCAGGATACCTCTGACTGGCAGGGAAGTAGCCATAGTAACAGGAACCTTGGCCTCGGTTTCATCTTGCTGGAATTCATGAGCTCGACGGTGGTAAGTTGGGTCAATGGCCGCCGCAATATTGAATGGCATTGGATTACTGACTGCATAATGGTTCTCTTCTGGGGGTCGGGAGGAGACTCGCTGTTGTTGTGGGGGTGGTCTGAAGTGGGTAATGCATAACTAGAATATTCTTGGGTAATTTCTAACAAATACAAGTACATGTTATCATAAAAATTTGAAATATACAGCTTCTTTTAATAAAATTCTCTAAAGATGAAATTAACTGGAAAATGATGTTTCCTTGTGTGGTGTCATGTGAAATTGACCTGTATATTCCAGCATACAAAGTCAGATAAAAAAATTTGGAAAAAGAATATTCAAAATTGTCACAAAAAACACACAACTCATTGAAGAGAAATTACATTTTATATTTAATTTATACATATTTATTGAAATTTAAATGGATTGGGTAACAAGCACAGCCTATGTAAACCCTCTCCTGAAATTACTTTTCATCACATGGGACATCCTACATAAATTATTTACCACATATAAATATGCTACATGTATAATTGGTATATAAACAAGTACCATTATATTTCAAACTTTTATCAAATAGAAATGGTTAAGATTTCCTAATCTAGTTTTGAAATTACCTGTAAGGTATTTCCTCATCACTATGGTAACTACCAGGTGGAGAGGGAGAAGGAACATGGTCGCTGCGGTCAGATCTGTCGGACTGCATCCTCCTTCGAGGTGGAGGACCCTGAGATTCCATCACCGAGTTTTCAAGCCACCTTTCCACGTTCCGAACACTGTGATCTCCACGTGGAGGCAGTCGCTGGTCCATCCTGGGAACACCCTGGGTACTACTGGATCTGTGGGAGGAGCTGTGGGCCCCTTGGGAGGAATGTGCACTGGTATTGTAGTTATCCGGACTTCTCTGCTGTCCAGAGTTATCTGCTGGTCCATTGTTCAGAGATTGCAGAAAACTGTCCCTACGCAGCCTATGGTGGTCATGTGACCTTTGAACTGGAATATCTGACCTCTGACCTGGTAAATCAGGAAGTGGTCGGGTTGCAGGGTTTGTCACTTGCTAAAAAGAAAATGCAATAAATAATAATACAATGTACTAGTTTATCATTTATTTCACAAAATATTGGTTCTTTCAAATATTTCAACATCAATAATTGTTCCAAAGTTTCCACTGAATGTGCATCCCATTTTGATCTTTTTAACAAAATTTTGTTCTTAAGAGTATTCAAGAGTGTCATGATGTAAAGCGTGTAAGTAGTACAATTGCTGACTGGCTTACATGAATGCTTCATCAATCTACCAGATTTGTTTGAGATAAACTCTACCTGTTGTCTGCTCTTTTCCACCTGCTCCTTCTTCTTTTTCTCTTTGGCCTTTTTTAGTTTGATTTTTTCCTGTTCCTGGATGATTTTGGCTAGCCTCTCATCTTGTTCTTCTATTTCTCTAAGTTTGTTGCGATCAACTTCAGCTTTGTTTCTCTGAAAGCAAGTAAAGTACATGTAGCTACATGTATATATGCATCAAATGAAGCATCAATTACCTTACTACAAAATTGCTCCTTATGCTATTGATGAGAGGAAACTTAAAGAGTTTTGTTCATTTTCATTCCTAAATTTAAATTACTAAAGGTTTATCGTTTAAAGGGACTTGGACACGATTTTATATCGAAATTTTATTTTTCATTATTTATGTATAAAATGGTTGACTTACACATTTTGAATGATTGACCAAAATTTGAATGTTAGAAGTCAAGTTATAAGAGAGATACAGAGGTAAGAAATCATTGTTATGTAAACAAAGCTCGAGTCTTATATTTGTTTACAAATAATGTAAAGTATGGAATTACGATTTCTATGACAAAATGACTCGTGGCAAACAAGGTAAACTGATTCAATGTGTTCATAAATAATATTATCAACAGAAAAAAGCAACATTTGATTGAAACTTATACCAATAAAACACATGTGTAAACAATAAGAAGACTAGAGCTTTGTTTACAAAACAAAGAATTTCAAACGCTGTATCTTGCTTATAACTCAATATTTGACTTTCAAATTTTTACAAAGCATTACAAATACCCATATGAACCATTCTAAAGATTAAAAATGGAAAAATAAAATTTAAAATTTGGAGCTCAAATCGTGTCTAAGTCCCTTTAACATAGGATTTTAACAGTAATGTTTCCCCATCTGTACAAACCTTATGTTCTTGTTCTTGCAACAAACGAGCCAATTCCTACAACAACAATCAGAACATTCAAAGTTTCCAAGTTACAAATGACATACCGTACATGTATACCAAAACATCTTGTACAATCTATTGAAAATCTTACTATAACAGTTACTTTTTTTCTCAAAATTTTACTATAATTTAAATGTTTATGCAAAAATATTGAAAATGGAACAAATTAAATCTGTTTGTTTTTCTTGTTGTTACCATACAAACCTCATCAGCCGTCTCTTGGATAAATCTCTTTTGTTGCTCATCCATATGATCAGGAAGCTGTGGATAAAAGTCTGAGAAATCCCCATCATCCTCGATTCTCCCTGTGTGGGTCACTCTGTGGACAACAAAGAAAAGAACCCAATCAATGTTGTAACACAGAAAAATTTACATCATGAAAAATTGTACTTTGATAAGTCACATATGTAGCTTTAGTTGACATTTGCGAAGACATTTTCAGTCCGCCCATTGTATTTTCATTAGAATTGATTTCTTAAGAAAAAAAAAAGCATAATAAAAATACTGTAAGAGAATACATGTACATGGATATAAAAAAGCTTTCATGCAAATTTAGTATGGTATTTCCAGTTTACAAATAGAAGTTTTGAGCTTTCTACAAAATTGGGCGTTTTCTGTGTTTGTTCATTTACACATCATCTTTATACTACCGGTAATGATTTTCAAAAGAATGAGAAACACAAAAAACAAGTCTTAAAACTGCGAACACATTTTAATGTTTAAGCTTATCCAAGAAATCCAGAATAGATTTAAAGGCACTTAATTAATTACTGATTATCAGTGTTTCATTCAATTTGTCACATTTATGCACTTTTATGTCCTGTATAAATAGAATTTTTTTTTTACCTGAATATAAAGCCATTTTTTACTTATGGCATAAGGAAATATCCTTGTGTCATACATATCAGATATTAGTACTATATGTCTTACATTACAGTCCATATCATGTACATTGTATATTTATTCAGTAACTATTTAATTTGATTATGCTAGCACATGTAAAATGCCATTTAAAAATAAAAATTAATTCTAAAACAGAAAATAGACGCATATGTTTGCAATAAGGAATGACCATAAAAAACAACCAAAGAGCTATATTTAGACATACATAGTAGCATGCCAAGGTTAAAACGAATCAGTCTTAGAACTATATTAGCAATTTGATACATTACTTCAAATCTGAAGCAAACTTTCTCAGATTTTTAAATTGACTATGTCAATTGAATTTCTACATCAAGACCGTAATAATGCCAGTTCTAAGACTGTAAAACTCCAAATACAACTATCTGGTAGCAATACAATCGTTCACACTTTGCCTCTTTGCTTTTGATTTACCTTACACTTCCAATTCTATTCAAAATGTACATTACATGATACATTCGATTTTATTTCTGAAATGAAACATTGCAGTCTATCAACAGTTTCCTGATGTCAGACAGTTAAAACTTGTTTAAAAAAACAAAGGTATTAAGGGTACTTAATACTTTTTAAAATACATAAACTACATTTTTATCAAACATTAACTTCTACGAAAAATATTATTGACATTTATCAATCTTTCTCTCAAACAGTTATGTTTTAAATTCCTTACAAGAAAGTCATTTTTTTTTAAGTGAATTCAACTTAGAACAACTTAAAAAGAGAGAAAATGTTATTCTTACATGAGCACACTTCTAATTTGCCTTAACTATCTGTTATCTGACCTGGAATGGTGGATATTTTGGGCCTGTCTGTCTACAGCTCCGTTGTTTAGTCTTACTTCCCTCATAGCATGGTTAGCACTCTCAACATCTAAAACAAAGAAACAGAGTTTACCCTTAGGATCATTAGTAACTTTGTGTAGAAGATGTAAATATATACCCAGTGAAAAATGTTTTCCCCCACTGCTGTACGTTTCACCAATTTCTTTTCTTGTTTTTGCATCCATTAAGTTATACAAGAGGCTCTTGGCCACATTGCCTACCTGAGGAGTGTGGCATTTCCTGACCCAAGCGAGCATCTAGTTAAAACAAGTGCACAACAATTAGACAAAAACCATGCTTAGTTACATACCGCATATACAGTAAACCAAGTGTTATATGCAATATGTTTAGTTACGTACCACATATACAGTAAACCAAGTGTTATATGCAATATGTTTAGTTACGTACCACATATACAGTAAACCAAGTGTTATATGCAATA